>JARFJB010000799.1:1312500-1767500 GCA_036346205.1 Vesta saturnalis
AAGCGACATAACAATTCACATCAACCATTTAGCAATCAGCATGAGCGATAAACCAAACCGCTGGTCACGCACAACACGGGAACGTTCTTCTCTTACAAACAAACAATGACAGGTACGGATCAGATACATAGAAAATGGCAGACATAGAAAGGCGCAAATGGCAAAGGTAATTTGAACTTGGCTAACAAAGGTCTAACAGAGTTATTAAATATTTTTAACCTACTCATTGTAACAGGACAAATGGGTATTTGATTCAAAAATTGATATCTTTCACGTGTACAAATTAAATTAATTATTTACTAATTAAATTTTTTTATAATTGTCCAGACCAGCAACAATAAATTATTAATGTTATTTCACATATCGCAGGTAGAAAACCGTCAGAAAGATATTCGGCGACAGAGTTCCCTACTATCTGTGAATCGCTCCCGAGAAACCAATCAACGGTGTTTACCTGCACACATTCGCTTTTACATTCTCATCCCATTCACCCTCACGATCTTTGCATCTCCGGAGGTGATTTGACCCGCTCCCGATCAGATATAGTTCACACGTAATCTTTTAAACATCGCCTACACTATCATATATACAAACAGAAACGTCGTTGCAGGGAAGTGAGCCCGGCGCAGTTTTCTTAACAAAGTGGGAAAGGCGGGAAACAAGCCTAATCTACCGACTCACACAATTTTTTGCTATAAGGAACGGGATTTTTACCCTTGTACACTAGTGACTTTGACTACAGACACCCACCCACCTAAACAAGCCGACTAGGTAGAAGAAACGTGAAATGTGCATACCTCCCTAGCTTCTTCATGATTCATACATTGTTTCTGATAGTTCCTTTTATTTTTGAAGCTCCTCACCTTTCTTTCTTTTATCATACATTCTGCTACATTCAGCCAAGTTTTACGCGGCCTACATCTAATCTCACCCACATATATTTGCTTCGTTAATCTTGCGTTGTTCATTCTCTCAATGTGACCAAACCAACGTAGTGTACTACTTTTGTAACTATCCATAATCGTCTTTATCTTATCCCTTCTCGTTTTACCACATTCGCTTCTCAGGAATCTCATACCCACGGCATTTATTTTTCTTTCGTGCTTTTTTTGACATATCCATGTCTCACTTCCATACAATACTGACGGGACAAACACTACTATAGATTGCTCGTTTCATTTCTCATTATCGTTCATATTCTTCCAATCACTTTCCTTCCAGCACTGCCCATTCGTCCAATCTCGTCATCGATTGTACCATCTGCAGTAAACATTCTACCCAGATATTCCAACTAGTCCACCTGTTCCACAATTTCATTTTTCAAAGTAAATACTCTACCCTCCTTTTCACCTTCCCGATTGAACACCACAATTTTAGTTTTGTTCACGTTTACCTTTAATTACATGCTCTCACTGACTGTATAAAACTTCCTCAGAACAGTTTGTAGCACATACCCACTGTAACTTAATAAGACTATGTCATCGGCGTACACCAGAAATCGTACACTTACGTCACCAACCATTGCACCATTTGTATCGGTACATGCTTGCCTAACACATTTATCCATGTATACATTGAACAACCACGGTGACATTACACAGCCGTGTCGCACTCCTTGCTCAATATTAAAATACACTCACACCTCCTCTCACCCTAACACATGCCCGGCTACCGTTGTATAATGCTCTTCTTCCGTTTATTAGACCTTTACTTACGCCATATTCATTTAATATTTCCCACAGTTCCTCCCTATTCACCACTCATATGCTTTCTCCAGATCTACAAACGCACAGTACTACTTCCTTTTTACACTTAAACACTTTTTGATCACGTGCTATTTAATATTTCCGGAAGATTAAAACCCAGGCTTGACAAAATGCAATTAAATTTTTCCTTCCATTTTCTGTGTAGAAATCCGCTGATTTTTCCAATCTTGATAAAATTTTGTGAAGGAAAACCCCAATATATTTACCACGAAAAGGTAAATCATTTTCTGGATAAGAGTTAGAACCCGCTAGTATAAAGCACCTGTTCTGTACGATTTAATTTTATGAATCTCCTGTTTTGTTTTAATTAAAAACCAGATACCTGTAACTCAAACTTTGGCCCTACCAGTATGATAGTATTAAGAGATTTGTCTTGTGTATATTCCGCTAGCCTAATATATTCTCAAGCTCGGTCCTGCTTCAGTTTATTAATAAAAGAGCCCAAGTAATTTATATACTAAATGCAAATCCATTCTCGTAGTGTACGAGAATCGGGTATTTGAAATTTAAAGCTAATTTGGGCGAGGAAAATTGTGGTTTCTCAATTGTCATTTGCGAAAAAAACTAGAAATTTTTTACGCCTCTAGCATCAGATCCAATAGGAAGCGTTTTCTTCCTCGTAGTGAAAGATCTATTACTTTCGCCACAAATATGGCAGCATATTGATCGGAAAGAACAGTCCTCTGCAGATTTAGGAGTATTGGTGGCTTTGGATTGGCAATCTGATTTAGTTCATCCTCGGTTTAACTGTCCTTACTTATGTAGCGAACCATGCTAGTAAAAGATGGAGGTCTAAGACGAAGACTGATTATTTGGGACTGGGACACTGTAGAATCCCCAAAGAGGTACGGTAGCATTACGTCGCTTACTCGAGAAGTAGAACAAATCTAACAAATGTGATTGTGTTTGAACGTGGTGTTCAACTACCATTTAAGGATTTAAAAGACGTAAAAAGAGATGTTTCTGAGATAATGAATTAAGGAATATTGCGTAAACAGTTTCTTGGTGTAATTGGAGGTTGGAGTGTTGCGTTTGTAAATGTGAAAGGTGTAAGTAAACATGTTGAGCCAGGTGGTGACACGTGTGAGCGTGTTAATGTGTATGGCCTTGAGTATGTAGTGGAAACGTTGCAGTGTGTTCTGTCTAGGTGAAGGTCGAGGTGCTGTGCAGGTGGACGAACCTCAGTGGTTGGGACTCAACCGTAATGGCCGTGCGGTAGTGGTCGTGCTTAACTGTCAAGGTTGGTGCTGTTTGAGAGGTTATGAGATACAGAACTAACATTATCAGAGAAACTGAGTTCTACCTAAATGCAGATTTACACCACAAGGAAAACAGGGTATTAAAATAGGAAATCAAGTCATAAATGTGGAAACAAGTATTAAGTTAAGAGAAAATTTACAAACTAATAAAATCAGTTTCTTTATTAACTGCTGTTTCTGGTAGTCTTGTGCTGGTTTCGTTATCATTCTTCCTGTTGTAACGACTGAATAATAAATGGTCCTCGTTGCTTCTACGGCACACTAGTTTTTCTAGTTTCTTTATTTTGTGGTACGGCTTAACAGTCTTCTTCTACTGATGTGTACCGCTTCTGTGTTGCAGCTGTTTACCGTAGCAGAGACAACTGTTTTTTCTTTGGAAGCGCCCTAAGCCCTCGATGTATCTCGAATTGTTGGATTATTGGTTTCCTCGAGTTTCATTTGTTGTATTTATTTTATATTACAAGCGCTCGCAAACGATCTCACCTATAAGTGGAAGTGACTTGGCCGAGTTGAAGTGGTCACTGTCGTATGCAGTTTTCTTTTAGTATGGTTATGTTTATGTTAGTACTTACTTATTTTAGATTATTAGTATGCCTTTTCGTAGACTGTTCAGGAGTCCTTCTCCTCTTCAGGCTATCTCAACCTTCTTTTGGTGGTGTTGGGTTGATTTGTGTTATTAAATAGTTTACAATCATGAGTTTAGTTTTTGGTGTCTGAAAAAAAAAAGAAAAAATGCTATGATTTTATTTTAATAGTTATTTTATTCAACTTAAATATGCGCATGTTGTTTAGCTAGGTGTAGCGTGCTGTGTGTGGTTAATCCAATCTTGTTTGACGGGTATCCTTACCTTCATCGAATAGAAGGGGGTGCGGATGGCATATAAAGTATTGTCTGGGGATGGGTGTATCCTCTCAGGGACGTCGTCAAGGAGTTGTGAGAGGATGTTTGGATTTGAATTTGGGTTTTTGAGTGGGAATGGAGGATATCGATAGTTGTAGGGAGTCGTAAGGATCTCTCTGGTTGGGATTGTAGCGTCAAAAATTCTTTTGTGTGTAAAGATTCTTTGTAATGTTCGTATTACGTTTGTGATGGGTGGTATGTTTCCGTGTTGTATTGTGAGGTCGTTAGAGTACCTGAAGGTTAGCCTGTGTATATGTCCAGGTATTTGACGTTCATAGGGGCTATAGAGGAGAGGTGATTGGGGTTAATGTTTGTAGATATGGGTGCTCGTAAATGCATAACAGAGCGTTTATCTATTTTGGATGTGTATTTTAGTATTTTTAGGTGGCAACCTCTGATTCTACCCAGAAGGACGCCCAATAAGTTTGCTCGGTTTTGTGCTTATTTATTTGTAAGTCGATGAGCGAGTTGAGAGTTTTGGTGATTCCTACCTAACCAACTCCTTGTTGTGGGTTTTTCGTTGTTAAGGGTAAAGAAACATTACTGTCGGCCAGGTTAGGAAATTTGTGTTCGTGGTAGTTAGGATGTCGGAAGAGGAGTGCTTGTATTTTTGTTGGATTGGCCGAGACTTTCCACCGATTAGCCCAGTTTGAACAGTTTCAGTCAATTTTGGATATAAGGCGGGAAACCGTGCCTCTGTTCCGATGCACCTCCCAGAAGGTAGTGTCATCCGCAAATTGCGCAACGGCTACTTCGGGTTGTGTTACATTGACAATGTCGAAAGCGAAGATAGTGTAAAGGATCGGGACTAAATCAGAACTTTGCGGCGCGCTTGCTGTGTTTTTGAATGGATCGGAGAATATTTTGCGGATTTTGAGTCAAACTGACCAATTATTCAGGTACGAGAGTAGAAAATTGGGAGAAGTGATTAGGGATGTTAAGGTTACAGATTTTGTGAATGAGACACGCGTGCCAGGCTTTGCCAGATTGTTGCTAAATTCTCAGAAACAAAGTCAGGTTACATTGGTTGTGATCGAATGCTCTGGTAGTCCCTGTAAGCAACTCCAACAGGGGATCGTGATACGTTCGGTTGGGACGGAAGCTGAATTGGCTGTTAGAAAGGGGTTCGTTGAATTCAAGGTGGCCTTTAAGCCATCTGGCTATATTCTGTTCGAAGCATTTTCCGGGTCAGCTTTAAGACCGAGATGATTCTATGGAAGGAGGATATAGTAACGTTGGACTGTGGTTTGGATATTATGACGGCAGAAGCCAATTTCCAGTTCGTAAGGAAGTGGGATAGTGTTAAGCACTTGTTGTAGATGTCGGTGAGTAATCTGAGGGCTTCATCGGAAAAGTGTCGGAATATTTTGCGATTAAGGCCGTCTTGACCTGGGGCTGATGAATTGCGTCCTTTTTTTGAAGAATGCTGTGACCTGGTAAAGTGTGATGGGGACATGAAAGAGTCTCTCGTTGTCTAAATATATTTCGAGAAGATTCAGGTTACGGAATTTTTCAAGGTGACGCTCTAGGAGTTCCTTGAACTGGGTGTCGAAATGACGATTTTCGGGAGATTAGAAAATGGATTGAAGATAAACATTAAAGAAATCGGCCTTTCCTTGATCTTTGCTTCATTGGCATGTCTATTGAACTGTTGCCATAAGAGTCTTCCATTACGGTAATTAACCCGGAGGAGAGTTTGGTACAGAGCTCTTTAGGATTAAGGCGTTGAAGCGATTGTATTCGGTTTTGAGAGCTGTTTCCGTAATTACGGAGGTTAAGTCTCTGGAAGATGAAGAGCTTTAATTAGAATTAAACTTGCAGTGTCGTAAGAGAATGTATAGTTCATATAAATATCAAGTTTATGCGTAAGGTGGCAGACATGTGTACCTCATACCATCTGGGAATGCACCGCCGTCTTTACCATGGACTACTTAATATTTGGTCTCTGATTTTTTGAGCCGGTTACATTTTTCCTTGTCATTAATCTTATTTCATCCTATTCTTTCTCTAACCCTCACTGTTTTCGTATCGAGTTGAAAGTCTTAATTTAAAAATAAAAGATGGCGGTGGTTTTTAGGGTAATAAATACCGGACGTGAAATCCTGCTTTTCGTTCTAATGTTTGGGTGATCTGGGCCCAAGCGGCCTCGGTCATCGAAGGTACTCACTTTCTGATCCATTATTGTAACTTCGATGGTATCAGATCTATTCCTACTGCTGTTCACCAACAACTATAACCCGACATTTTGTTTCTATCTGAAAAACAAGTTTGCTCTGAAAGCCCCGATTTATCCGACTTTCAGTTTCCCCAACACGTTATTCACTCTAATTTTCGATGCAATAGAGGAGTGCGTCTGTCTCAACGAAAGATTACTTGTAACAAGATTTCTTCTTTGGACAATAAAAAATTCGATTTAAACATTTTGGTCCTAAATTTGTGCGGAATTTATAGGTTTGCTAATGACAGTAACTTTAAAAACTCCTTCGATTACCTTAGTTTGAAAGTTGACTATCTTCTGTCTCAGTTTCCATTTTAAGAATATCTCAATTCTGTGAGATTGCAATGTTCCTAACGCTAGTTGGCTCCAATATTCATCTCCAGCTGGTCATAGTACAAACACATTTGCTATTCCACCTTCCATAAATCAGTTCTGAACCCACAGCAATTGGTGATAAGCCGAACCATACTCCACTTTTGCTAGATCTCTTTTTTATATCAAACCCTCCTGATTATAAAACCTAAGTTCTTTCCGCCCGCACTACGTCCATCTGACCATCGTCTAATGGAATTAACTTCTACTGTCCCTAATTTATCTGTTGTTAGCAACACTATTAGGACCTAATGGTGTTTTAAGTCAGCTAAATGGAGTAATTTGCGAGCTTTCTTTGCGTCCTCATCTTTGCACATTACTCTATCAGTACCTAAAGTTGCCTTCACGGGCATGGAGTTATATATTCCCAAAAACAAAATCGTCGTTCCAAACCCTTATGCTGATCCAATATCTTTGAAAAATAAATCTTGTAACAAATGGAAATTTAATAAAACGATCAAGAGTCACCCAGACTACGTCGGTGCTGGAAATACGTGCAAAAGTGTTATTACTAAAGCTAAAAAGTTGTTTGAATAATGAAAATGCAATGAACTAGCTACGTTTTTTTGCCGTTAGTAAAAGATTTGGTGCATCTTCCTTCCCCCCGCTCCATGACATTATTTCGCCAATCTGTAGATAAAACCAATCCTTTTGTGAATTTATTTTCAACAAACTTGTGCCTTAATGGTTCTCTAAAGATGTGCCCCTAGTCAACTGTTCTTCATACGCCATCAAATCAATTTGTTTTCGGTACAAGCTCGTAAAATAGATTATCAGTAGATTTGATCCCATTAAGGTGACTGGCTCAGACGGTATCCCAACTATTGACTTAAAGAGATGTTCCTTCGAACTAGTACTAGTCCTCTTTAGCCTTCATTCGATCTCTGTCTTCTGTGGAATTTCCTGCATCATGGAAGTTAGAAAAAGGTTCACCTATTTCCAAAAAAGGCGATAAGAGCAATTGCTCTAACTACTGACCAATTGCCATCACTTCCATTTTGTTTAAAATAATAGAAAAAGCCATCAGTCATCAACTGCCTTATTTTTCTTGAAACTAGCCTGATTTTGGAACAATACATTAAAACAATCCGGTGAAACAGTTTTGATCAGGTTTGGTAAGTGTTTACTTGCTACATTCACCTCGCTTGGGTTAAATGATACGTTCAACAACTGAGTTCCTGCTTTTCCTTGATAAAAGACGAATGCGTGTCGTAGTTGATGGTTTTTATTGACATTTACGCGGGCGTGCCGCAGGGATCAGTTATAGCGCCTTCACTTCTTCTACTATACACAAATAGTTTCTACCACTAACACGGTCCATTGTTTTGCTGGAAACAACACTCTTTGTTATAGTTCATCTCAGACAACTCGTAATGGTAATCCACTTTCTACCTTAAACAAGAATTTAAATCTGAAATCGAAATTTCAACTTATTCTTGGTTCGAAGTGTAAAAATCCAAGTAAATTTAATGCTAATAAAACTCAGTGTTGCTTTGTGTCCAATCCGCACTAGGCGTCGCGTATGCTTACATTAGTTAGCGGGTTTCCAAGCCAGCTACAGTAGAAATGGCTGGGATCGAAATAAGGATTAAAGTGATTGAATAACAAACTCAAACACCTTACGCTTACGATAAATTCACAACTTATACATCTCAGTCCGGGAAAGATGTCTCTTGGCGCCACCATAATCTGAAATTTTGCTAAAATAAATCGCCTTAGGCGAGATGGTAAATTAATCCTGTTTGATTGTGGAAAACAAGATTGACGCCAATTCAATAAACTCATACACTAACTTCTCAAAGTCAAAAACACTTCCAAACAAATCAACTCAAAGCTTCAAAAAATTTAGTGGTACACGGGTCGTTATAACTTACTGAACACACCCTGTATAAATGGAAACTTCAATTCATAAAAATAAAACGTTAACTTATGTAGTTTTTAGAAAAGCCTCTAACACAAAATGAATAACCGAAACGATTGAATGATATTCGTTATCTCAATGAAAATTAATCGTTAATTGCTAAATAACTCAACGTTAGAATAATTAGTGCTTTCCTCATTAATGATTTCTTTATATTTTATTAAAATACCAACTTTAATGATCGGACACATTCATAAATATATTGATGCTTTATCACTTCAGATATAAACGTTCCGCTTTATGGAAATACTAAATCAAAATGGAGTATTTTGTTACTAATGTTCTGCTTTACTTTCCAAACTTTCACTGAAATTTTGTGAACGATCTGGCCAATACAAAATGTTAGATCCATCCTTAATCTCCAAAATAACATAAGGTAAAGGTTATTTTCAATTATTAAAAATATGTAACCAGTCAAGTCAATATCACAAATAAACAACGAAATCATTTAAACACTCTGTAGATATATTGTGGATAAATATTTACACAACCGTGGCCAAAACCACCAAATAGCCCTAATTTAAAAAAATCCCCAAATGTTAGAACTAAACATATACCAAAATATCGATACAGCACGATGACCTTTTTTTTTATTTTAACTTAAGTGAGTAATCGTCAAAGCAAAGAAAGAAAAGTATCTTAAAAAGGTGATCGTGCTCGTATTCCTCAATAAGTTTTATAGGTAATTCTTACAATAAAAGTCATTTAATCCGTTTTCTGCAGGTATGGTATGTAGTCCATTTAATCGATGACACGTAATCCTCTATTTGCTAACGGCCTTTAAATTGGCCAACACTTTGGGTACACACACAACAACCGTATTCCTTTAACATACCCGCGAACAGCTCTTCATTCACATGTCTTCATGGTCCTTTTGTTTTTCTTTAATTTAGCATAACATCGTATTTATGTGTAGATGTTAGCTTTTCACTACATACACGTTTAACACAAAGGGTATGTTTGCTTCCCCTTTGGATATCGAATTTCTTACTTGCTTTTTTATACAAACGAATTGTATTTGGTGACGATTATACGAATATACTTCGAACGTTCATAAAATCACCACTTCTTTAAGCTACTTTTACAATTTTCGGTCCGTTAACTTAAGTGGTTCCCTTAAGCTTATAAAACTTGTGTAATGTCACGCGCTGTTCTAAACACTTTTAACAAAATACTTGTTTCAATCTGCATAAGCCCTTTTAATTTATTGAAGAAAAATAATATAAAATAGTTTTTTCTTCAACCCTCAATTTACTACTTGGTGTATGTATGAATGGCTACTTATTATCAATCCCACTAATGGTTATTGCAGTCGTTCTACTTATACGCTGCACACATTACGATTTTCATAAACCAAACTCCTACACTAAAACATTCTAAGTGTTAATCATAACTCAGCGCGCGCGACGTCTACTCTTATCAACGCTTAAGCTTCTTTCCTTTATCTCAAGATGGGCACTCCCTTATGTGCCTTTAGTCCTCCTTCCCAAGCGCATCCCGCGCAAAATTCAAAATCTACCTATCATAATCGCATATTTAGTGACTTTCTACATCGTCACAATGTCCAACATGGACTCAACTACGCTACCCTGTGCAAGACCCGACGCCATCTTTATTTTACGTGAAAGTTTATAAAATCTCCTCGAGCAAATCATCACCACATTCATTGAGTATATTCACCAGGTCGTTCTTCGTCTTTTCATACATATCTTGCATGTGCGCGAATTTTATTTCCGCATCATTTTCGCGAACTCATTCCATTCTAATGTCCCTTTAAATTTCCACAATTAAAAACATGCATCCATATTCCTTACTGCACGTTAATGCAATTTCAATATACCACAAACTCACTCATTCGAACGTCTACAACCATTTCTTTAGTTCAAATTCCTTCATACACAGTAGCATAAAGACCAGTAGTTTCACCAGTGCCGTGTCAATAAGAACTCACTCAAAACATCACCTCTCAACCAAATTTAACACTTTCAGCACGAAAATATTTCTATAACATTCAAATATTCCTTCATACGTTAACTAAAGCTTAATTAAAAACCCAGTGGCGTATCATATACAACAACTTACATTACGCATACACAAAAAAATTCCTTTCATGCAAACTCAAAATACGTTACATACGTTATCAAAATACTGCACATACATGATGCGTCAAAATAACCTTACAGTGTCTGCCAAAAATATCCATTACTTCTTACTGTAAGTATGAGAGGCTCAGATTTTAAGTTTTCAGACTCTATCGCTATATTGGGAATGACTGATTCTTCAAATCTATCATGAGTTGACCATTTTCTGTCAACTTCTAAAGCATCTGCTTGTAAAATAGGCTTTTGCTGCACATCTAAGCAGTACTTTAACTCCCGACAACTCTTTTTGCTGTGCAAGGCCGAAATTCGACCTCATCTAGAATGTAATTTTCACCTCTGGGTTGGTGCTCCCCAATACGCCCCGGATATCGTTAATCGTATTAAAAAAAGATCGATTGGCTTACAAATCACCCGGCCTGAACTTCTGACTTACAGTCCTTTGAGCATGGAAGAATCGTTTCAGTTCTTTATTTGTATTATCCGCGTTGCAACAGCTAAGGCATTGCTGAATTACGTTGTTTGATACCATCGCCACTTTTGCTAGGAATACTCGGTTCGTATTACATGGGCGCTATCCACACGGCTTATAAGATTGGAGTTATCTCCCTAGTTTTTGTTAAGGTAGCCGTTCATACGCATCTCTCGACAATTCAGTATTTTCCTATTCATCCTTCTAAGTGCTTCTGTGCGCTTTGGTACTATAGGTTAACCTTAGCCTGTTCAGGACCACAATTATAAAAGAAAAAAAGATTTAAAATGGTATAAGGTGAACGCTTACCACGCCGTAGGAAAAGTTTGCTGAAAGCTATATCTTAATCAGTGTTGGGTAAGATCCATTTATTTAGGATCTAGATACAGATCCAAACACACTTTTAAAAACTGATCTAGATAAAAATCCAAGATCCGTACGTAAAAATGGATCTAGATAAAGATCAAAGATCCTTGAAATGGGATCTAGATCTTTTATAAAGATCCGACATTCCCAAAATTGTTTCGAGATTTTTCTAATTATTAATATTATGTTTAATTGCTAGTATTGCTACTGATGAGTAGTACTCCCATTCCCATGATCATTTTTCATGTAATACAAATATTAGTCCGTAAGGTTAAATTATTAAGAAAAATAATATATAAATATAACTTTTATAGGTTTTTATTGAAAACTTACATTAATTATTTAACGCACTACAAATACAAATTACAAAATTAGTATTAGATAAGGTAAAATGGGGTAACATTGACACAACTTTAAAATTGATTTTTTTTGGCACATAGCAGTTTGGTATATGACTGCTTTTGTGACAGAATGAAGATATATTAACCTTTTCTACACTGTATATGATAGAATATGAATATACCAAGTCGTTTACAGAATTTAATTTTTTTTTTCAAAAGTGGTAATGTGTCAATGTTACCCATGGCAAGCCTAACATTGACACACTAATAAAAACAGCTAATATGTCAATATTTTGCATGTATACTGTAACATTGACAAATGTCCTAGATATTTTTATGGAAAATCATAGAAATAAAACAATAAATACTTAATTAAGAAACTTTATACTTAATTTTAGATAGTTATACACCTACGTATTATAATAAAGCCTAGTTAATCTTAGGAGGCGCTTTATAATTAGAAGGAAGAAAGTTGACATGAAAGCAATGCATTCCCCTTTTAATATAAGGTTCGCGCGGAACCATAGCGACATCATCTACAGATAACAGGCTTTGATCGGGCACATCAGGGTACACAAAATGTATTTTCTTCTTTCTCAAAAAGTTGACCATAATTTCGCTGTCATTTACTTCCAACAATTGTCCAACATAGTGAATGCATTCTTCCTTTTCTACACAACTTTTAGAATTATTAAATCTGACGAGGACCCATGAATTTGCAACTATATTTTGGTTACTTCTGTCGAACTTCACCAATTCCTTTGCTTTGCCACAATTATCTTCTTCTGTTACACTGCTATTATTTTCATCGTGTGAAATGTCATCATCTGTATCATGGACAAGTTGTAAACTAGCATTACTATCTGAAGTTTCTTCCGTTTTTTGAACAGGCTTCTTGCTTTTTTGTTTTTGAGTTTTTCTTACTGTTGGTTTTCTTTTGTTTTTCTCATTTTCTATCATTCTTAGTCTAACATCGTCCGCTGTTAATATTTCCGGAAATTTTCTTCTGAGTTTACTTCTTTTTTGTATTACTGTTTTGGGTTCTTGCCGTCTTAATACAGTCATTAGTGATAATTCCAACTTTTTAGTAGGTGTAATATCTTCCAACTATTCAGGAAGTGGAGTAGTTGGTGGTGAGGATTGACTGTAACCTGCAAAATCGGGTGTTGGTGTTTCATTTTCTTTTTCTACTGTGGATGTGGTTGGTTGAATTTTATTTTCTGAAGAACATATGACGGTTGATGATATGGATTTTTTAATATCCTTTCTTTAGATAAGAGAAAATTCCAGACCCCTCGAAACCACCTACTGCATTGGCCCTAGAAAACACCCAGTTTCTTGAAGTTTTTAACAGACCAGGAAACACTACCTTGTCGGCGTTCTTAAACCCAGTTTCTTGATAAAACGTTTTAGAACATTACGCCATGCTGTTTTAACATGTTTAAAAACTCCAACATCTAACGGCTGTAGAACATGCGATGTGTGCGAGGGCAAACAGAACAGTTCAATATTGTTTTTTATAGCCATGTCAATAAGTTGTAGTGTTATGTGGGAATTGTAGCCATCAAATATTAGTAGTTTCGGTCCACTTAACGCAGCAGTAGCTCTCACAAAACATTTTCGAACCAATCTGCAAACTGGGCTGCCTCCATCCAGCCGGATGGAGAACAGTTATACACAGTATTTTCTGGTCCATTTTGACACCATGTTGCGTAAAGATGTAGACCTTCGTAATTTACAAATAAGGAAAGATATTCACCGATTGCACTACAACATGCTAGAACGGTGTAAGTAGTTTTTGTTACAGTACCCACAAGTTTCAGTGGGTTGTGTGAACCTCTGCGACATAAAATTTTTTGAATACCAGCGTCAGTTTGAAAGCCTGATTCGTCACAATTAAACACATTCTGTGGCTTATTCGACAATTCCAGCCTTTCAATCGTGGCTTTTAGCTTTTCGTAAAAATCATTGAGCACTTCCAAAGAACAAGCATCTGCCCTATTTTTAGGTAGATTTTGTGCGACACTGTTACTGAGTTTTTTCTTCCAACGACGTTCAAAAGATTTAATCCAGTCAATACCTGGTAATCCATTTTTAAATGGATTTGGACGATCCATTCGTTTGAGATAATCCTGAACACAAATACGTAATTTAAAACGATCGAGTCCGAAGCCCCAGTCAGCTACTTTTATTATAGCATTTACCAAGAGTTTTTCTTCTTGTAAAGTGAGTACTGTGGGGCGGCCAACTGCTTTGCATTTATAGTTTTCCAAGTGGTTTATTAACGTTGAACGGTTAATTCCATACATTTCACTTGTAACAACCTTTTTTTGTGGTTGTATTAAAAAATACGTTAATCTAAGATCATTAATTTATTTGGCGTAAAATTAGAGGAGTTTTTAATTATTTACATGTAAAATTGAGAAAGGCAACTTAAATTGCATTTCATAGAACATATATTTTGGGTGTAATATTATATAAATAGTTATAGTTCCCTTTCTTTTAAAAATTGGACTCCGATCATTGTATTTCGCGCAATGTGTGTCACCTCTTGAGGGGGGGCATTTACAGAAGCGTTTCTGAAAGCCTCTATTTTTTACTTCACTTGCTGCTGAATGTTGAAGCAGAAGTCATTGTTATAATGGTTTTTACTTAATTTTTATTTTTGGTGCCATCAGAATTTTGGTGGTAAGTTTTTTTCAATTCATTAATTTAAAGCTTAAGCATTTGCTCTTTCCAGGCACTTACGATACTCCCGGCACTTACGTACATTTACGTACACTTACGTACAATCATTATAGTACTTATATTATTCCCTTATACTCACTTAAGGCACTTATTTGCTTACTTACTTACTCATACTTATATTTATATTTTAAATGGCTATTAAGTTACTTATTTACACAAGTTTCTCTTCATTCAAATAATATCATCTTAAAATGCAATTTTAATACAATAAAACATCAAGAATACAATAAGTTTAGTGGATCGAAAATTCCTTCAAATACCTAGTTGATCGCGTTGTTACAAGAATACGCAAGGAAGATGTAGAAACGCTTTCATACTGATTGACCGTTCCGCATCCATAATTAAACACAGGAAGCTGTCTATAGAAATCATTATACTGAGGAATTTATGTGGTAAATTTTATATTTTTTTTAAGCTTAGCTTTAAAACCTTTTCTTACCTCGCCTTAACCATCCATTTATTGAGTAAATAAACTTAATTGCACATTGTTAATTTTTGTTATTTATAGAAAATTATTATTGTTCATTATTTAGGGTTTTGTTATTTTCCTGGACAAAGATAACATGGCGCTCGAGCATGCATTTAATTATACATTGTTTTTTATTAATAAGAGAAGGAAAAATAATTAAGCAGGTGAGAAACAAACCGCATTTCAGGTGTATTAACAAATCAATATAGTAGAACCCTCCCTATATTTAATCAACCGATTGTGGACGAGACGGCATATAATTAGTGGTGAAAGGTTAGTAATTCAATTTGTTAAAAATTTGTATTTAGAGATTACATTTGGCGTTTATTCAATGTACAAATTACATCACCATTTTGTTATTATTATTATTATGTTTATTGTTATTATACTGGCCATTTAAATTTTCTTAAACCTACCTCACCATTACAATATTATTTTTATTATACACTAGCTCTTTGGACACTTAAACTTCCATTTTTTACTTGATTTATGGCGTTTACCATACTGTCTTCATCATAGGTTTTATATTTTCTGGGAATTTCGCCAACCTTCTTTTTGCGGGGCATTTCTGCAAAGAAAAAAAACATTGACACATTTATAGAGTGTAACATTGACACAGGTGTCAATCTTAACCTTCACTTACGAAAGTAGAACTTCATCAAATTACAGAATTTAAATTGAAATAAACTAATATTTGTTAACGCGTAATGTACGAAATTAATTACTTGGCCGACTATAGGTCGAATCTTCAAAAAACAATTAACATCGGCAAAGTTTTCTATAGACGTGACTCAACAAATTCTTGTGCTTAACCATTAAACAGACGCTAAAAACCATAAAATTAGAACAAAGTGTTTGAAGTATAGGTTACTAGATGGCGGAACTATACACATAATTTTTTATAACAAAAGACAGAACGTAAATTTCTTTTCAACTAAAATTAGGAGGAATTTTGAAAATGTGTCAATGTTACCCCATTTTACCTTACACATTTACACTTGCAAGTTGCAATGTTAATTGTTAATTTAACTTAACACATAGTTATACAATCATAAGGATAAGGACATGTATCTAAATTATTATAAGTATACATTACATAATTACATTTTATTATCTAATTTTATTTTATTTTGTTTTAAAATTAATAGCATCTCAAGTATATCATCACCTAATCTATTCCTACGAGGAGTTAAAATTAGTCCACCTTATCCTTTCAACGGGGCAGATGAAGGGAGTATAGAATTATATTTTAAAAAGATTTTTTTTATAGCAGGGTACATATTTAATTGCTCATAGTTAGTGCTTGTGTCTTTAAAATAATTTGTGCTTTCTGAATCAAATGTTTGCGATTAAGTATTTATTTTTAAAAAATCAAAGAATTCGCTTAAGATTGGCAGAACTTCCATTAATTCAGCTTCGTCACTCATTGTTGATCTAACTAACAATTAACAAATGTGCTTTACTTAAAGTCGTATTCTTAAGAACTGAAGACAAGATTGTTGTTTTTCTATACCTCCTTTTGTTCGATTAAATTAGCAACAGAGAATTCCTGTTCCACTTAACTTAAGTACCTACTTTAATGGATGGATGACCCCATTGTCATTACTCATTAAGTCATTAGATTAGCACTTAGCGGTCATTACCTGCCTTTGTAGCTTTGGGAAACAAAAACAACCGACGGAAATATTAACAAAGAAAAGAATAGTTCTATCATTGGTTATTTCGGAATTTAACATGCCTCAGGCAGTAGGTAATTGTGTAAATGTGTATGTATCTCTGTGGGGTACGGATCTAACGGTCGTAACGGAGCATAATGTATTTTTTAAATATAAAGCTCTGTTGCCTCAACCCAGTTAAAAATTTCACAAAATACCCTTAAAATACATTTTAAAATATTCTAATGGATCTTTGGATTCAAGTACTAAAGATCTGTTAAAATGTGATCTAGATCCAGATACTAGATCCTAGCAGAGCAAAGTATCTAGATCCAGATCATAGATCCGTTTAGTGGATCTAGATCACTTTGATCTAGATCCTACCCAACACTGACTTAACTTGCACTTGTCAATGGGTTACAAGTAAATTAAGGTGCAGCTAACCTCATCAGAAATCATTTACAATTGCACATAGGCGATGTATTAAACACGCTTTTGAAAAGTTTAACCATTGAGTATACTCAATGGTTTAACACGAAAACGGTGTCTACATATATTTGACAAACCTCGAAGTTTCTATAGTACGTGTTTACTAGAACACGTAGACGTTCAATCCCTTGAATTTGATCTCTAAATAAAGGTTTCCATCGATCTTATATTAAACCGATCACGAATGACTGATTAGTACGTGCATTTCATCGTTTCCTATTTGATCCTTGTCATCTCTGAAGCTATAATTATTACATTGTGCAATTGGAATTACTTCGTTTTCCCAATTCTACACAGTTACATAACACTCCTATCAGTATAAGAATGTGTCGAATTGAACATTAATATTACGAATACTATGTTTTGTGTAAATCACTACTTAAAACGTATTCAAACAATTCTTAATTAAGGGCTCAGAAATAGAATATTATAAAGTCTGTACTTTAAAATCTTTTAGGATTAGCATTGTGCAAGCATTTCTGTTTACTATTACTTCATGTTCTGTAATAAAGCTCTATTGTTAAATTTTCTATTACGTTGAAGTAATCGCTCTCTATTGCTAAACGTCTCTCCTATCTGCACTAGAATTGTTTAGTTTACTAACTTGAATGCATTTGTATGTCTCGAATACTGAATATACAATTCATATTCTGAACATTTTTGCTAAAACTCAACTCTTCACAAAATTAATTTCCATTCCTAGTTCCCCTCTTTTTAACCTCATTTATCTTTTGGATTTTTCCCGGATGCTTTACAAATTTAGCGTTACATTAATTCTGTGTAAAAATTAATTTAATTTTGTAAAAAAGAAAGTCTTTTTCTCATTAATTATGCAATGTCATTATAAAGTTTATTGGTGTTTGTAAGCAAAATTGAACTTTTTTCTAAAATATTTAACATAAAAATATTTACCTTTACATTAACATTTGATTCAAAATTAAATAAAGAGGAAAGGGTGAGGAAAGTTTTCTAAAAAATTGAAACTGTTTTGGACTTTGTGTTACGGACAGATTACAATGAGAGAAACGTAAAGCTATAACTGTCATTTTGGGAATAAGGACAGTTGCAAAAAAAATGGGGAAGAGAACTGGGAGGTCGGAAGGAGTGGGGGAGTTTTGATTGGTTGTAAATATTCCGTTGTTACAAGTACCAATTTTGTATTTTATTTGCTAAATCCTATCTGCACCCAGCCCGCCCTGCTCTGATTGACTCACATCGTTATTTCAACGGTAATTCCATCCCTAGTGCATACTTTACTATATTAAAGCCTTGTGTAAAAAGCGAGCAAAGTAATTAAATCGTAAAGCCGTGAGGTGCGTGCTCTATTGTGTAGGGTTGAAGAAAAGAACAAATTAGAGTACTTTATTTACTCAAAGTAACAAGGATTGTTCAATAAGTCCTTAGAAAGTAAAAGAGATAGTGGTCCCAATTTTGAATTTTGAAAATATTTTGTTATCATCATCATTTACTAAACAGCTGTCAAACACTCAGTTAGGTCCATTATATTGTTTCATAAAAACTAGTGTTTTAGCAAAAATTAAAAAGTGAGTTTTGAGTGATCTAGATCTAAGCTGAGTTAGATAAAGTGGATTTCTGCTCCTGTATTTGCATCTGTGAACAATTAGGTGGATGTGTTTAAAGTGAACTTTCATCCACAAAACGTGAAATTCGTTCGAGATGTCCAATGGAAGTAACTACCACTGAGATGATTGACAAAATCTACGATATGATTTTGAATTATCGACGAATCGAAGTACCCGAAACAGTTGAGGCCATAGGCATATCGCAAGGTACAGTGTTTTCCATTTTGCAAAAGAGAATTGGTGTGAAAACAACCGCGGCCAGACGGATACGCGGCAGATCCCAGTGGAGGATAAACCCAATCTTGTGGTCGACCCTGAGGCTGGTTTGGCGCGTTGAGAAACACATAATTATATGAAATAAATTATAGACATATATAGTGTTTAAAGCGTTAGTGCTATCTACCTAAAATAATTTCTTTTTGTATCTTCGTCTAAGTACTACTTGAACGACCCTAATACAATAGCCTTACCGACATTGGGAGAACGAAGTAGTGAAAAAAAGGATGGTCACAACCTTAACCTTGAATACGCAATTTTAAGTACCAAAGTTTTATCGTTCGGTGCGTGATGGTGGATACTAACATACATCCACGCACGCACCCTCACATGTGAAACGGGAGCTTTCGAAAAATCAAGATTTCGCGATAAATTACACGAGATTAGATATTTATATACTATTTTTCTGGATAAAGCAATAGTTATTGTTTAATTGTATTTGAATGTAATTAATATTAGGATGAAAAGCTTGAGCTTGTTTCAATAAGTTATCTATCTATTCAATTTGAAAAGATCTAAAATACGCGGCATTTGTAAGTGCATTAAAGAGTTGGAAGGGAATGACGATGTCATAATGATGATGTGCAGTTTCTAAATAGTCGCATACAGTGAGCCATCAAAGAAGTAGCATAAAACAAGCGATCCGAGTTAAGTTGTCAGTCGATTGACGTCGTAGTCTAAGTGACATTGTATAGTCACGATGCCCTATAAAGTGTGAAAATTACAAATAAGAATTAATTAACGATGCTAGGGAAGAAATTGAAAATTACTTTCCTTATTAAAATAATAAAACGCACACGCACACACACACGTACATGCACACACACACGCACACGCACACGCACACTCACACACACGCACACGTACACGCACACGCACACGCACTCACACACACACACCCCACACCGCACACGCACACGTACACGCACACGCACACGCACACCCACACGCACACGCACACGCACACGCACACGCACACGTTCACGCACACGCACACGCACACGAACACGCATACGCTCAGGCACACGCACACGCAAACGCAGACTCACACGCACACGCACGCGCGCACACGCACACGCACAGGCACACACACACACGCAAACGCACACTCACGCACGCGCACACGCACACGCACACGCACACGCACACGCACACGCACACGAATACGAACACGCACACGCTCACGCACACGCACACGCACACGCACACGTACACGCACACGCACACGCACACGCACACGCACACGCACGCACGCGCACGCACACGCATACGTACAGGCACACGCACACGCGCACGCGCACGCACACGCACAGGCACACACACGCAAACGCACGCGCATGCGCACATGCACGCGCACATGTACACGCACACGCACACGAACACGCACGCGCACGCGCACCCACACGCACACGCAAACGCATATACACACGCACACGCTCGCGCTCACGCACACACACGCTCACGCACACGCACACGTACACGCACTTGCACACTTACACGCCCATATCCATGTTTACGTTGACGTCTGCGTACAGGCACACGCAACGCGTACGCACACGCCATCCATATACACACCTACGTCGATCTCATCGAAACATTGTCAAACGTCGTAAAATGATCTAATGTGTTGATTTAGCGAAAGTGAAAAAATGTTGATTGCGTAACCTTCTATACGTGCACATGTATATCTAAGTTAAGAGATAAAAAACGAGCAACAAACAGAAACGTAAAGCCGTGAGGTGTGTTCACTATTGTGCTCAGTTACGCAAAATATCTGAGTGAGCTTCTGCATCCATGCTAAGTCACTTCTAACACAGTTATAATAATTTGTGTTGTCACAATTACTTTGTACGGTAACAAAAAAACAAGTAAAACAATTTAAACTTAAGGTCGTATGGTGAGTGCTCAACAACGCAAGCGTCCTGTGTTTGTGTATAGGTGTGTCTACCATATTGTAAAGTAAACTGGTGCTTTATCACTCAAATTTACAAATAAAATGTATCTATCATATTATATGGGTAGTAAGTGTGCGCATTAGTTAGTTATTCTTGACCATACAGAGTGTTCTAAAAAAGTAGGGTAAGACTTTCACTAGACATTTGTCTAGTGAGCAAAAAAAAACAATAAAGCACTGTCGACACTACGAGCGCCACTTCTTGGATTTTCTAAGAACGTACTGTGCACAATTAGATTACATAAGATATCCTGCAGATAAAAACAAATGTCGATAGTTGGACTAGGCGCTCGTTGTGTTTTACAGGGTGAGTCAACAATAAAGTAAAGTAAACTGGAGCTTTATGGATAAATTTTGCTAAAAAACGTTTTATCATATTATATGGCTGGTAAGTATTGCGCATTTTATAATTATCCTTTTTAAATGGTTCGAATTATAACCAAAAAAATTGCATTTATAGGCATAACTTGATTATTACGTTCCATCTCTTGCCTTATTAGGGAAACTTTTGTATTTGTTTATAGAAAAGACTGAACTTAAGGCTATGTTCTTAAAAAAAATTATTAGATAAATGCTACATGGTGTAGTATACAGGGTTAGGAGAAAGTACCGGAACGCTTAAATATCTACAAAATCGCTAAAGTTACGATTACAAAGTTCAGCATTTGGGGATTTCCGGGCGTGTAGGATTGGAAAATGATATCGGCACTGTTGCCAGATTTCCTAATTTTGCGCTACACGTGGTCATTTTGTTTTCTTAAATAGAATGCCCTATTTATTTTTATTGTAATCAATTGGGCGTCTAAAACTTATTAAGATCTCAAATTTTCAAAATTTTTTCTCTACTAGTTGCCGAGATAAGACAACACCTCGTTTTCAGTAACAAGTACCGAAACACTTAAATATTTGCAAAACCGCTAAAGCTATGATTACAAAATTCGGCATTTGGGGGTTCCCAGGCATGCGGAATTGGAAAATGATTTCGGCAGTGTTGCCAGATTTCCCAGTCTTGCGCTACACATAGTCTTTTTGTTATCTTAAATGGAATATCCCATTTATTTTTATTGAAATAAATGACTTGAGTTATGAAGGTTATTTTTTTATTTTTTGTTTTTCTATTTAAGAAAACAAAATGACTACGTGTAGCGCAAAACTGGGAAATCTGGCAACAGTGCAGATATCATTTTGTAATTTCGCATGCCTAGGAACCCCCAAATGCCGTATTTTGTAATCGTAACTTTAGCGGTTTCACAGATATTCAAGCGTTCCGGTAGTTTTTACTGAAAATACGGTGTCGTCATATCTCAGCAACTACATAGTAGATCTAAAATTTTGAAAATTTGAGATGTTACTAAGTTTGAGACGCCCAATTGACTGCAATAAAAATAAATAGGGCATTCTATTTAAGATAACTAAACGACTACGTGTATCGCAAAACTGGGAAATCTGGCAACAGTGCCGATATCATTTTCCAATTCCCCGAAACCCCTAAATGCCGAATTTTGTAATCGTAACTTTCGCGATTTTGTAGATATTTAAGCGTTCTAGTACTTTTTCCTAACCCTATATGCTCAAACATGAGAACTTGAAATTTAAAAATATTCCTTGTATATTTTTACGTTGTGTTAAAGAGAATAAAAAACCACACAGTTCTTTATAGGTATGTCTCTCAATGTTTTTGAGTTATTTTGATTTTTTTATATTATTCAATATTTCAATGGTTTTTCTTGTGATTGCTATCAGTAGCCATGAAAGAAATTTTCCACTTGATAAATAGTGAAACTCTTGTTTTATTTTGGTAGCCATTTGAGGCATTCAAAGCTTTGTGTGTTGAAGAGTGAAATAACGGATTACTCTAAACGTCAATTAATTGATGTGGTTTGTTAGGAGAGACTGAAAAGGTGGTCTTCTTGGTCAAAAGTTATAAAGAATGAAGTATTCTGTTCGATTCCAACCCACTCGGCTCACCTTTGAAAATTTGATGAAGAAATTCGTTTCTTCTGGTAGTGTGGATTATGTAAAACGCAAATTGAGGAGTTATCAATAACCAATAAAAGGAACTGTAGATTCTGCTTCATATTGAGGAAAACCCGCAATTGAATGATACCAGGAAATACGCAATGATGACTTCGAAGGATGAGTAAACTTTTGCCTTAACTTTTAATCTTTTTATCTTATATTATGCTTTCTGATAAAGCTACGTTTAGAATTAATGGTGCTGTAAATCATCATAATATGCATTATTACGCACTAGATAATCTATTTTGTACCGACAAATGCCAAACCCAAACCACTGGTCCATACGTGTTTGATGTAGCATTCTCCACAGTAGACTTATTGGACCATATTTTTTAACACTCTCCAGACTTGTTGTATCTGCCTTCAATTCCTCCAAGAGCTTTTGCCTAACCTCCTTTATGTGCTTAGTAATGATGAACGACAGAATATGTGACTGCAACAAACGATGCCCCTCCATACTACGAACACGAAGTACGTGAATTTTTAATCCTCAACGATGGATTGGGCGTGGAGGCTTTGTCGAATGGCTACTAAGATTGTGCGATATTATCCCATTAGATTTCTTCTTATGGGGATATATTATAAAACATGTATATGTCACATCTCCCACTACAAAAAGAAGATATGCTAGATAGGATACGAGACACTTGTGGAGAAGTAACACTCGAGATGCTGGAAAACGTAAGGGAAAACACAATAAAACGACTAAATCTATGCATTTGGCAAGATGGAGAATTTTTAAAACGTATTCTAAGAAGAACTGATTAGTAACTGTTGAATTATCCAATGACTTGAGAATGTTCGTTTATTTTATATCAAGTTTTTATGATAACAATATATATATACTTTCGGTTGGAGTTAATTATATCTAGTGATCTGGTGTCTCTTGTTTTCAAATTTCATGCGAATAATCACAAGAAAAGCTATTGAAATATTTAATAACATAGAAAAACTAAAATAACTCAAAACCAGTGAGATATAGATACAGGACATGCTTTTGAGGAATTGTGTGGTTTTTGATCTTTAACACAGCGTAAAAATATACAAGGTGTTCCATTTAAGAAAAGTGATACTTTTCAATTTCAAGTTTCGCAGATTTGAACACATATTTTGAACAACTCGTACAATTAATTTCTAATATTTCTTCTTTAGAAGGTAGACCTAAGTTTGGTCTTTCCTTAGTCCAAATATAACTTTTCGTAACGAAACAAGATGGTATGTAATAATAAATTTATACCTGTGAATGCGATTTTTTGGATAAAATTCGAATTGTTTCAAAAGCTGTAAATTTTACATGCACGGAACCTATATAAATAAAGTTTCATAATTGCACATACGATCTAAGAATCGAATGGGCGTTTCATTAAAAATGACTGCTTTTTTTGGAACATCCTGTATAGTCAAGAATAATTTTAAAATTCGCACACTTATTGGCCATATAATATGATAAATACATTTTATTAGCAAAGTTTACTCATAAAGCACCATTTTACTCTATCTTTGACTCGTCCAGTACAACATAACTAGCCCCAATCCCTCCTATCGACATTTTTTGTTTGGCTGTACGATACTTAATGTACTCTAATTGCGCATAGTATATCCTTAAAAAATCCAAGAGATGGCGTTGTCGACAGCGGTTCGTAGTCTTCATCTCTCACTATACAGCTGTGAGTCTCAGCTAAATCTATCACATAGTGTTATTTTCCAATGAGACAAACCCGTATATATTAGAAAAATGGAAAAAATTAATTTTAATAAGTGATTATACACATATTTAAAAAGCCTAACATCGAAAGGAATCATAGTTGAGTTGGATAAAGTTTACGGCATTTTTGCTCCTGTGATTGCATCTGCCTACAATTTGGTAAATCAGTTTAAACATGACTTTACATCCACAACGGTAAACATTATTCGAGAGTTCCAATGGTAGTAACTACTCCAGAAAGGAATGACAAATCCACGATACGGTTCTAAGTGATCGACGAATCAATGTAAGCAGAATAGTTGAGGACAGAAAAATATCGCAGGGTTCCGTTGTTTCTATCTTGCAAGGAGAGTTTGTTCGAAAAATAATCGCGACAGAATTGGTACCGCGAACGGGCCCCGAAGGGGGTGAAGACGGTATTCATCGGATTGGGTCCAGAGTGCCTTATTTTAATCTCACAAACATTTAAAAAATGGCTCTCGGGCAGCGGTATACATCAATCGAGTATGTGGTCGCCCAATTAGATGCACGCAATCGTACACTCACACATACACGCGAACATGCACACCCACACGTATACGCACACACGCATACTCCCACCCACACTCACGTGAACCCGCACGCGTATATGCTCACATACACGAACACGGTCATGCCCAAGCACACGCACATGCACTCGCAATAACCCGTAATAATCTGTACACGTTTGGTTGCCTCTTTAAAGTTTCGTGCAACCTTTAGGACAATTTAGCCCTTCCTTACACAAATAAACTTTTAATGTCATATAAAATTACTTTAACATTGGCTCAATTTACTACGAATATTTCGTTCACTTAAAGATGGTCCCATAAATAATTTGAACTAAGGATCATTACAAGCACACGCGCCGCACTCAACACTATAACGTAACAACTGTTTCTTATTACAAAACTGCTTACGCACTTTTTTTTTCTTGAAGAACAAAAAAAACCATAAACTGATTTTATCTTCAATCTCAATTTTATTAATTGTTTTATTTATGAATGTCTTATGCGATTCATCCCCTTTTGGGTTACGCAGTTGTTTAAACAATAACGGCCTTCAATTTTATTCACAAATATAACTCCAACTCAACCCATTCTGAAGTCACACTTCACCTCGCGCGCGCGTCTTCCACCGAGCTCTCACCGACATCCACCAAAAGCAAAAGCCAAAAAGCAAAAAGCCCCCGTCAATCTCTGACTTTCCTATTTATACCTCAAGCCATCCATCTTTAGACATGGCTTACTTCCTCGCTATATTCACCAATGGTATTCACTCAAACTTTCTTAGTGCCGACTGATGCTACCATCTGCACAAACACGCTTGTAATTACTATACATCGTCATGTTTGTTCTTACCTGCAAATTTTACAATTACTTTATGGAGAAGCCATTTCTCGTCATCACATTCATTCAGTGGCCACTCTGGACCATTACACAACTTTCAACGTTTATCTCTCACATGCGCTCATCCTCCTTCCGCAACATTTGCAAAAATAAGTACAGTCTAAGGTCTGAAATCCCATATACGTACACGTATTCTCAAAACTGATTGCACAACATTACGAGAACTTTCTATAATCAACAATTAAACATACCAAATCCTTCTCTACATATTTCCTAAAACATTCTATACTTATACATTCACATCTTCCGGCAAAGATTACTCCTTTATCCTCCAACATTCCATTCCTTATTCAGTAGTCAACAGTAGCAAAACATTATCGTCCCATCGACACATTTCTCTTCACATTTACATTCATCAGAATCTATTTATTCCAACACCAATGTCTCTATAAGATTCAAATACACGTATCTCCATACTGAATGATATTTCTCCTACATTTCCAGTGGCGTATCACCCACCCACATACATTATGCATATACACAAAAAAAAATTTTTTTCTCGTTCAAACTCAATACACCCGTACCCAAAACACGTAATACACGTCATTATAACATCTTACATACAGGGTGCGTCAACACAACCTTACAACATACGCGCCCGCGCGCGCACACACACACACACACACACACACACACACACTCACACACACTCACACACACACACACACTCACACACACTCACACACAGACATCATGGCTGATCTCGGCGGAACTTTGTTAAACGTCATAAAATGAGCTAATAAGTCGATTTAGCGATTGTAAAACCTTCTACACGTACATTTTTCCAGAACAGTTTCTAAAGATAACCTTCTTTTCGCACATCATGTTTTTGCCCATATTTTATTTATTTACCTTCTATCTAAAATAATGCTTTGTATTCTGGTCTGGGTGCCATTCTGAACTATAACACTCATGATGGCAAACATGCCACTAGGTATATCAGCTTTTCTTTGTCAAAAATTGTATGGCGTTATCAGATTACCTGTAAACTGTTTTTAAGTGGTCCTAGTGATTGAATCTCTGAATAAGTTACAGAATCCTACTGGAATAGTAGCGTGTTAATTTACGCACGGTTAATCCACGTATGGCTATTTATGCTACCGTCTTTCGAATGTTTGAAGAATATTTTTTTCTGGTATTCCGTACTTTATAACATATTATCATCGGCAATCGGGCAAAATTTCCTTGATTGCAGTTCGAACATTTCAGTTTCATTGGTTCCATGTACGGCTCTTCTGCTGTGTTACTTATGTTAGGATATTATGAGTTTGGTTTTCAGGTTTTTAGTCCTATAGACTGTATGAGGTTGGAAAAGTGTAACTCTGAATATGTGCCAAAAATTCACAATACTTACCCCTTACACGAGTAACCTATTGACGTATTTTTAGTTTAAGTGGATGACGCTTTGGCGTCGCCGTTTGAGCGCCAGGTTTTTGACCACCGGCCGTTTGGGTGCGGACTATTGTCCGCCGGACGTTTGTGTATATATTTTATAAAAAAGAAATTTTTTTAATAATTTTTTTGCTTTATTATTTTTAATGATTCTACGTAATCTATTCTGGTAAAAGTCACTAGTACCACTTTAACATATAAAGTTATTAGATAAAGGTAATTAGAGCATTGGCGTCCTTAAACAGGCATTCCTTCTAATGTGTTTCAAATACAATTAGTACAATGTATTTAACTTTGTAACTAGCCTTGCAATCAGAGGTAATTATGTCTCTGAATCTATTTAAACTCACCCCCGAACAATATTTCTTCTGTTGTTTCCAGTTGTTATTTACGAATAATTAGTTTAATGGTTCTTTCGCTATGTCAAACGTTATGGAAATTACAAAAACCAACCACAACTGAAAGAATCTCCGACTCCGTCCGAGGAAAAGATACGCCAACACAGATACTAAATCTTACCCGAAAAGATACCTGAGCACTCATTGAAGGAAAAATGGCCAATAAAAATGCTATTAGAAAACTGTGTCAGCGAACACGAAGCCTTGTTGCAGTGCCCCGCCAACTACGTTGGATCAGAGACATTAATTACTCTAGATGCCCACAGAATTTGCAAATTCGCGCCTCGATAAGCTAGATACCGAGTCAGAGTGTCCCGACCCACAAACAATACTAATACTTGCTTGAGAAGAAAATATACGGTGGAGTCAACATATGAAAAAAACTCATGCATAGAACATTTTCATCAAGTTTACGCGTTACCTGCTCCGTTTTCCCAGTTTTATACGATTTGTTACCCAACAAAAAACGATAAGGCTATGATAAACTGTTTTCACTTATCAAGGAAATGTCGCCGCACTTACATGGTTGTTTTCCATTTTGTGAAAAACATAAAAAATGCAGCTGCGTGAAAATCGGTTGATAATACAATATAATAACAACCCAGAATGAAACCTCAGTTACAACACACCTATAATACAGAATTAGTAACTCCGTGCGGCCCCGAAGTCCCACTGGGTTCAACATCATAACTCCGATACACAGCCGAAAAATATCACAAATCGCAAATCTAACGGAGCGTTAGTCAAAGAACGAATTGGACATCACCGTTTCAGAAAACACCAGCTCGAACACCAATCCAAAGAAATTAGAGATACCATTCGAAATCAAGTGAGCGAAGAAGACTTTGATGGAATAAATACTGCTACCAGAAGAAAATATTCCAAGACCAAGGCAAGAAAAGCTAATGAAGGAGAAGAAAGAACCAACCAACATCAATCGCAAAAACATCTCTAGACGATAGTTGAACGAGAACGAACTGAAGGTTCTGGACAAAGGCTTGAACTATGCGATAACACCGAGGTATATTCTGAAAGTAGATTTAATAACCGCCGTTGAAGAAACAACTATGAAATTAAATCCTGAAGAAGCCGAAGAATACAAAAGTAAGGTTAGATCAGTCCTAGATTCATCTAGGCGAAATAAACCTAACCTCTCTAACCTAGAAACGAAAGCGGTCATTTCCCTTAAGAACCCATCGATTAAAATTCTCCCGGCAGACAAAGGAAACGCAACTGTGGCCTACCAAAGATCCATAAGGGAGGAATTCCTCTCAAACCAATTGTGAACTCGATCAATTCACCTTGTCACCCATTAGCACACTCTCTGCTAGAATTCTCACACCCTTATCGGGTAAAACAGAGTCTATGATCAAGAGTACGCAGCACTTCGTGGTAACCATTAGAAACTTCCAACCAAACCACGAAGAAATACTGGTAAACTTCGACACCGTGAGCCTATCCACAAATGTGCCCACAGATAAGAGACTAACTATCATAAAGCACAGGCTGGACAATGATGAAACGTTAGACGGGAGCATGCAACTCTCGGTAAACACAATAATGGAACTTCCGACAGTATGCATTAGAACTACATATTTCCCAGTTCTAAGTTTGGGATAGCGATTGGTTTCCCACTATCACCCATAATGAACAATATATACGGAAGACTTTGCAGACCATGCGATATCCATGGTATCGGATAGGTATGGGATAAGTTCTAAAAAATATATATTGGATTACTCAGTGGCTGAGCGGTAAAGGTGACAGACTCACAACTCAAAGGTACCAAGTTCGAATCTGAGAGTAGTTACGTGCTTGGGAAAAAATATATGAGTTAGACTCAAGTGCAAAAACAGTCCTTCTCGGGACTAAGCCTGATGATGGAAGCAGTCCGTTTCCGAAACGTCGTGCTATAAATACAAAACTGTCGAAATAGACCGATCAACTCAACTAATATGAATCCACAGTTACAAAACACTTATAATACAGAACCCTGAATTTGCGTTAGGCACAAGTACAATAACTACGCAATTGAATAACTGTACATAGATCCATCAAATACATTGTAACCAATTTTAAATCGGGTTGCAAAAAATTACTTTGACAAGTGAAATAGGAACGGTACACGACGAAGGGAACTTTTTTCGCCTAATATTTGGAACGTATGTGTAAGGATACTAAACAACCTAGATCGTAAAAGTAACTTTGCAAACGTTGTACTTTATAGCTTACGTGATCGATCATCCGTGTATATGGAAATTCATAGATGGTTTACGAACAATTCATAAATAGGCAAAAAAACAAATTAAGACAGGGTAAACAGTGAATTCAACTTTAAGACACAATGGAACAAACATTTTGAAATGCATCTCTTACGTGAAAATAAGAAAAAAATTTCTATGATCATAGTTTTTGTTGAAATAATAAATTAAGTTCATAAAAGTTGTTTTTTGTTGTACCATGCAAACTGTGATCAGTAAAATTCTTGTAATTTATAAAAAATGTTCGAAATGACCACCGTCCGTTTCACCACATCTTCTGACTCGTCTCATCACCGAATGTCTTGGCCGAAGGAAGATACCAGGTGTATTTCTAATTTGCTCACAGCCCATAATAGTTCTCTGTCTTAATTCGTCCATATCAGCTACCGGTCTTTCATAAAATATCGTTGTTAGATATCCCCATAGGTGATAATCTAAAGAATTCAAATCTGGTGACCTCGCTGGCGATGACTGAGGTCCACCTCGTCCAATCCATCTTTGACCAAATCTATGAATAGGGTAATTTCCTGTTTTTAGAAACCATCTGCAAAGGGCTCCACCTCCCTGAAAAAACGCTTTCGGACGCATCTTTATACTTCCAAGATTTTGCCGTGTATTTTGAAACACCTAGTATTTATACTATTTAACTGTAACCTGATTTTGCTTGTAAGCTATCAAAATTGTCACATATTTATTTGGAATTACATTAATACGAATTCTAAACACGAATTTTTTAAGCTGTCTTTTTTTCCAAAAATAATCTAAATGTTTTACAATCGTAGACTATTTTTGGTATTTATATATTTCGACGCTCAAAACGTCCAGCGCTTAATCGGCGACACTCAAAAGCCACGGCGGACAAACGGAGACCGTCAAACGGAGCCGCTAAAGCGGTGGCGCCCAAAAGTGCTGCTTCGATGTTAGCGTTTGAGACACTTACGTTTGATAAAGGTACTTTAAGCTTTCTACAAGGGATGAGCAAATTTTTCGTACGCCGATCTCTATTCTTATGTTTTCTTGTTTTCTGTTCCTTTTGAAAAATTCTGAGCCCTCCGGGATATCAGTCTAACGTGACAGATATTCCAAATTACTTCCTTAATGACGGTTATTTCTTATTCTGATTTCTGCTACATACAGGCCAACTCTTGCAACGCTTTAAAATCTCACAGTTTTGAAGAACGTAGTAGTTTTCGTTGATTTGTTACGGAACCGAGGGGTTTAGGCAGGAATTGTAGCCAGGTCATTTTTGAAGTTTGTCTGGTGCAGGTTATGTCCACGGTGTTCCGCAGTCTGCTTAGTCCATTATCTCGCTAGACTATATATAAAATTGGTCCCGCTTCTTTTGGTTGTGGTGTTTTTATTTTTAGATCGGTCAAGAAAAAATGGGAGCATTATATTGTTAATTATGCTTTGATAATACTTAAAATCCTTAGGGCCTTAATTTTCTTTTATTTGATTTTACACAACTCACACCGTACTGGTGAGCAACCCAAGCTGACTTGATAGATTTGTATTTAAAAATATGCGTTTCTTTTATTATTATGTCAAACCATGTTACGCGATTAAACAACTTCTTTCGGATTAGTTACTCTTTATCTACACTAAGGTTACTACAAAAAACGTTATTTAGATTTCAACCTGTTGTTCCGCTAATTTTTTTTATATTTAATTGGCTAGTTTAAAAGGCGCTAATAAATAAAGGTGAGTATTAGTGCAAAATTTACAACCATTTTACGATACAATACAGAGGTATTTGCCTGTAAATGATTAAGGCAAATGGCATTTACATTCTCTGTTGGGTATGACTGTATCTTCAAATCTCTCATGGGTTGATCATCTTCTGTCAGCTACTAAAACAGCTGCTCGTAAAATAGGCTTTTTGTACAGATCTAAGCAGTACTTTACCTCTCGACAACTCCTTCTGCTGTAAGGCCCAAATTCGGCCTTATCTGGAATATAATTCTCACCTTTGGGTTTGTGCTCCCCAATACGCTCTCGGTATCGTTGATCGTATTCAAAAGAGAGCGATTAGGCTTATAAATGACCCGTCCTTAACTTCTCACATACAGTCCCTTGAGCATAGAAGGATAGTTTCAGTTCTTTCTTTGTATTGTCGTTATTACAACGGCTATTGTGCTGCTGAATTATATTCTTTGATACCATCTCGGGCTATCTTTGCGAGAAACACTCGGTTCGCTCATTCACATCATCAGTATGCAGTACAAATCTCCACTTGTCGTACCAAACGGGCGCAATCCACATTTTTCTATACGGCTTCTAAACTTTGGAATGATCTCCCTAGTTCCTGTTTTCCTCTCACTTATGATATGAGAAAATTTAAGTTGGCTGTCCATAGGCATCTATTGGCTGTTCATTATCCCTCTATCCATCCTCCTAAGTGTTCCTGAGTGCTTTAGCACGATAGGCCTAATTTAGCCTGTTCAGGTTCAAAATCATTAAAAAAAAAAGTGAAATTAAGAATGGCACTAGCAGAATTTTCATAGCCCTTTTGGTTTCTGAGATACAGAATGGAATTGAAAAGTATCACTTTTGAGGCATCCCTCGTATATTAATTATCTTTAAACTTATCGAAGAAGGTAAAACGCATTCTTAATACAATTTCTCGTATTTAGTTATGAAGCAAACATGTTTTTTTTAATGGAATACCGTATGTTATTTCTTATGTTTATTAGGCACAGTATAGGCTTACCAAAAAATATATATTTTTATACAATTATTTAAAAAAAAAAGCTGAGAATTTAAGAGTTTCTAAAATGTTCTTCTGTGTCCAATTAGTGGGTAGCTATGTATAAAATTGATTGAAAACAAAATCCATGTAAGTACAGTTTCGCCAAAATAAACAGTAGTGAAAGTAACAACTTTATGAATATTTTTAATTTTTGTAATTTACATGTTCAAAATAAGCACCATTACGGCGTAAACAAGGTTCATGGCGATTTTGCAGATCATTGAACATATTCATAAATATTGGTTGACGCAGTTGTAGGAAATAGGTTATTACTGTTTTTCGTAGTTCTGCAATATCCATTGGTGCATGATCCGAGCGGAATACTGACTCTTTCGTCATACCCAAAATATATGCATCGTGGCGTAAGATCAGGTGAATGTGAAGGGTAATCGAAGTTCGTTCCACGAGAAAATTCCAAAGTTCGAATGAGCATCTGGCTGTATGGCTTATGGCGTTATCCCCTTTAAACCATTGCCTGTTCAACTGTAAATTTCGTGCGCAGCAAAAATTTCTTAAATGTCTCACAAAAGGTATGATGTTCTGCCTGTAACTCTCTTGATTAACAGTAACTGTGTGTTGATTCCCGTCCTTAACAAAATAAGGACATATTATACCGTGTCCCGGTACAGCATATCAAATCGTAACTCGAGCATTGTGAAGTGGTTTTTCTGCAAATGCAGTCAGGGCATCCAAATCCAAGAAATCGAATTGTTTGTCTATTGATATAGCCATTTATGTGAACATGACTTTCGTCTGAAAACCATACATTTTTTCAGAAATCGTTATCTTCCTATACTAGGCGTCCACAACGAACTTTTCTTGAACGTTTCTCCACAGCGTTTAGTCGTTGCTCAGTTTTAATACGATATGAATAGCCACCACTGCTTTTTAAAATTCTACGTGTGGATGTTTCTCATTATCGTTGGTACTAACTATTCTTCGATGACCTGAAGGACACTTACGCTAGCACATCAGTACCAGTGCGACGAAATTTCTCAACAATTGCTAACATTACGCTTTTACTGGATGCAGCTTTATTAAATTGTTTACGATATCTTTCAAAAACTTGTTTCAAACTTGGGCCACTTCCGTATGAACGATGATAACGTTCTACTATAAATACCTTTTCCTTCAGTTGTCAGAACATTTTCAGAACGATTTTAATATGAGCGTAATATTGTTATGACAGCTGTAGCGTACAAAAACCGATAATCTATTCATCGTATCGACTTCAAAATATTATGTAATTGATGTATTGAAAATTATCTTTGTATTGACAATTAAAGATATGCATTTAATGCTTTACTCGATACCTGCGTCAGTAGTACTGCGTTCACAATCCTCTGTAGTTGCTGTATGGAGAATTTGTATTTAAAAGTTTAAAATTAACCTAGGGATTTCTACGGTTTTCTTGTCGGTGTTAATTATCTGGGTTATACATTTAAATTCTTTGTTACGGTCAATCTTATGCACTGAATAACTCCTTACCGAATATATCCTTTCTAGGATTGATTATTGGGAATAATATTGTAAAACAGGGGCAAGTTTTGAATTTTAAATGGATGTTTAGCCTGTTTGGCTGTAAAACATTTTTCCTTTTCAGGTAACATTGAAATATCTTTTAACGACCCGATAAGTTAAATTAAAAACTCAAAAAAGTTAACCTTGTTATTCGGGGACATTTTTTATCGCGTTTGTGATACCGGTGACCATTGAAATTGTTATAATATGCTAAATTATGTTGCTAATTAATAATACCGTTGTCAGATTTTTTATAACTATTCTGAAAATTAATTTTCACGAGAATATGCCCTCAGCCATAATTCTAATTATTAGTAATACAAACGCAATAATTACATTTGTAGTAAATTATAACTAATGTAGAAGTTATTTGAAGTTAAGCGTTGATAAATGTCCTTTTGCGTCAACATTAAAGCGACCAGTGCAGTAGTGTATATAAATTTATACAAAAGTGGGTTATTCCCTAGAAGATGTTCTTTTGAATCAAATAGTAATATCAATATAAGCCTATGATTCACACTTATGTGTGTATCAGCTTAGGGAAAATTAGTTTAGGTTAATATAATAACGATTCGTCTGTGATCGGTGTGTAAGACTGATATATCCTACATATATTTATGTCGAAGTGATTGAGTTTTTATGTTGTTTGTCTAAATTTAAATAAAACTCTATTATTCTGGAAACAAGTGTTTATTATTTTTTTTTCTTTCTTCTCTTTGGTTCTTCCTTGTTCGAACTTAACAGGGCCTCTATAATTAAATCATAATTCACTGTTTTAAAGGCTTGTGGCGCTCAAATCTTACTTACTCTCCTCATTTCTTTTACTACCAATATGTCTTTGGTTGTTCTCTAGCTAACCTAATCATATCTCTACGGTTTATCAACACCCACGCCAACAAAGTGCTCAGCGGATATCTGACCGTTGGGCAGAATTCTCCGCCGCGATAGCTAACTTCCTCCTTTTTATGTTATGTGGTACGTTAGTGAAGTTGCACAGTTAATGATAAACCTTCATATTTTGGTACTGTATGTTTTGGCGAATACCGTAATTGTTACACTTTAATATACTGTCAAATTTAATTTAAAACATCTTTTTTAATTCTCAACTCTTAATTATTTATTACAGCATTTCATCTTAATTCCGGTATAATGTTTTAGAATCTTTGTTCAAAACAAAGCAAGAATTACCTATCTTACCCAAAACTCAAGTTAGAGAAAACAAATGAGACAGAATTTTGAAAAAACAAAGAGTTTTTTAAAGGTGATTTTCAAAATGACGGCCATTTTCCTTTGTGCAAAAATGGCACATTTTCGTTATTCTTTTGATAAATTTAAAACGAATTATAGGCCTTCTTTGCAAGTTTCGGAAAGTTAAATCTATTGCTACACGAAGCTCCGCTACAGATCGTTATTGTGTTTATAGATTTTGTATTGCAAAATTTTTACAAAATTGAAAGATCCAAACATCGAGGGGGCCATTTTACAGGTATGTACCAATCCATTTTTGCAGAAAGTTATCGTCTAAAACTCCCACATAAGCGCAGAGTTGTGACTTGGGGCACCGTCTTGTTGAAAATAAACGGCATGATAAAAGGCAAATGGAGCATTTTCTATCATCTCTGGAATAACTTTGTCAAGGATTTTTCGGTACCGAAGCGCTGTAAGACCTACTTCATAAATTCTGCAGGCCATGCGTCTTCCAAAAATTAAACACGAGACCCCAACCCCAAAGCGTCCTATGTGATTGACTTGGATACACTAGTTGCTTTTTCTGTTTGCTTGCAAGTAGGTGAAAGCGTAGCTTCTGCATAACCCAATACGTTTATGTATTTTCTCTCTCTATCTTGTTTGGTGTATGCCTTAGGACGGGGTTTAATAAACGATCCTTGTTCTACCAAATTTGATTTAAGGCGGGCAAATAAGTCTGGGAAAGTTTGCCGTCTCTCTGGGTATCTAGCATGACCAATAAGTACTCCTAAGATATTATCTTATCCATAGCGCCCAAAATACTTTACCTTTGTAAATATAATTCCGAAGTTTCTTGGAGATTTTAATTAGATTGTATAAAACAAACCAACATATAGATTTCATTATTTTCGTAAACCGCCACTATTGTAAAATCATAAATTAAATGTGAAATATTCTAAAATAGAAATACCAAAACAACAAAAATATCAAAAAGCGACAAAACCTCAAAATGTTGGACACTTTTCTTTTTTGTTTCAAACAAATTAGCCTTAACCTACTACCCACTAATTGGATACAAAAGAACATTTTAGAGAACCTTAAATTATGAGATTATTTTTGAAAATAATTGTATACAATTATATTTTTGGTAAGCGCACATTATGTCTAAGAAATGTGAGAAGTAATACACAGGGTGTTTCATTTAAGAAAACATGTTCGCCTCATAACTAAATAACGGAAGATGTTAAAAAACTAACTACACCATTGGATTCTACTGAAAAGATTCTATAGGAATACGTTGTAACTTCAACAATAGGTTTAGAGATAACTGAGATACGCGCGGTGCCTTAAATGTGATACTTTTCAATTCCAACCTGTATCTCAGAAACCAAAGCGCTATGAAAATTCTGCTGGCGCCATCTTAAATTTCACAAAAAAGTAACACACTGTCGCGAAAATCGCAACCCTCTATCTTTGAAGTATTTTTGTTATCATCTTATAAAACAAAAAAAAAAGTTTTATTTGAAGCAATGCTATAAATATGAAAATGTAAACTTTCACCATTATTACACATATTAAAATACTTATCTTTTTTGGTTTTTTTAACAGTGTGTTTGCATATTAAAGTTATACAATCTAAACGTTTCGGTAACATTTACAGTTATCTTCGTCAGTAGTAATATTATCTATTAAAATTGTTAAAGGTATTAAGTGAACAATTGAAAACCCAAACGTAAGCCTGCTATTAATATAACAGTTTGATAAAGTATAAAGTCAACTATGAAATACAATTTTAGTACAGAATAACTAGATCATTAAAAAATTAAATATTGTTAAACTGCCTTGAAGATGACAAATCAGAACACCCTCTAACGGTCGAAGGTTGACGATGAAAGTGCCAACCAAGAAACAAATCTAACAAAATTTAATCAGGTTATGATGTAAGTGTAAAGTTGTGAACAACTTCAATTTGAAATTGATAAAAGCCTTCACAAATATAAACATGACATCAATTAAAATAATCCAGTTAAATCTAACAAATAATTAGCTTTCTCGGTAAGTGCAAGTGTTATTTAACAATGAAAAGCACCATTAAAAAACCCAAGAAAGATAAGTATTTTAAAATGCTATAAATAGATACCAAAAAAGAACAGACATTATTGACCGAATTTAAACGCTTTTTATGGACACCAAAACTTGAAAACAACGTCGGGGAAACTAGGTCAAATATTTTCAAGACATATATACGTTTTGGCACAAATTAATTTTCCTTTAAAATATTTGATAACTTAATTCTCTTGTAACTCAGTGTTTCAAAATGTGTAAAACTAAATAACAAAATAATTACATTTGGTGTAAAATGATGCAACATTGTGCTTACGTACGCATTATTTTGCGTTCGAAATACAAATTTTAATTAAAACATTTTATCTTTACACTTATCAAGTAAACCAGAGTTAAATATTGAACATTATCTTAACGTATACAAGTTAGACCAGTCTTCAAATTTTAATACTTACTACTATTCGCCAGTAATTTTTGCGCAAAACTTTCTTATAACTTGACCATAAAATTTGAGGGACAATAACTTAAATATAACATTAATCGTGATAATCAATAAGTTGATTCATAATTTATTATGATATCTTGTACACTAGAATATACATTTGCTCGCTCAGTAAAATAAATTATCAATTTCGATACATAAACATTATTGTGTACCCAATCCTGAATTAACGATATAATTTTAACCCGTTCAAAACCCTATAGCACATTAAGAATTTACTTTTGACAAATATACGCGTGCACCAAAAAGATTTAAATGTTTACACACTTTAAAGATATCTCAAAGATGAAATAATTATTTATGCCTCCAAACACTTCAGTACATGGCGTACTTTTTAATATACAAGATGTTTAAAAAGGTTTCTTTAGGATTTGTTAAATGGTTTCTCTAAGTTAATTTTTTGTAAAAGGGTAAGCTGTTTAAATATGGTTTATGTTGTTTAACAAATTTGTGTTAATAGTATATCTCTATGTTAGGCTGCTCTATACGTTGCTATATCCCAACGTGATGTAGAGTTCCCTTTTTGATTTTCTTTTTACTTCAAGCATTTCTAGATCCCATTTTCTCCCGTTTTTTATCGGTTTCTATTAAATTATTAACGCACTTACGACTTTGTACACTTGCCTTAATTGATTTTGTTACAGGACTAACCCTTTTGCAGTGGATACTTACGTAAATCCTCAAACAAGCCGTTCTTCGTTAATAAATGCGATGGTTGTAGTTTTACCGACGGGTCGTCGTAAACTTATTGAACACGCCCTGTACAGATGAAAATTCCCAAATCGTAAGACGTTGACTTGAACACTTTTTAAGTATCCCTCGTATACTTATAAATTTCTAACTGTTATAAAACTTCGAATTAAATAAATATTCCCAATTTCAAAAAATTCTAAATTTTTAAAATCGTATTAATACATTCATTAATAGGTTTAAACTTTAATACTTCAAAACTGTAATTTATGCTGAAGAAAACAAAAAATAAGTACTTTCTTAGTAGTGTTCTGCATTAATATTTCCAAGCTGAAATGAAATTTTTTGATCGATCTGCCTCATTACGCAATTTCCAATCGATCCACAAAAACTCGAAAATATGCAAAGACTAATTTCACTTATCAGAAGGTGTAACCAGTTAGGCACACAATTGGCACAAATAAACGACAAAATAAATTAAACAGTGGATATATATATATATATATATATATATATATATATATATATATATATATATATAGACAAATTCGCATGTAAATGTATACAACGGCGTGGTTTAAAGGAACCACCACACACATAAATACGTTTAGACTAAAATTTCCCAATTCATAACACTAAAAACAACAAAATAGTTCAAGTCCGATACGTTTTTTTCTTTAAATGGACCGTAATTAACGCAACAATAACAAAACAAAATTATTTTCATGCAAACTCACTTCAGCTACGTTCAAAACACGATACATGCCACATTTCTGACGAATATAACTGTAAGTATTATCGAAACGCTTAGATTTTTATAACATAAAAAAATATACCATTAAAAAACGCAAAAAGCTAAGTACTTTAAATATGTGTAAAATGGTTATCTTATTTAATTTATTAACCCAATCGATTAGATCATTTTTCCGTGTACCCATTAATTTTATTTAATTGAGATAGATTAATGACGGTAATAATCTATAAGGAACACGCCGCTTTTTATATAGGAGATACCTTGAACCAAATCCACTCGAGCTGTTTATCTCTAAGTTGTCTATTGTCTATTGTCTATTGCAGAAAGTAACTTTAACATATAATTGGTTTGCAAACACGTAAAAGATAGTCCAAGAAGCGCCACATCAGTTTAGACAAAGGGGGTAGCAGTTTTAATGGACTGGAAATCCTGAAAATTCTTGCGACCAGCTTAGACAAGGATGTTCTTGATGCGCTGAATGGGTCGGCATCCTGTTTGTTTTTCGTCGAGATCATTTGACTTTAAAGAGATTTATGAGTCATGTACCTGATATATTTCTTAGTTAATGCAATGATTTTAAGGAACTACACATACAGGGTGTCTCTGTACAAAATATGAGGATCTAGCACAATTTACCTTAGTTCAAAAGTTGATAGTTTCCGAAATACAGTGTCAAAGTTATTTTTTTTAAACTCTTTTGATTAATAACAGGATTTGCATGAAATTTGGTACCTGGAGATTTTCTGTGATGACAGAGCCAAATTTGATCATGGTTTTGATGTATCTTCCAGAGCGCGCCATCAGCAGCCCTTTATCTACATTTAAAGCTCCATAACTTTTTTCTACCTCGGTATATGAAATATCTAGTCAGAAATTCCTATTCCCTGATATGTTTTCTTCAGAAAAGATATACCACTTCGAGCAGCCGTTTATGTAATAATCGAATTTGAATGTTTCATTGCGTACTAATATTCACCATGGCTGTAACGTGTAAAAATCGATATCGGATCTTTTCGTGTCGACTTCATAATTTCATAGTTAAAAACAAAACTAAATAGGCATCTGTGAATTGAGTATTTAGGATTGTTATTTAATGGTTACTCGTTACTTATTTCTCTACCATAATGGTCTACATTTTCTTTATTTACTGCCTTTACCATTTACGTTACAAATCATATTTGCTTAAATTATTTCTTCTACCGTATGTACTTTTCTACTTTATAGAAGTTCTAAATAAACCTACTAGTGCCATCTATCGGGTGTACGTGGGTTCTGGTTAGTTTCAAAATTCATACATTTCTTCTTTGCTAAATCCCCACTAGATGGTGGTACCATTAAATAATTTACATATTAAAAATTCTTTATAGAGGTACATATAAATTTGATTTTAGCAACAATAATTTTTGATAAGAACATTTTGGGTTGAAAAACTTCTTCCTAAGGCGTGCTTCCATTTGCAAGCAGCCATTGTTGTGAAGTGCAGATATTTTGAGAAAATCTCTCTTTTTGTTATTTCGTCGATAAGGGAATTTTTATATACAATATTTCTTTACTTTGTAAAATAATATAATCGCGATTGATGTGGATGTAAGAAAATATAATAAAAAATAAAAAATAAAAAATTTCAGGCTTAATACACGATAATTGAATACTGTTTATTAAAAGAACTATAATTTAACCAGATCGTGTTAAATCATCACATAGAGCTCGTCTTCGATCTACAGAGTTAAAACAACGTTATATGAATAAATTGATATTATATCCCTTACGTTTTTCCTAGCTTTTATTTATTGGTGTTGAGATTATACGTCATGTACCTTTTCGTCTAGCTTTTGGTTTTGCTACGATGATCTCTTAACTGGGACTCCTCGTAAATGACTTGTAACTGTGCTTCAATTACTTTTGTCTCTTTAGCGCTGATGTTACATTGTCACTGAAGACTACGATGATGGAATTTAAGCTCTACTAACTAAGGCTTAAGTATTCGTTCGACAATAGGTCAGATTATTCAACTATCGCATGTACTAATAAACATTGTATTGCTCAGTTTACTTTCGAACCTCCCATACGTTATACGTTGCCTTCAACAGGGATCACTACAGCATCTACACAAAAGTGCATTTAAATTTACCATATTACAAAGAATTTTAATGAATTGTTTACCTTTGCCACAATATCGGCGTCATATTGATATCCGAATCCATTTAACTTTCGTAACGATTTCGTAATGCAGAACTGCTATAATTTGATCAAACCATTAGCTAATATTTTGTGCGCATATTTTAACCAAACTGAGAGTAATCATTACTGAACTTTTACATAAAACACTCAGTGATGTGCATTTAGCGTCCATCTTTGATACTTTATTAGTTACTGTTTACGCTAACGTGCGCAGTAGTAGAAACTCAAAACATTGTGTCTGTACCGGTTTATATTTCGTATTATTTATGTATTTAGGTCAAACGTTAACGCGGGACACCGTATGATTTTGAATTACGGTTGTTAGTTTTAAGTACGGGTTTTCATTCATTATTGATAAGAGATCATTGGTATCTAATTAGAATTTATCAGTTACTCATATATGCATGCTAGGATTAATATAGTGCAATGAACAAGCTTCTCTGATTATTTAGATAATTGAAGCTATAATTATTAATGGGGGTTTATGTTTGACTATTATGAAACAAAAGGCAGGTTGGAGTGTTACCTTTCTGAATTAAAATATTAATATGAAATTTTCCTTTTTAGGTTTACGTCTGAAAGATCTTTCAACGGACCAGAGAGGGGTATTACGTTCTTTGGTTGTTATTTATATATTTAAAAGTTGATGTTAATACAAGTAAAATCTCGCGACTTGTACTCGTCAGTATTAATATTGAAAATATATGTTACGAAGTTTTAGTGTTTCATATCAATCATCGTTGGGAAATTTATTAATAAATTATGCTTGCTTAGGGAACTAGTTAATTTGATATTTCTGTTGCTTCTCTGGTTCAAGCTTCGCAAGGTCTCTCTGTCAAGAAATAAGAAGTTATCTTTTTTCTTTAAAGCTTGTGGCGCCTGGTTCTTGTCTGTTCTCTCTATTGTTCGTCAGGCATCCTCATTAGATGCCCAAGCCATCGCAGTCCTTGAAGTTCTATCCTATTTAGCATTGTGTCTGCCGTCTTATTCGGTCCCTTATTTCCTCATTAGTTATATGTTGAAGTCTGGATACTCGTGCGCTACGCCCCAGGTAGTCCACCTCTAACGCATTTAGTCGACGACTCATATCTGCATTAATAGTCCAGATTTTGCTTCCGTAGCAAACATTTGATTCCACCATAATTTGTCCTATACGTTTTTTGTCGTTTTTGAAATGTTTTTGTCCCACCAAATGGAATTCAGGCATCCAATTATTTTTTCCCCTCCTGTATACGGTGTTTAATTTCCTTTTCTGCAATTCTATTCTTATCAATTATAGCTCCCAAGTATTTAAATTCATTGACTTGTTTTGCTGTTGTATCGTCTTTAATCAATATTTCAAAATTTGCATCACTGTTGATAGCTAAATGTTCAGTTTTCTTTAAGTTAATATTTAGTCCCTGTTCCTCGTATTCGCTACATAGTCGTTTTATCATAAACTCAAGGTCAAAAGAATCTTGGACTATGATAACTTGATCATCAGCAAAGTTTAAGGTGAAGAGCCGATAGTCATCTATAGGTACGCCAATACTTTCACAGCTGCGCTTCCATTTCATTAACACCACCTCCACATAGAGGTTAAACAATAAAGGTGACAAGCAACAGCCTTGTCTTAATCCCTTTGTCACCTTAATTGGATTAGATAGCTGCCTCCCTACTTTGACATACGCAACATTTTCTTCGTACAATTTCTGAATCATTGTTAACAATTGCACATCTATCCTTAGTATTTTTAAGGCTTCCCAAAGTTTTGTCTAGGTATTGTATCGTAAGCCTTCTGTAAGTCTATGAAGGCTAGATGCAACTCATCTGCTAATGATATTCTTTTCTTGGCGAGTTGCTGCAAGATAAATAGGTTATCCACACATGATCGTCGTGATATGAAGCCACTTTGTTCTTCGCTGATCTTGTCTGCAGTTTATGATTAAATATTTTTCCAAAAAGACGACTCATGCTACTAAGGACACTAAGACCTCTGTAGCAATCTGGATCTTTTCTGTTTCCTTTTTAAAGATCGAGACTAGGTAAGCTTGTTTCCATTACCGAGGAATAATACCTGAGCTACAAACATTATTCATCAAATTTGTTATTTTGTTAAGAATTTCTTCACCTCCATATTTGATCAGCTCTATTGATATGCCTCCTGGACCAGAAGATCCGTTCTTCATTCTTTTTAGTTGTTCTCTACTTCTTCTATTGTTATTGTCAAATTATTCTGTGTTTGTTGGTCTTGTGTTGTTTGTATATCATTTCTGTACTTACGATCTTCCGTCAATAGTTTGGCATAATAATTTTCCCATTCTTCAGTTTTTATGGGATTATGGCTTTTATTCGTCTCGTTTGACTTCATTTTCTTAATCGTCTTCCATATCTCAGTTTATAAAATGCATTAAGATTAATGTTTAATGTTATTTGTACCTTTATCTTTTGATATTGACCTTTGTGTGAAGTGAATGCAGTAATTCTTTTACTTTCCTTATTTTACTTAATTTCATAAAAACTCTGAGCTAAGATAAGTTTAAAGACAAACTGACCCTCCTGACGAATATAGAAAGAATCGAAAAATTCGATTTTAGTAAAACATTTCAAGTACAGACTAACCACGGTGAGGTAGGCTTAGGACAGTTCTAACAGAGGGTGATGGCGACGAAGAAAAAGTGATAGCATATGCGAACCGTACTTTAGACAAATGCGAGAGAAATTACTCGGTAACAGACAAAGAATGTTTTGCTGTAATATTCGGCATTAAAAAATTTAGACCGTACATCGAAGGTACAAAATTTACAGTCATAACAGACCACTACGCAGTAAAATGGTTAGATGCAGTAAAAGATCAAACAGGACGACTAGTTCAGTAGAGCATGAGACTTCAACGATACGATTTCACCATTTAGCATTAGCGAGGAAAAGACCATGTAGTTCCTGATGCATTGTCTCGAGCCCCTTTGGAAGTTATGCAACTTACAATCATAACAGACCACTAGTCACTAAAATGGTTAGATGCAGTAAAAGACCAAACAGGACAACTAGTTCAGTAGAGCATGAGACTTCAACAATACGATTTCACCATTTAGCATCAGCGAGAAAAGACCATGTAGTTCCTGACGCATTGTCGCGAGCCCCTTTGGAAGTTATGCAACTTGACATCCTGAAAGTAAGACACGATGAATGCACCAAAAACATGATCACAAGAGTAACTGAGGAACTTTAAATGTGTCCCACATGGCGTGTAGAAGGTAACGTTTTATACACATTTTTCATGAACAACATAATAGATACAAATTTAACAGAAAGGAAATTAGTTCTATCTACATCATCGCGAAAATAATCATTAACTCATTGTAACGACAACCTAATTACAGCACATTTAGGAGCTTACAAGGCATATCACAAAATTGCTGAACAATATTACTGGCCTAAGACGAAATCTGACGCCTATAAATATGTTCTCAAGTTCCAAACATGTCAAGCTAATAATATTTCGCAAAGCAAAAGACCAGGATTAATGGGAGCCCAGAGAAAAGTACAACATCCTTTCCAGCTCTTATCCATCGACCTATTTGGACCATTTCTCAGATCTAATGATGATCTGCGATTGGTTCACTGGAAGACATGGTATTTCTAACTTTCCGTAATCCTCAGATTGTCATGTGTGAAAATGGACCACAGTTTGCTGGTTCGGTATAAAAAAATTGTTAAAAGGTATGATGTACAGAAATTGTGGTACAACCCACAGGTCAACAGCTCAGAACGCGTCAACACACTAGTAACTACAGCAATACGCGCTTATCTAAAAAATAATCGTTCCACATGGGATGAAAACTTGGTCAAAATTGCACACACAACAAGGAGTACTAAACATGAAGTGACCGGCCACACCCCTTCATTTATAACTTTTTGTCGCACTATTCCTTGCTCTGAAATGTACGTCTTAATAAAAGAGTATACATCTGGAGATATGAATTTACGCATTAATTGAAAAAAAGCATATGAGAAGAATCAAAAGCAATGCAATTTGAGAAAACGGCCATTGCATCTCAAAACAGGAGAACCAGTTTGAAAAAGGAACTACACACTGTCAAGCACAGCAAAAAATCTCAGTACTAAACTGGCAGACAAATTCGTACCCTGCGTAGTGACAAAATTTACTGTGCAGCGAACCTATCAACTGCTCGACTTAGATGAAAAAGATGTAGGAATTTGGCACGTAGAAGATCTTAAGCCCAGATCTGAAAATTACGATGAATCCATATAGATCTTAGATAGGTATTAGCGTGAATTATATCATAAGTTAGGTTAGAAGATATTTAACATGGATTTTGAAGGTCATTTGACATTAAAGGTACCAAATTTTGATTTATTTGAAGTTAAGCTTGACGCTTAGCCTCGAGGTTTGAACTTAAGTTATAATTCATATTCAAGTTTATTATGTGTAAACATAATTGTTAATGTATTTCTTTTTGGGTAGTTACTTGGGGACTGATAGGGATTTGGTCTTTATTTTTTTTAATATAAGTAAATGTCAAAAGAAGAAAATATACAGGTATGGAAAAACATTATTGCGGGTCTGACTTTTAATAAGCGAGAAAGAAACCCAATAAGCAGGTCAGGTACGAGAGTAGGAGTTTGGAGAAGGGGTCGGGAAGGTTGAGGTTACGGGTCTTGTGCAGAAGACCGCCGTGCCAGACCCTGTCGAATGCTTGCTTAATGTCCAGAAACACAGTCAGATTGCATTTCTTGTGATTGAATGCTCTGGTGGTCTCAGTAAGCAGCTTCAGCAAGAAATCGTGAAGCCGAATTGGCTGTTAAAAAGGAGGTTGTTAAATTCGAGGTGGTCCCTGAGTCGCCTGGCTAGAATCTGCTCAAAGCATTTTCCGAGGCTACTCAGGAAGGAGATTGGTTTATAGGAGGGTGAGGTTAGGTCGACGTGGGGTTTGGGTATCATGACGGAGGAGGCCGATTGTAAGTCCGTCGGGAAGTGGGTTAGGATTAAGCATTGGTTGTAGATGTTGGAGAGTAACCGGAAGGCTGGGTCGGGTAAATGACGGAGGATTTTGCGATTTAGGCCGCTATGACCTGGGGTAGAATTTTTTCCTTTTTTGAAATATGTGTGGACCTGTTCGGTCGTGATGGGGGATTCTCGTTATAGAGTTGGATTTCAGGAAGGTTAAGGTTGCGGAATTCTTCAAGGTAACCCTCGAGGAGTGCCTTGAACCGGTTATCGAATTGGGGATTATCTGGGGATCGGAAAATGGATTAGAGGTGATGACCAAAGAAATCTGCCTTTCCTTGGGCGGAGGAGATTAGGTTGTCCTTAAGGTCGATTAGGTAAAATATAGGGTTGACTTTCCTTCTGGTCAGTCTATCGAACTGTTGCCAGAAGAGTTCACCATTTCTATAATCTAGCTGGGAGGTGGCTTTGGCCCGGGAGTCATCGGCGTGTTTGTTGGCTTCTCGCCTGATTAAGGCGTTAAGTCGATTGTATTCGGTCTTGAGATCCGGATACCTAGAGCGCAAGAATTGACGATCGATTCGTCTTTTCTCTTTGATCTAGTTCACGATGTGCCGTGGGAGCGGTTTTCGGGAAATGCGGATCTTTTTAATCGGATAGAAATATCGACCGCTTCCATAATTACGAAAGTTAGGTCTCTAATGGTTCTCTCAAGATCTTGAATAGTTTGAAGATTGGTTGTAGGAAGGTTGTTGGACATGTGTTCGGAGAACACATTCTAGTCTGCTTTCGAAAAATCTTTAATGACTGTGTATTGAGGGGTGTAGGGGGAGCTGGAGAAAATGAAGCTTTGACCATTAGGGGTATATGATCTGATGTGATCGTGGTTCCTAGAAAGCACTCACGATCAAAATAGTGAGCAATGGGTTCGGAAACTATGGTATGATCTACTATTGAGGCACCTAAATGTTTGAAATATGTTGGCTGTGTGTTGGCGATTCGCAAAAGCGGCAACTGCAACAGAGCGGAAGATATCCTGTTACCGTTACTATTAGTTGTGGTGTCACCGAATTGGATGTGGTGGGCATTGAAATCACCTAGGATAGGGTGTTGTGGCCGGGCGGGTTGTAATATAAAATGAATACTATCGGAGAGGGGAAGTGCACCGTTACAGCAACACATTGAAGATGCTGTAAGTGCGCAGGAAGTTGAAAAGGAGAGGATGGGAAGCAATTTTTAATTGAAAGGGTGGTTCCGTGTTGGCTGTTATTTAGGAAGGTGTGATAAGTGTTGCAATTAAGTGTGCATCTGTTGGTGTGCTTTGTTTCCGTCATGGAAAGGATGTGTATATTGTGTTCATGTAGAAAGAGTTTATGTAAGGAGCGTTTCCGACGAACGCCCCTGGCATTAACAATCCCTGCTATAATATCCATTTTGGAGGGAGTTAAGGATTATGTTGTCGGATTACCAAGACCTTCATCCGCGTACCGGGTAGGCAGGCGCCGATTCTGCGGATTGGGAGAGCAAATCTAGGATGCGAGCAACCTTATTTCGCCGGTCGATGTGGAAAAGGATGTGGGTTAGGACTTGCAGGAAGTCTTTAATGGTAAGGGGATCGGTGTCGGAGATGGGTTTGAGGTGGACGGTGTCTTCGGTGTCGGACTCTTCGGAAGACAAGATGGGTTCGAGGGTTGCCATCTTCAACGGCGAACTAGGAGGTTCACGTCGCTTCCGGCACTTAAATGAAAAGGTAGGGCGTGCTTCCTCACAGTTGTTACACCTTGCGTTAGCCGAGGATTTGCACGAGGAGGATCTGTGGCTTTCACCACAGTTAGGGCAATAGATGAAGCGGGAAGGGCTCTCCTCAGCGGTATGTCCCACCTTCGTGCAGGTAGAACAATACTTGGGGAGAGGTTGCGCGATAAGGGATGGTTCGCAACTATAGTCTCGCCCGAACATGACGACACCGCGTGCGAGGGTGGTTCTGGATGGGGTTATGACGCGGTAGGGAGTGTTCGTAGCCTTAGACGTGATATGAGCGATCTTGCTCACTTGTGGAAGATCAATCGCATCCCGGATCTCTTCGGCCAGGATGCCCTTATCCACGTGACGAATCACGCAGGAAACGGAAGGGGGTTTAGGAGTGGAGTTGGAAGGACGGGGACCGGAGAGTTGGGTAAGGGTGACGGTGGGATCGCCAAAGTGGTATCGAACCCTAAGCTGTGTACCATCCGGCAAGGGAGAGGAGGTCTCTAAGAGACAGGTATGGTAGTGGTTAAACGTTAAGTTTAACCAGGGAAGGTTTGGGGGTTTAAAGGAATTGAATAGGGATTTCTGGGTGGTTATGGATTTCGTGATATTGTGGTTGCAATACCTCGAGGATTGAGAGCGGGTGGGATTAGTATTAGGGAAAGCGGGTGTAGAAATTACGGCAGGTACAGGTAGCAGGACGGGTGTGGGTAAGAGGGCGAGTTTGTGTGCTTGTGCGGGTTTGTGTGTGTGTGCGGGTTTGTGCGGTTTTGTGGAAGCGGTGGAACGTGTAGAGATGTAGGAGTGTGTGGATGAGGTGGATATGGACAAGGCGTTTGACTGGGAGCGTGTACGTGAGGATGGTGGAGGCGAGGCCAGGGTGTGTGCATATGTGAGGGTTATGTATGACCAAGAATAAGGTATTTTGATTCCATTAATTACTTACAACATTATTTACTCACAATATTAATTTTAATTATTCATTAGGTTATAGTGTTACTAACATTAGCAATGATATATTTCTGTTTATAATTAAATATAGGTCGTGTAAATAAACTTTGTTATTGTAGAAATTTTCTTTTAAATTTATTGTATAATGGTTTACTTGTTGTAAATATTTTTTGGTTAGTAAGGCAAATCGATAATTTTAAAGACCTGGCCCACTTTAATCTACGATTGAGCAGAAGGCACAAAATCTTCTATTTATTACCCAAACTGTTAAGTAGCTAAAATTAGTAGCCATGGGTGTAGCAGTATAATTATAGAATCTAAGGATATGTACAAGTTTAACCACAAAGCTTTGAGTTGTTTTTGATGCGTAAGCTTTGTCATCAAAGGGCTTGTCACTTAATCACATACAGCCGAAAGGCCCAATAATTTAGGAGGACCTTTTTGCAATTATTCTGAGATTTAAGAAACATGATATAGTAGTCTCGGCGGACATAGAAAAGATGTATCGTCAAGTTTTAATTAAGCCTGAGCAAAGATGTTTACAAAGAATTTTGTGGCGCTCAGATGAAACCAGTGAAACAGAAGTTTTTAATTTGAATACTGTTACATATGGCACTACGTCTGCTTCTTATTTAGCTGAAAGATGCGTAAGACAATTAGCCATTTGGTTAATAGGGTCTAATTCAGCTGAAGACGTAAAGAGGTTATGCAAATATATATACATCCTCTTTGACAGTTATAAAGTTTGGGAATGATGAGAATGCTAAATCTTTAGGTTTGGTGTGGTCTCCAAGTGAAGATAAATTGATGTATAATATATTTCATAATAGCACTGAGAAAAAAGTTACGAAGAGATCAATTTTACCAGTTATATCTCAAATATTTGATCCGCTTGGATTACTCGGTCCGTTTATTACAATAATTAAAACTTTAATCCAAAATTAGTGGCTTGAAAAACTGTCTTGTCACGAGTCGTTACCTCAAAGTTTGCACACAAAGTGGTTAGAGTACAAGAATGAATTACCACTGCTGAATAATATAAAAATTGACCGCCAAGTATTTTGTCAGAATTGCATTTGCGTTGAGCTGCATGGTTTTTCAGACGCTTCTGAAAGTGCTTCAGTGTATGCATATACGTACGTACAATAGATGGAAGGGAATACATTCGTGCCAAATTTTTTGTGCTAAATCAAAAGTTGTCCCTTTGAAAGTGACAACAATACCAAAGTTAGAGTTGTGTGCTGAGTTATTGTTGTCAAGATTAATGAATAAGGTAAAGATAGCACTGAAACAGGAAATTGACAATTACACTATGTGTACGGATTCACAAATTGTTTTACATTGGTTAAAAAACATCCCTAATTGTTTAAAACCTTTCGTAGGGAACAGGTTGTCAAAAATTTCTGAATTGGGTAATTCTGGCACTGGCACCGATGTAAATTCTAAATATAATGAGATTACAAGCAAATTGCTTATATTAGTGGAATGTGAGCCTGCAATATGGCAAGGAATCACACATATCAAAGCAACTTGACTAATATTAAACTATTATAAGTTTTTGTTATAAACGAATAAGTTCAAAGGTAAATATGTAATTAAAAATTATTATATTTAGAATTTACGTCAGTTCTACACACATAAAGACAAAATTTACATCAACTGGGGCCTGAACCTTGCTGGCGCAGTTGGTTAGCGCGATACTCTAGCAAAGTACAGGTCGTAGGTTCAAATCCTACTCGAGGTAAACTTTTTATATATGTATTTAATAAAATTAATAATTTTTTATTACATGTTTACCTTTGAACTTATTCGTTCATAACAAAAACTTATAATAATTTGCAACATAATTAAATTCTACCTTAATGGAAAGTAAAAATATACAGGGTGTTCCATTCGAACAAATCAAGTTAATTATATTTAAATAAGAATGTAAGGGATTAAGTTTTTTAAACACCCTGTATAGATTTCCTCCAACCAGTCATATGGGATTTGATAGCTCATTATATTGACTATTCATAGTGACCAATAGTTAGTTAATCATTGTACTATAGTACGGGGTATCAATTGATAAGATTTACCTTACAATTTTGAAAAATCTCAAATATTTCGAAAAGGGTAAGGTTTACGTATGCTCAGTATAACCGCAACTTAGGTTTATTTTACTCGTACAACTCAAATATGCAAAAAAACAGTGTTCCATAAAAAAAATAACTTTGAGGCGCCACTATTTTTTGTATACATTGTATAAATGGGAATAATTTTAAAATGTGGACATTATGATCCTATATTGTATTGAAAGAATTTTAAAATTCGGTGGCGTTTAAGCGCTTTGTGTCTTTGAGTCTTTGTGTCTTTGTATCTTTGTATCTTTGTCTCTTTGTCTCTTTGCTTCTTCGCCTCTTCGTCTCTTCGTCTCTTCGTCTCTTCGTCTCTTCGTCTCTTCGTCTCTTCGTCTCTTCGTCTCTTCGTCTCTTCGTCTCTTCGTCTCTTCGTCTCTGTCTCTTTGGCTCTTTGTCTCTTTGTCTCTTTGTCTCTTTGTCTCTTTGTCTCTTTGTCTCTTTGTCTCTTTGTCTCTTTGTCTCTTTGTCTCTTTGTCTCTTTGTCTCTTTGTCTCTTTGTCTCTTTGTCTCTTTGTCTTTTTGTCTATTTGTCTCTTTGTCTCTTTGTCTTTTCTTTGTCTCTTTGTATCTTTGTCTCTTTGTCTCTTTGTCTCTTTGTCTCTTTGTCTCTTTGTCTCTTTTTCTCTTTGTCTCTTTGTCTCTTTGTCTCTTTGTCTCTTTGTCTCTTTGTCTCTTTGTCTCTTTGTCTCTTTGTCTCTTTGTCTCTTTGTCTCTTTGTCTCTTTGTCTCTTTGTCTCTTTCTCTTTGTCTCTTTGTCTCTTTGTCTCTTTGTATCTTTGTCTCTTTGTCTCTTTGTCTCTTTGTCTCTTTGTCTCTTTGTCTCTTTGTCTCTTTGTCTCTTTGTCTCTTTGTCTCTTTGTCTCTTTGTCTCTTTGTCTCTTTGTCTCTTTGTCTCTTTGTCTCTTTGTCTCTTTGTCTCTTTGTGTCTTTGTGTTTTTGTGTCTTTGTGTCTTCGTGTCTTCGAGTTTTCGTGTCTTCGTGTCTTCGTATCTTCGTGTCTTCGTGTCTTTGTGTCTTTGTGTCTTTGTGTCTTTGTGCCTTTGCGTCTTTGTGTCTTTGTGTCTTTGTGTCTGTGTATTTGTGTCTTTGGGTCTTTGTGTCTTTGTGTCTTTGTGTCTTTGTGTCTTTGTGTCTTTGTGTCTTTGTGTCTTTGTGTCTTTGTGTCTTTGTGTCTTTTTGTCTTTGTCTTTGTGTCTTTGTGTCTTTGTGTCTTTGTGTCTTTGTGTCTGTGTGTCTTTGTGTCTTTGTGTCTTTGTGTCTTTATGTCTTTGTGTCTTTGTGTCTTTGTGTCTTTGTGTCTTTGTGTCTGTGTGTCTGTGTGTCTGTGTGTCTGTGTGTCTGTGTGTTTGTGGGTCTGTGTGTCTGTGTCCGTGTGTCCGTGTTTTTGTGTGCCTGTGTGTCTGTGTGTCTGTGTGTTTGTCTGTGTGCCTGTGTGTCTGTGTGTATGTGTGTCTGTGTATCTCTGTGTCTGCGTGCCTGTGTGTGTGTGTGTGTGTGTGTGCGTGTCTGTGTGGGTGTGTGTGTGTGCGTGTCTGTGTGTGCGTGTGTGCGTCGGTATGTCTTTGTGGCTTTGTGTCCTTGTGTCTGTGTATTTGTGTCTTTGGGTCTTTGTGTCTTTGTGTCTTTGTGTCTTTGTGCCTTTGTCTCTTTGTCTCTTTGTCTCTTTGTCTCTTTGTCTCTTTGTCTCTTTGTCTCTTTGTCTCTTTGTCTCTTTGTCTCTTTGTCTCTTTGTCTCTTTGTCTCTTTGTCTCTTTGTCTCTTTGTCTCTTTGTCTCTTTGTCTCTTTGTCTCTTTGTCTCTTTGTCTCTTTGTCTCTTTGTCTCTTTGTCTCTTTGTCTCTTTGTTCTTTGTCTCTTTGTCTCTTTGTCTCTTTGTCTCTTTGTCTCTTTGTCTCTTTGTCTCTTTGTCTCTTTGTCTCTTTGTCTCTTTGTCTCTTTGTCTCTTTGTCTCTTTGTCTCTTTGTCTCTTTGTCTCTTTGTCTCTTTGTTTCTTTGTTTCTTTGTCTCTTTGTCTCTTTGTCTCTTTGTCTCTTTGTCTCTTTGTCTCTTTGTCTCTTTGTCTCTCTGCCTCTTTGTGTCTTTGTGTTTTTGTGTCTTTGCGTCTTCGTGTCTTCGTGTCTTCGTATCTTCGTGTCTTCGTGTCTTCGTGTCTTTGTGTCTTTGTCTTTGTGCCTTTGCGTCTTTGTGTCTTTGTGTCTTTGTGTCTTTGTGTCTGTGTATTTGTGTCTTTGAGTCTTTGTGTCTTTGTGTCTTTGTGTCTTTGCGTCTTTGTGTCTTTGTGTCTTTGTGTCTTTGTGTCTTTGTGTCTTTGTGTCTTTGTGTCTTTGTGTCTTTGTGTCTTTGTGTCTTTGTGTCTTTGTGTCTTTGTGTCTTTGTGTCTTTGTGTCTTTGTGTCTTTGTGTCTTTGAGTCTTTGTGTCTGTGTGTCTGTGTGTCTGTTTGTCTGTGTGTCTGTGTGTCTGTGTGTCTGTGTGTCTGTATGTCTGTGGGTCTGTGTGTCTGTGTGTCCGTGTGTCCGTGTTTCTGTGTGCCTGTGTGTCTGTGTGTATGTGTGGCTGTGTATTTCTGTGTCTGCGTGTCTGTGTGTGTGTGTGTGTGTGTGTCTGTGTGTGCGTGTCTGTGTGTGTGTGTGTGTGCGTGTCTGTGTGTGCGTGTGTGCGTCGGTATGTCTTTGTGGCTTTGTGTCCTTGTGTCTGTGTATTTGTGTCTTTGGGTCTTTGTGTCTTTGTGTCTTTGTGTCTTTGTGTCTTTGTGTCTTTGTGTCTTTGTGTCTTTGTGTCTTTGTGTCTTTGTGTCTTTGTGTCTTTGTGTCTTTGTGTCTTTGTGTCTTTGTGTCTTTGTGTCTTTGTGTCTTTGTGTCTTTGTGTCTTTGTGTCTTTGTGTCTTTGTGTCTTTGTGCCTTTGTGTCTTTGTGTCTTTGTGTCTTTGTGTCTGTGTGTCTGTGTGTCTGTGTCTGTGTGTCTGTGTGTCTGTGTGTCTGTGTGTCTGTGTGTATGTGTGTCTGTGTATCTCTGTGTCTGCGTGTCTGTGTGTGTGTGTGATGTGTGCGTGTGTGTGTGTCTGTGTGTGCGTGTCTGTGTGTGTGTGTGTGTGTGTGTGTGCGTGTCTGTGTGTGCGTGTGTGCGTCGGTATGTCTTTGTGGCTTTGTGTCCTTGTGTCTGTACATAGACACACACATAAACAGACAGTCGATTTGTGTGTCTATATATCTGTGTGTCTGTGTGTTTGTACTCCTATTTAATACGTTCGCGGACTTATTTATAACTTATGACCACGTTTATAGACGTCCTTTCCCAGCATATAGAAAGAATTTATGTTTTAGACAGGACTTACTAACACGTGTTATTAGAAAACGACTTTATTTATCCAAAATAACACAATTTTAACGCAGAAGTGGGCATTTCTTGAATACTAAGATTCATCACATTAACTAATTGACAAATACAAATAATAATTGCCAAAGTTTCTAATTCATTTAGAATATTCTAAAGCATGATGTGTCATACAAGTTTTGCACCAGTATCTTGTTTTCGTCCTCATGCCTTGTTAGTGTATACACTACATCTTAAATGAAAGACTTCTTTTTAGTTTCGGTGGATAGTGGTGTCCAAATTGTGAACTCCTTAATAGTTTGTCTTCCCTCTTTTACCTCCATGGTTTGCAATAAGCATTCCATTATTTATATTTTGTGGAATACGGAGAAACCGTAGCACTGACGAATCGCAAAAATCTAACAGTGTAAATGAAGTTTTTCTTTTCATAAGGCATAAACACATTCCAAACAGGCACCACAACTAAATGGATTAATACTTACTTATACCGGCGGGCACCTTCCCTGGGTGAGGAATAATATGTTTTTCATCTGTTCATTTCTATCTGTACCGAAGATGTTTTTATTAAATGTGCAACTTCCACTGACTTTACTATTACTTTTCCATACCTATTCGGTACTTATTTTAATATCTGGTCATAGTCAGACTATGGGCATCCCTTTTATCGTTCTATTTTGTCACATAAACTTTTTCCCCATTCTAGTCAATCTATGTTCTCCTTTTTTCAATTTTGCTTTTGTCATTGCTATTGGTTTATGACGCTTATGCTTCCTAAGAGTTACGCTGTTATAGAAGTTTTCCATAAACAGGGTTATCTAGATAACTAGATAAATAAGGTTGCATCAATTCTACAACGAATGTTTACATTTGCCTACGTAAATCCGAATATTTAGCACGTATCCATCCGTTGTGTGTAACTTATGGAATTTAATGCCATGCCTGGCTAGTTTTCCTTGTGTGTATTGCCGGAGCGACAACCTGCCTTGGAATAGAAGTAAGGATTCGTCAAGTAACATGTTCTCGGATAGGCTTTTTAGAATATTTAGCTACGGCCTTATTTTCTTGAGTTTGAGGGCTTTCTGCATTCGCAGCCTACGTATTTTACGCTGGAGTCATAGAGAGATTAGCCCCAATCTCATTTTCCGAAGCTGAAAAATGTAAATTTCGGACATAATAGTCGCTGCTAAAATGCTCATCCTCTCTCCTGCTTCGCCGGAACTTACTTCATGCTTTAATTAACGGTCTTGCTTCCTCCTTTGAATCCATATTCTAGAAACAAAGTCATAAAACTACTAACAAGTCAAAGTGAAAATTGTCAAATCTCACCAGTGTAAAGTGTTATTTATGGTAACATATTAGCATCACATGTTCAGTTTTATTTTTAGTTATGTATAGCGTTACGGTATCCATACTCTCTTACGGTAAAAGATTTTTTCGGGTATTTCCATTTAATAAAACTAATAAAAACCAGACCTAACTCGCCTAGCGGTTACCGACAGACCCTTTATTATCCACAGTTGCCTGCAAAAAGAATAAAATCAAAAAATATTTGGATCCAGCCGGATTTGAACGCAGGTCCCTCTATCCATAGGCAGTCCTCTTGCCACCTGCGGTACTATAACCATGTGAGATCGTAAAGAAACTAACCACACCTAATAGAAATGTGAAGGCGGACACACAGGGTGAAGAGACGTTCGAAGATATTTATGTTTGACATATTTTTTGGCTTTTACGTACATGTTGGCTGTGTTTAAACATTTATGGAAATAGTGGCCAGATACGTAACCTAATATCAAATGTTTCAATTTTGTTTCCGCAAAAAAAATTACAAAAATAATTGAACTCGAGAAATTTAAAACCTTGGATCAAACCGTTAAAACCTACTAACAGAAGTTTTTAGAAGTATAACCTCAAATCAATTTTTTTAGTTTTTGTAAATAGCAAATATTTTTCTGAAACTATCTTAGGAACAATTACTTTCACCTCTAAAAGGGGCGAGGAAAATGGGATTTTCCTCTCTATTGAAGGAAGTAAAAAACAATGCTGCCGCGTTAAACTAATGCCTTTAAGATTGGAACATACCTGTATCCTAATTCCGCGTCGTATACGTTTTTTAACGGTTCTATTATGCCCGATGTTGCGTGTTTACACATCTAACCTACAAAAGTGACAAATTAGTTCTTTTTAGCTAATTTCTACTTCTTAGATATGAATTTAACTCTTTATACTAAAAAACCACCAAACCATTAAACAAGCAGGAACTAACCTAAAAAATGTATAACGTAGTTGCCAAGTCTAATAATTATAATATATTGAATCATGAAACCACAAAGTGTTGTAGATTAAGTCACAGTGGTACAAAGATACAAAAAGGTACAATTAAAATTATTTATAAACAAACAGGTATAGGACAAGTCATTGATACATTCATGTGTAAAAGGCTATAAATAGTATATAGAACACGTAATTGACTAGATATCATATTACAATAACAAAGGAAATTCGTACACACTATAAATACAATGCTGCATTAGAAACGCTTTCGTATTATTTCTGAACTGTTTCAATGTATCGCATTCCTTTAAACTTTGAGGCAAACAATTATACAGTTTAATGCCAGACAAGGCAGGAGCTGTAATATTTAATTTATTCAATGGATTACGATAATTATTTTTTTCTGTGGTGTTATACTGATGAAAATCATACTTTTTGTTAATTTATTCTGATTACGACAAATGTGACACTGTAGTTCTAAAATTTGTACAGACTTGGCAACGGTAAGATGTTATATTCGCAAGATTCGATGCTTGCAGTGCATCGAATTACACTCTTTTTACTCATAAAAGTCTCATGTGCTAAGGCACAAAATCCCCAAAATTTGTAACTTGCAATGAACTTAACTACAATAAAATGAATTATGACATTAAGTGAAAGTAACTTCTTTAGAGCTCTAATTTGAAAGCATGTTGTGTTGATTTTTTACTAAAGATGTACAATGTGTTTTTCAGTTCAGATTTTCATCAAGTGGAAGACCTAAAAAACGTACAACTGGTTGTTTTTGTAAATCGATGTCATTTATTTTGAGGCCTGTATGATTATTTACTGTGACACTGAAGTTAAATAACATGTAACTTGTTTTTGAAAAATTTATGCACAATTTATTTTCTGAAAACCACCCATATAAGTCCTCTAATAATTATGTCATATAACCTTGAGCCACTTATTAAAGCTGAAGTGTCGTCTGCATAAAGGATAAAGAAAAATTTCATAATCCGACTGTCGTTTCTGAAAAAGAAAAACAGGACGAGACCTAAGATTGAGCCTTAAGAGACCCCTACCATTATAGGCAAAATTGAAGAATAATAATGATTAATGACATTAGATGACTTGTATGTGATCTTCACAAACTGATATCTTTACGTTAAGTAAGACTGGAACCATTTTGCAACAGCGCCTCTTATACCGTAGTGCTCTAATTTATTTAATAACAAGCATGATTCACGTAATCAAAAGCCTTGCAATTATTACATTACTTACTACATTCATGACAAGGTACGTAACGAACTTCATTTCTGCGTTACGATAACTTCTAAACTTTGATTGTAGTTTCAGAAAAAGTTATGTGTAAAACTCGAGAAGAAAGTGTTATTTCAATTCTCGTTCAATTGATACACTGGCTACGCTCGTGTCAAACTTTGAACTCGAATTGAAAAACACCACTTGCACAAATAACTATTAGCAAGAATGACCTATCACTTTCCCTATTTGAACACTTAGAATATTCTCCTTTAAATATAGTTGTTTGCATCAAAATGCCACAAAAATAGTACAAGAAGACTAGTACGTTGTTATTTAAATATCCACAGCACTGAATACTTCACTGATCGACAGTTAATCCATAGTAGAACACCGACACCTCACTTTTCACTTTTTGACCTTGGGAATTCCCTAATTCTGGCCACGTGCCTGACCTCAGTTTGACCTTGAGAAACTGGTTGACCTTGAGAGAGTTGTTTACCTTGAGAAAGTTGTTTACTTTGGGATAGTGGTTGACTTTAGGGTTGACCTTGAGAAAGTAATTTACCTTGAGAAACTGGTTGACCCGGAGAAAGTTGTTTCCCTTGAGATAGTTGTTGACCTTGAGAAAGTTGTTTACCTCGAGAAACTGGTTTACCCTGAGAAAATGGTTGGCCTTGCACATGGACTTGCGCGGGAAATTTGAAATTAGATTTTTTTTAATGAGAAGGTTCTTGAGTAGTGTAGGAACTATCTCTTGCATCTGGTCTTGCGCGGTAAATTTGAAATTGTTTTAATAATAAGGACACTTTTGTAAGACAACTAGCTTTTAGGCCTAGGCCCCTTGTCGTGGCCCCCTTATTAGGAATGGTACGGGGGCCTTAACCTTATAAGACGAGTGTAGGAACTAGCTGTTAGGACTTAACCCCCTATCATGGCCCTCCGTGTCTCACGCTAGCTTATAAGACAGGTATATGAATTTGTTTGTGAAGCCATCTAGTGATATATAGACTAATCAATATCTTCTGTAATAAAGATAGCGCCACCTAGCGGTATATGTCTAGGACTAATTGGGGTTTTGTTTGTAGAGCCATCTAGTGGTGTATAGACTAATGAATATTTTCTTTAATAAAGGTAGTGCCACCTAGCGGTATATTTCTAGGAATAATGAGGGATTCGTTTGTAGCGCTATCTAGTGGTGTATGGACTAATGAATTACGGATTGTTTGTGGGGCTATCTAGTGCTGTATACAGTACAGTTCAAAAAATACTAATTTGGTTTTATTAATTACAGCTTGCTTGCTCAAAATCAATCACAGTTCATAATGCCAAATTACTATAACGGAAATAAAAGACAAAAGGTTTTAATGGTTTATTATTAAATTCAAATCAATAACTACAAGTTTTAAAACCAACAAGTACCTACCACATAATGCTATTAATTAATTTAGAAATAGAGTAACACTCACTCCTTTATCTGATTAACTAAACAAATGAGAAGAGATCGAGCCTGTAGAATAAGAGTTGATACAAAGTTGGTTGGTTTATGACATCCTCCTCCTATAATAACACATTGAAATCTTTACTGGCATTTTTGTGAACAATATCAAGTAAAATACGTACAAAAAATAATACGCATACCTTCAGATGTGTTTTTTTTTCGACTGTGCTGGAGCAATAAACTAAATATTGAAATATTTTATACAGCTCACTAAACCCGTTTTGTGTTTTTACTTATGAATAGTTGGTATAAAACTGGCTATTGGTTTCTCCCATCATTAAGTAATTTGTAGAATGTAAATATAGAAACCTAATTATCTCTATCACATTTACTGCAACTCGTATTTCCCTTCCCACTTTCGCAAACTACTTAGAGCGACCTTACATATACGAGTTTATATAAAACGATGTTTATTATTATTTAAAATGATTTTACCTATACTGACTTCCATAAAAGACCTAGAATGTATTGAACGATTTTATTGAAATTTTCGTCAACGATGTATTTCATTAGAACAAACAAACGATTAAAATTTGGAAACAAAAGAACAAAAACTAGAAACGTTTTTTTCAATAATGAGTTGCTCCACCACGATTTGTATGCACTCATTTAGACGGCATGGCATGCTATCAATCAAGTGATCTATGGACTGTGGTATATCAACCCAAGCTCCTTGAATTCCTAGCCGGAGATCGAGTAAGTTATCTGGAGGGTGTGGTAAATTACCCAGTCGCCTACCAACCTCATCCCATACATGTTCAATGGGCGAAAAATCAGGCGACCGAACAGGCCATGTGTGGACGGCATTGTTAGATTCTTCCAAAAACACGTTGTAGCCCTTGCCGTATGAGGGCGCGCAGTATGCTGTTGGAAAACGGAATTTTCCAGCCCCTGAAGGTATGGAAGCGCAACGAGTTCTAGCACATTGGTAATATAACCAGCGGCTTTTAAGTTGCCATGAAGACCAAGAGTAATCTGCTACCGTAACATATTGCACCCCATATCATCACTCCTTGTGTGAGGGCTGTGTTGCGTTTCACAAAAGATGTTGGATTTTTACGTTCCCCATGCATCGTCAGGCCTTCCTACGCCCATCGTGGGCCCACAAGCAAAATCGGGACTCGTCACTAAACACAATTCAATGCCATTCTTGCGTCCAATTCGCCCTTTCGTTGCTCTATTCTAGCCTGCGTAGACGGTGAAGTGGTGTAGTAGGAAGACACAGAAATGGACGATATTAACGCAGCCCATAAGACCGTATCCGACGATAAACAGATGACATTGACATTCTGGGTCCTGGCAATCGATCGAGTTGTTGAAAATCTGTCTCATGTGGCCAAAAGTCTTAAGCGACGTTCTTCGCGATCTGTAGCCCTGCGGGGACCTCCAGATCCAGGGCGACATTGTTGCACCCCTTCCTCGGACCATTTGGACCAACAGTTACCGTTGCAACATTTTGGTTTACGTGACGCGGAATTTCTTTTAGCGAAAGTCCGACCTCTCTCATGCCAATAATACGGTCACGTTCGAAATCAGTCAATTGGGAAAAATGTTGATGTTGACGTACTCTTGGCATTGTTCCCAAGTTCAGAACGAAATTGTGAACAAAAAATTTGCAAAATTGACAGTTAATTACATACTGATTGGTTTATTTCCTCAAATTTATTGTTACTAAGTGCAAAGGAAAAAAACAAAAAAAAAAACTATTAGCTAGGGTTTATTCAAATTTTAATCGTTTGTTTGTTCTAATGAAAAACATAGTTGACGAAAATTTCAATAAAATATGATAAAACTGTTTTTTTATAGAATTGGATGCAATTATTATTAAACAGTTATACAATTTCATTAACAATGAACTGTAAAGCAACAACCATCCATTGACATCATGTTAATTAATGTGTTTACAAATATTTTAAAATTTTGCTGCGGAAAAGTACATTAAGGTCTAAATTAAATATTAGGTGAAATAATTACAATTTCTACCCTGACGGAATGGCGCTTTTTATATAGGAAGGATCTCTATCTAAGCGGTCAGCACCTATGCATTCGAAAAATGTACGCCTGATTTATTTGTTCAATTAGATACACATGTACTTCACGTTGAATTGGCTTTTATCAGCTGGGGTTTAATAGTCATGCTAATTAAACACATTTAAATGTTCTAATCTAAAATAAGAGTGGCGTAATTAAGCTTATTTAAAATTTTATAGAGAGAGCATCACTATTATAAAAATTTGAGATACATTTTATATCATCGTTTTCATCTTGAACGATTATATTTTGATAGTTTATTGACAAGCCGTAAAGCATCTAATATCCTTGATGCTGGTTCATAATAATAATGCTCATTCGATGATGGTTATACTTTAAATACATGCAAATAATAATATACAGCCTTTATCGGTCACTATTATTATAACAGATATGAGATTATGCTTAAATTAGCTGATTTCAAGACGGCCCTGGAAATACTACACACGGATTCAAACCTTCTGCATCGTCCTCCGAAGCTGTACCGTATTCATCTTCTTGAATTTATGTTTACCCGATTTCGAGCCAGTAGTACCTTTTCTATTTTATCTTGAGATATTTTCTATTGTTACCAATTTAACGAACCACTAATATTAGCACATATATAAATTAAAAGGTATTTGAAATAACCCTGTATTATTGATATTTTATAGAAGCGATCCATCATGGAATTTTTAAATGTTAATCAAATAAGGCATGTATAGAAACTTTCTCTTGGGCCTTCGCCCCCTTGCCGTAGCTCCATGGCTGGAAATAGTATTCTAATAAGGGGACCCTAGTTCAATCTCATAAGGCAAGTATAGGGACATGTGTTAGTGTCTGCGCCCCTTATCGTGACCCCTTAACGATAAATAGTATTCTAATAAGAGCCCTAATGCTAACTTATAAGACACCTAATATTTAATTTAGACCTTAATGTATTTTTCAACAGCAAAATTTTAAAATATTTGTAAGCACATTCATTAACACAATGTCAATGGCTGATTGTTACTTTTCAGTTCATTCTTAATGAAATTGTATAACTGTTTAATAATAATAATTGCTTTCCATTCCATATCAAGTATTCACAAGTAAAAATACAAAACGGGTTTAGTGAACTATATAAAATATTTCAATATTTAGTTTGCTTGTCCAGCACAGTTATTATTATTAGAACATCCGAAAGAAAAACACATCTGAAGGTACGCGTATTTTTTTTTTGGGTGTCAATAAAGATTTTAATGTGTTATTATAGGAGGATGTCATAAACCAACCAAGTATGCATCAACGTTTCTTCTACAGAGTCGATCTCTACTCATTTCTTTAGTTAATTAGATAAAGGTATGGGCGTTACGCTATTTTTTACTTAATTAATAGCATTATGCGGTACATATTCGTTGGTTCTAAACTTCGTAGTTATAGATTCGCCTATAATAATAAACCGCTAAACCTTTTGCCTTTTATCTCCGTTATGGAAATTTGGTATTTTGAACTGTGATTTTGAGCAAGCAAACTGTAATTAATTAAATCAAATCAGTATTTTTGAACTGTAAGCTGGTTTCCACAAACTGTAAGGTATGATCTGGTTTTATTGAAATTGATTTAGATAATTTATTGATTAATTGAGACTGATCTGATTGATTGATTTGTATTTTTGAGAAAGAGCCGAGAGAGAAACGAATAAACGAGAAAGAGAGAGAGAGAGAGAGAGAGAGAGAGAGAGAGAGAGAGAGGCGTGCATGATCAACTTTTATTGCAGAAAATTTTCATTAATCCATACAGCACTAGATGGCCCCACACACAATCCCTAATTATTCCTAAAAATATACCGCTAGGTGACGCTACCTTTATTACAGAAAATATTCATTAGTCCATACACCAGTAGATGGCGCTACAAACAAAATCCCAATTAGTCTTAGAAATATACCGCTAAGTGGCACTACCTTTATTACAGAAAATATACATTAGTCTATATACCACTGGATGACGCTACAAACAAAACCCTAATCAGTCCTAGAAATATACAGCTAGGTGGCGCTACCTTATTACAGAAAATATTCATTAGCGTGTACACCACTAGATGGCTCCACAAACAAATTCAAATACATGTCTTATAACGGCACGAAGGGACCACGACAGGGGGTTAAGTTCTAAGCGCTAGTTCTTACAATCGTCTTATAAGGTTGAGGCCCCCATACCATTTCTAATCAGGGGGCCACGACAAGGGGCGAAGGCCTAAGAGCTAGTTGTCTTACAAGAGTCTCCTTATTATTAAAACAATTTCAAATTTACCAAGCCAGACCAGGTCCAAGGCTAACCACTTTCTCAAGGTAAACCAGTTTCTCAAGGTAAACAACTTTCTCAAGGTCAACAACTTTCTCAAGGTCGACACCAAGATTAACCATTACGGCAAGGTAAACAACTTTCTCACGGTGAACATCTCTGTCAAGGTCAATCAGATTGTCAAGGTCAGCCACCTGGCCAGCCTTGAGGAATTCTCAAGGACAGAAAGTGAAAGGTGTCGGTGTTCTACTATCCATATTTAAAATATATAGAGGGACAGTTTACAAAAGATTATTTTTTATGGGACAGTATAAACCGACCAATATGTGAAAGCATTAAAAACTCGACGTCATTCAACATCAAGCTCCGAGAAGTAGTGAATAATATTAATTAACAATATGACACTTAGAAATCAAATCAATATCATTCTCTTAAATAATTTACGAAATTATGAAACCATCAATTACATTCATAAAGAGTAATTTAATTATCATGCATAATTTTTTTATTAAATGCTGCAGTCTTAAACAAGGTGTACAGAGTACATGAAACTCATATTGAATATAATTACTATGAGTGTTTTTTGATTTCACGTAAATTCTATCAGACCTCACTTAATTCGCTCATAGTTGTTAAAAAAAAGTACTTCATGAAGTGCTCAAATTATGTCATTTCAAACCATGTTACCTTTAGTTTTGTTAGTTTTACTTTCTAATTTATTGCCGAGAGCACAAATCTACCTTAAGTTTAAAAAACTTTGCTGTTACTGTTAAAAAAGCAAATTTTTCAAAGTCTACCCACGAGTGACGGACGCTGCAAAAACACTTTTAGTGAGGACCATACGCTTAACCTCAAACAATATGTTGAGGACTTGGACAGAAGAGCATTTGGAATAACAAAAGAACAATTTGCATGAATAACGTTTATGTAGAACGTTAAATATTCCACACACATTTGATAAAGAAATGAAGAGATTTGGAAAAGATTTTATCTAAACGTGTATGTCAAAATATAGATTGTTTTCTTCAAAAACCCGAATCTACTTCAGTAACCAGGTTAGCTGCATTCAACAAAAACAATATTGCCGCATTTGTTTAGCTACCAATGCATTTAAGCCCCACCAGATATGTAATGTGGATAAAACGGGCGGCTCAACTGTTTCTACAAAGACTCCTACTCCAACAGGAAACCGGCGGTTTACCAAAGTGTCATCAGCCGAAAAGGGTACAAATGTGAGTGTGGCTTGCTGTTTTAGTGCTGTTGGTAACTGTGTTTCGCCATTTTTATTTTTCCGCGTATTATAATGCAAGAACATTTTCTAAGGAATGCTCCAAATGGTTTAATAGTTGTTTGTAATGAAACCGGATGAATGAAAACTAAGACGTTCATTCAGGGGCTAAAACATTTTATGGTACATGGCAGGCGTACTAACTAAAATCCCATTCTACGACTAATGGATAACGATTCGTCTCTCGTAACACTACACAATCACGTCACTAGTCTCTCTGAAACTGATTATAGTCGAGCTTGCAATAATTTTTTTACTAAAGTTGTGGCTGGCCTATGTAATGTGGCGTATAGTAAAGTAGCTGCAGTCAGTATAGCAGAGAATGGCTTTAAAGCTACTGGAGTGGTTCCTCTAAATTTCCAAGTATTCAGCAATTTTGATTTTGAACCAGCAACAGTAACAGAAAGGCCTACGCCAATGACTCAAAAAGGTAATTAAATCAGGAAGAGCAATCAACATATAGACGAAGCTATTCATCCAGTTGTTTCTTTTGGTAGAAATAAAACAACCTCTCAAACCAGCCTTTTCATTCGGACGAAACGAATCATAAAATACATAAAACTGGTTAAGCGGGAAATTAACGGCAATAGAGATGGTTTAAAGAAAGCTGCTAAATTTCGTCGTTTTGTTCTTCTTCAGATTATTCCATATGTGTATTTTTGTTATTGTTCATTATCTTACCTTTTTAGTAAAATTTGTCACTCTCTTTAGAGGGTAAGATAATGGTAAAAATAGTTGTTCAAATACAAGCTCTGTTTTAAAAACTCTTTAGATAATCAAAACAGAAAAATTCACTTTCTCTTATTAATTTCATTCCAAAACGCATCTCTATTCTCGAAAACTGCGTTCTACAAAAGTGAATGTTTTCTTTGTCTCATCACAAACTGACCAAGACAATTTTCAAAAATAGTTATCAAAAAGTGCAACCAAAGGAACAATGGTTTAGAAAAATACTATGAAACAAGAAACTTTTTTAAAAAGTACGCTTTTATTCACGCGTAGAATGAAATGGAGAAATTATTGTTTTTCTTTGCACCAAAATGTGATCAAAAATTTATACGACTAAAAATAAAAATAAAAATAAAAACGTGACGGAGAGAAATGGATTATGATGAACGCCTTACGCTTTTATTTTTAGTCGTAGCGGGTTCGATTCCCGTTACCGTCTATCCTGTATGAGTTTTTTTTTAAAGCGTTTTCCTAATACACATGTATCGGCTTGGTCACTGCGTGCACGTACACCATGTGCGGCTATTTAGGCTGGGGTAGTATTTTCCCCATCAAAATCCTAACACCGTTCCTTCCGGTCCTATCCTGACCGCACTCATCCTTAATTCCACCTTGCATACAATGTGTTCCTTAAAGATACGCTAATATTTAAGGAGGCGATTCTTGGACCCATTTTAAAAAAAAACTTCATATGAAGGAATGTCGTAAACGTCCTAACTTTTAAAATACAGGGTTATAAAGTTTCCAGTTTTATAATGACTATGATCCTATTGTAGATATCTTTATAAAATTTGGAACACGTCTTCAATGCATCAAGATGCATTTTCTGATGTACAAGTAATTTTATTATTTTTACCAGTGGCGTCCGTACGGGTTTTGCATTGAATATTTTTGGAGAAAAAAATGGCACGCCACTGCTTTCTCTTAAAATAGAAATATTTCTTTAATTCTCATTCATGCTCACAAATGAATGAGAATTAAAAATTTGATGTCTTGATTTTATTTTATTTTGCTTTTAAAAAGTTAAAGTTAAAAGTTAAAGGGACTGTTGTATGGAAATCGTTTTTTTTTTTCGTTTTTCATGCTATTCATTTCGTTTAATATTAAACGTGATTTAATTCAGAAATAAGTAACTGATTTTACTTTAAGAAAAACTAAAAAAAAACTTTCAATTGCCAATAATTACATTAGAAGTTTAGCGGGGATTTTAGATTATAGAAAAACGAGTTTTATTTTATTTTAATAAAGTAAGTTTACATGAAAGGCTTAAATTTATTAGTTATTAGTTATTAACAATACTAACATTGATTATAAAAATTATTGAAAGTGGGAGCCTTCACTTAATAGGCATGCTTCCGCCTGTCTACGCATGGAATTGCGCACTCGTTCAAATATTCCCGGCGTATTCCGTATAGTTTCACATGAGGCAACTATTCGCTCTCTTAAATCTACAGTGTTAACGGGAGTTTTATACACTAGAGCCTTAAGGGCCCCCATAAAAGGTAATCCAAACTATTGGGATCGGGGGATCTTGCTGGCCATTGCTGGGGTCCTCCGCGACCTATCCAACGATCAGGATAAACTGTATCTAAATAATTTCGGAGCAGGAGCTCCATCGTGTATGTACCATATTCAACCCCTTAACGCAATTGGTGCATCTTCAAGCAACCCAGGTAGTTCTTCGAGAAAATGCAAATAAGACCGTCCATTAAGGCGTCCTGGTAGGAACAATGGGCCTAGTACATGATTACCAATAATTCCTGCCCATACATTAACCGAAAGTTGTTCTTGAAAATGTGTTTCGGTTATGGCATGCGGGTTTTCTTCCGCCCACACAAGGTTGTTATGGAAATTTTGAATAGCATTCCGAAAAAAATTTGCTTCGTCTGTAATCAAAGTTTGTGACACAAACTGCAGATTTAGTGTGATACTCTGACGATACCACTGACAGAAGTTCACACGCTTTGGGAAATCCCTGGGCGTAATGTCTGCACTCTTAGAATATGGTATGGATATAACAAAAAGTCAACTAAAATACGCCAAACTATTTGGTTACAACTATTCAGAGCTCTAGCGATCTTTCTCGTACTCGTCTCGGGATATTCGTCGATTTCTTGCAGCACCGTTTCCTCAATTTCAGGTGTTCTGACAATTCTAGGTCTACCTTTCGGAGTACCTTTTTTGAAACTACCAGTTTCGCTAAGTCGGCGATGAATATTTTAAAAGGTTCGACTATCTGGCCAGGCACGATTGGGATATTTTTCATAATAAATGCGTTTGGCTTCTGCCGCATTACCATCTACGAGGGCATATACGTAATGCATTGCCGCCATTTCCGCATTCGCATAATTTACCACTATTTACTGATATTTGAAAAAAACAGCGAAATAGTAAATAACTTCAATGACACACTAAATATCAAAGAAATGACGCACTGAGATGGTTTTGAACACCAACAACTGACTATAAGTCAACAGCTATAGTTTTGACATTGACGTTCGTAAAAACGTAATTTGTTCCAAGATAACTAGATTTATGTAACTAGATATGTGTTAAAAAATTATTAGTCGGTATTGCAATATGAAGCAATTTAAATTTTTCCCTGAACCCTGAAGTAAAGTGTACATAATTTTTATGAGGACGATATGACGTCATAATGCGCAGATACTCATATTCGTTCGATGATCTCATTTTTAAAATTGTGGGGGAGTACAATAATTTGACAAGTTTAGTTTGTTTTTTCGGGTACGAAGTTTTTGTGATTATTATTTGATTAATTTATAATAAACAAAGTCTTTCTTAAGACTACAAAAAATAATTTATTTGCTACGTAAGGTAAGAACTGTTGTTATAACGATAATGCAAATATTATTAGTAACAGAGTTGAATCCTGTCGAATCATCAAAATCCAAGTCCACTTATGGTGTGAAAGGTAAACCAATTCACAGTCAAGGTCAGGAAATTATTAGCCATGTCATCTCGTTCTCATAAAAATTATACTCTAAAACGATTTTTATTTTTTTAAGCGAGAACCATGCATCGGACGAAATAAAATCATCAGATCAAATGAGAATTCAAAAAATAATTTTTATTTTAAGAGAAAGCAGTAGCGTGCCATTTTTTTCTCCAAAACTATTCAATACAAAACCCGTACGGACGCCACTGGTAAAAATAATGAAATTGTTTGTACATCAGAAAATGAATCTTGACGCATTGAAGACAGACGTGTACCAAATTTTCTAAAGAAATCTACAATTGTATCACAGTCGTGATAAAAAATTTTTTTCTGCAAATTTTATCACCCTGTATTTCAAAAGTTAGGGTGTTTACGACATTCATTCATATGAATTTTTTCTTAAAATGGATCCAACAATCACCCACTTAATGCATGTCTTTCTCTCTGTATATACGTAATGTGTGTATGTATGCTGGAAATCCATGATTGTGGCTGAAGGAGCTTGAAAATCTTAACAGTCCGCCCTCCTCCTTGGAGAGGAGGTAAACCTTTCCATTTTTCCTTGATTTTGGATAGCAATTAGTATAACCCGTTTTTTTTTGTTTATGACCCTTCTGCAAGGCAACGTTTAGTGTGGATGTGCTTCTTTCCCGCATTGATACTGTAGGGAAGAAAGTCTTAATATACAAAAGTCGTGCCCAATTGAAAACATCTTATTTAATTATTTTATAATAAATGTGAATAAATACCGTATTGAGAAGTGAAAAAAGAGTTTGGGGCGCGTTAGTAGTGAACGCCTCGGAACGCTGTGCATTTTTAGCTGTTTTATTCCATTTTCATAGCACACCGCGCCTAAGTGTCATCTTCATGTCCCCGGGCCCACATAATAACCAACCAAACCGTATTCGTGCGCTGACAACGCCTAAGACAAGTGCACTTTATTACTCATTTTGGATGTTGCATGGGAGTATGATCAAAATTTTTGTGATGATTTGATATCCTTTTCGATATTATTTTTCTAAATGTCTTCACATTCTGATTAAATTAATATGTATATAAAACAACCCATTTTGAGTTATATTAAAATACACCGTAATTTATGTTTTTCGTTCATTTAGTTGTAAATATAAGAAAACATTTTAATTATTATTGAAATATAGGTATGTGGTAGGCAACTTAATTTGCATTTTGGTGTAACTTAAGTGTATATACTTCTTAAAGGTTTATACTCCCAGTTTTTTAAATTATTTTTTTCTGCGCATCTTTTTTTTGCCCACTGCTGTATCACCAGATATTCTAAAGCTTCAATTTTTTGTTTCACTTCTTGTGGTACGCTGTCTGATGCAGCACCTAAATTTTCTGAAAAGTGCCATTGATTTAATGGTAAGAAATAGTTAACTGGTTTTATATTAAAATTAAAACATTTGCTTTTTGCAGGCACTTTTATTTTTTTACTTACTTTTACTTTTACATTTTTACCACTTTTGGCATTTTTGGTGCTTATGATTGCAATTTTGCACTGACTAAACTTAGATCACACCTTTTTATTTAAACCTTCAAGAGAATGCAATAAATATTGGATTATTCAATTTAAGGAAGATAAATTTATAAGAAATAAAATTCCATTTTGGTGGTTTACAACGTAAAGCGTTATTTCGAGATATTGCGCAATATTGGTGCAAAGATGACATCACCCTTGGTTTACATTTCCGTAATCGTTTAGATACCAGAGGTTATTAAAAAGTTTGTGCACCAAAATTTTACGAACAAGTATTTATATCCATTATTTAGTAATTTAAGGCTATTACAATTAGTGTTTAAGATATATTTTATATAATTTTAAATTTAACTGTTAATAAACATAGTTTGTATATGTTTTTATTTTTACATTTTGATAAAATTTTTATTGTAAACCTCGGTTTAGTTATTCCGAGCATAATTAAAAAATAACTTAGCGTCCGAGATCATTTTATTAGTGTTACATTGCAGTTTTTTTCTATATAGATGTTAAGTGAAAATAACACAGCATAAATTTGTGGTAATTAAGCAAATCAATAGATTGAACCGCCCTACGTCAATCTACCGACTGGGACAAAGGCATTATTTTTGGTGAAGGGGTTGTATCTCGAGTTAGTTAACGAATTGTTACGAGAAAATTTATACTCATTAATTTAACACCCATTAATTTGTAAAATTTTTAAACCACTTCAACCACATCATTATAATATCACGCTAGTTTTGCATGTAGATCATAAATCTTGATTTTAACTTTTGTTTTTTTTCACATAACCAAATTTTATTTGTAAAAAAAGACATTCACAAGTATACTATACTATAATTATTGCTGTTATTAATAAATGATTACCTGATTTTAAGTTGGTAATGTAACGTAAGTGCAACGACGGTACATTATTTTACAATAAAAATCAACAAAAAACTTTCAGCATACGTCAATCACGTATCTTTAAATTTTTTACATTCACAAGTGGTGATTCATAGATTAAAAATTCAACAGTGCTGCCAACTAGTTTCACCACTGTAACAAATTAACGACACGAAGCCATTCTCGAAAATAGCCAAAATAATTAACACAATTCTTTTTAAAATGACTGTAGACCCTTTGTTGATATAAAATGCATTTTAAGTATCAACAAAATTTTACAATAATTGAACACTTTAAAAATATTTAATTTAAAATAGAACTTGACTATCGAAAATAGAAATAAATGTAAAAGTTGTTCTTGGCAACAAAATCAGTTCTATGTGATTTTTCGAAACGTTCGATATCGTCTCGGTTGACGACAATTTAATTTATTCTGCACAAATAGTATTGATTCCAGTAGTTACACAATGCCAATTTCAATATATTCAGCCTTACTTCACTCGGTAATGTGTCGTTTCATTGTATACAAGAATTATTGATACACAAACTTTCACATAGCCAGATTCAATCTTTTTGGCATACAGAAACTGTATAATCAACAATTATTTTGTACCGAACTCGACTCCACCTTGCTCGGCAATATACAGTAGCCTTCAAAAAGAAATGTACTTTTGCTTTTTTCTGGATAACTTCTCTCAAATTCGCCTGATTTGGAACAAGACAGGTAATGAGGTTTATAATCGATATGTTCAGCAGCGTATGAGTGGAATTTGGATTTTCGAAATATTCGAAAATATGCAGAAAGTTGCATCATCCCGATTTTTTATTTTCCGCTTTCCGGCTTCATTTTTTTGTTATTGTGATTATTTCATGTTCGTTTACAGTTATTTTTCTTCATTGTTTTACCAATGGGCCGTACTATTGGATATGCAGCAACTTCGCTTCGTGAGCAAGAAGCCATCGCATCCAGATTCTCCGCGGGATTTTCAGAGTCATCTGGCAGAGCAGTTTGGAATGTCACTTAATGTAATACAGCGCATCATTAGAGTCCAGAAAGACCCACAGTGAATAGGGTGCAGGACCGTTTGACTGTTAGCATGAGCAGAATGGATCTCCGTCTTACCGCCGTCGATATAAAATAAGATCTCTTCGAAAATAATGTTTATGATTCTTCTGTGGAAACAATTAGACATCGTCTACGCGATGTTGGTCTATTCGGAAGGAAACCGGTGAAGAAACCGCTGATATCGGCCAAGAAATCATCTGAAATTCGCTCTAGATTATCTACACTGGACCCAGTATCAGTGGAAAAACGTTTTATAGAGCGATGAATCGAAGTTTATCTTATTTAATAGTAATGGAATAACGTATGTAAGGCTGTCGTAACGACGTGAAGTACTATCTCCAACGGTGGATCCTTGATGGTGTGCGGTGCCTTCTCGGGATTTGGTGTCGGCCCACTCGCTTGTGTCCAAGGAATTATAGACAAGACGATGTATTTGGGTATTCTACAAGATGTTATGCTTCCGTTTGCTCGTCGTACTCTGGGTCGACGGTTCATTTTCCAGCAGGACAATGACCCGAAACACTGAAGCCACCTTGTCAGGCGCAAGCTAGTACCCAAGATGACATGGTCAAATCAATCCCCGGATCTCAATCCGATAGAACATCTTTGGGAACATATGTAGCGTCATCTGAAAGCGTCAACAGCGAAGGATGCAACCGAGAAGTTCAAGCAACTTGAGGTTATGTGGAAGTCTATCCCGTCTGCTGTCGTCGACAAGTTGGTGGAGTCTTCGTCTGGTCGCTGTCAGGCTGTTATTGATTCTAAAGGCTTCCCAACTAAGTATTAGGTTTGTAGTAATGAACTAATGATGTTTGTAATTTGACTTTGTGTTACAATCTGTTACTTGTCAGTTTTGACATTTTCAATAAAATTATTTTTTCTAAGGTGTATTTTTTTTAATATGGCATTTTCTCTTGGTATCTCATATAAAATGCTAAAAGACAGCTGTTTTCATAATTTGAAGGCAATCGGTTCAGCCATTCTGGAGAAATCTACGAAAAACCAAAAGTACATTCGTTTTTGACCGCTACTGTATGGTTTAACTTTACTCGTTTAGTAACTGCGTATGCGCACACCATGTGCCGCTACTTAGTAGAATGCTGGGGAAGTATTTTCTCCCTCAGAACCCTATCTGCGTTCCTATCCTGACCACACCCATCCTTAATCCCACCATACATATACAGGGTGTTCCAATATTAATGAGACACAGAGCACCACTATATTCTTTACAAGAAAATAAGGTGATTGAACCCGACATGCTTCAGTTCAAAAGTTGACATTTACTGAAATACGGGGTGTTCGTTAGTTGTAATTAAAACCAATGAAAATTCATGATTATTATTAAAACATTATAACATATTAAATTACAAGAAAAACTATTAAAACAAATTCTCGACATGGCCTCCATTTACACTTTGTTAAGTGTTTAATGAGTGATTGTCTTATATTAAAAAATATGTCTTCTTTCGTGGCAAAATTATTTACAGCGTTTAGGATTTTTTGTCATAGTTAAACCAATGAATGTCATCAGTACTTACGATTTTGTTTCATAAAATACTATGCTACTATGTTTTTTTACGTTGCTCTGTTAATTTTGTTTTTCACTATAACTAACGAACACCCCGTATTTCAGTAAATGTCAACTTTTGGACTAAAGCATGTTGGGTTCAATCGACTTATTTTCTTGTAAGGAATCTACTGATGTTTTGTGTCCCATTAATTTTGGGACACCCTGTATACGTTATGAATGTATGTATGCTGAGAATCCATGATTGTGGCTGAAGGAGCTTGGAAAGCTCAAAGAGCCCACCCTGCTTCTTGGGGGGGATGAAGTACGTGGTCCTTCCTTTCCTTTTATTCGTTTAGTATTGACACACGAACCTACATATTGCCAAATTCAGTTGTTATCAAACAATATCTGCTTTAAAATGGAAATAAACTTGGTAATATTTGCTGAAAGGGCGTTCTACAATGCTTGGCAATCTGTTTCATTATATAAAAAATGTATTGTTAGAACACTTTCGTATTCCACAACTTCTAATTTAACTAATTTAGTAGTGTTTACGCTCGTAAATCTATGCTTTAATTCTACATAAATTTGATTGCACAAACAAAATTTGTTTTATGAACCATTTTGTTTTAATTAATTCAATGTAGTTTTTCTAATTTTGACCAAAATAGGCTCGGGAATCTACGGTTTAGTGTTATTGATGTTTACCGCTCTCAACTCGCTCGGTAACCTATGGCCTAATTTTATTACCCAAGTTGTATTGCAGCAAGATATATTGTCAGATTTAGTCGTATTGGTAAACAAACGCTCCTTTTGAAATTAATTTAATAACGGTATCAGTTCCTGCACATCGAGGCGAAGCCAAGTTGGGTAATATGATTTAATTCTACATAAATTATATTGCTACAAGAATACACATATTGCCGCATTCAGTTTTCATTTGCTTGGTTCGAGGACGATTTGTTTCAAAAAATTAAATGAGTAATTTATAACTGAACTCGATTCCACCTGTCACAGTAATCTAAGCTTGAGGTATTGACAAATTTAGTCATATTGATAATGCTTTTAAAATATACATTTTGCCATTTGCTAAGTCCTGTTCTTTTGGAGTTCTACTAATATTTGACGAACTCACATTCGGTAATTTATGTTCTAATTCTCCATAAATTGGATTTCCGAAAAGATATACATATTGCCAAAATCAGCCCTTTAGGCAAATAAAATCTGTTTTAAGGTCCGTTACTTTAGAAATCAGTTCTACTAGTTTTTGACGAACTCACATTCGGTGATTTATGGTTTAATTCTCCATAAATTGGATTGCCGCAAATATATACATATTGCCAAAACCAGCCCTTTTGGCAAAAAAAAATCTGTTTTAAGGTTCATTATTTTAGAAATTAGTTCTACTAATTTGTGATAAACTCACATTCGGTAATTTATGTTTTAATTCTCCATAAATTGGATTGCCGCAAAGATATACACATTGCCAAAATCAGCCCTTTTGGCAAATAAAATCTGTTTTAAAGTCCATTATTTTAGAAATCAGTTCTACTAGTTTTTGACGAACTGACATTCGGTAATTTATGTTTTAATTCTCCATAAATTGGATTGCCGCAAAGATATATATTGCCAAAACCAGCCCTTTTGGCAAAAAAAATCTGCTTTAAGGATCATTATTTTTGCAACTTGTTTAAATTCTTGCCGAACTCAAATACAGCTCATTCGGTAATTTATGATAAAATTATACGTTTTGCTATAAAGTCACACATATTTCCAAATTCAATGCTTTTAGCAGTTAAAATTTGCGTTAAGAACCAATTTGTTTCAATTGATTCATTACGTTTACTAAGTCTGACCGAATAGAAATTTATCGTGGGACACACACGGCGGTAAATGTCTTAATACATCACCATACATTCATGTACGTCGCACATGAATACGAACTTAATTTGAACACACGGTGAGGGATATTCGACGTATTTCTTTGCTTGTACGTAATGTTCGCCACGTTGAAATGTACTCCTTATGGAACCAACCTCATGTAAAATATTTTAGTTTTTCTTTCAAATTTTCCCCAAAAAATAAGACAATAATTTCGGACGTTTTAAATATTCTACGTACTAAACCAAACAATGATTAACTAAATTAAGGATTTATTTACAAAAACCTCATACTAAAATGTTTCGGTTTTATTTTTACCATTTTTTACCAAAAATATGACACGCGATAACCTCGAACGCTTTAAGTTGCCCGTAAAAATAAAAAATCAAAAGAAGCTATGGATCCAGCCGGATTTGAACTCGGGACCCTCAATCCATAGGCAGTTCTCTTACGACCTGCGCTACTATAAATATGTCAGATATCAACATATATCGTAAAAAAACTAACCACACACCTAATAGAAATTTGTAGACGGAAATACACGGTTAGGGATGTTCGACATATTCTTTGGCTTTTACGTACATGTTAGCTACGTTGAAATGAACGCCCATGTGTGCTCCCTTTATAAAAACAATCTCATATCAAATATTTTAGTTTATTTTACTGTTTTTCCACTAAAAGGCAGATAATAAACCAAGCACATAGTTTACTTAAAATAAAAGTGTATAAAAGCAGGACCTCATACAGAAACGTTTCAATTTTATTTTTAGCACTTATGTGACACATAATAACCTCGGACATTTAAAAACCTCGTTGTAAACCAAGCACATACCTAATAGAAAGTTATAGAAACAATAATGAGATTCCGATGGTAGGACGATACCGTTAGTACGGAATGCTACATCATCCGGGGCACAACGGGAGATCAAAGTCGAAACAAACAGGCCCGTTACTGACGACTGTGCAAGGAATGAATGGCGAGTCGGTACGTGGAATAGAAGTATGCATGGTAAAGAATTTGAAATTACGAATGCAATGTACGATATGCAGCTTGATATGATGTGTGTATCGGAGACAAGGACCACAAAAGAAAGGATGCTGTGGAGATGGAGGATGGCATCCTAGCACTATGGCCAGGAGTTGAAACTGAAGTCCATGGCGTGAAAGGACTTGGGGTGACCGTAAGTGAAAAGCGAAAAGATGTGTTAAACAGTTCGAATTGGTATCTCCCCGGGTATTGTGAGTTAGAATGAAAGTGTTTCGAAAAATGTTTCTTATTGCACACTATGCACCGGTGAATAGAGAAAGAGACCAACTTCTGGAATGATGTAGAGAACATGTTGGACGTATGTAAGCCAAACGAAAAGTGATGATAGTGTGAGGTATGAAAGACACAAAACTAATGCGCGAATCGAAGTGTGGATCGAACCACTTTTTGCTTGTATCGAGAGAGTGTTTAAGGCAAAAGTGGGTCTGGAGAAGGAAAGCAAAAGTGCGAATGCCCAGGGTAGACAAACTAGTAGATAATGGTGCGAGAATGAAATACGCAGGTGCTGTTAATAAAGAGTTGAATGTGAATGAAACAGTGTGGACCGAACAAATAAAAGGCACTGAAGATAAGCTTGAAAAACTGTATTGTCAATTGTACCGTGCGGATATGTGAAAGAGCGACAGAAAAAATGTGCTTGGTGGAATGAACCGGAAAAAAAGCCAACTGTATTTTCATATTGCCCTCAGTTTGTTGCTCAGGTCGGGATTAATAAATATCACTACTTCGTGAATAACTGATGAATAAGTCGTAGCCGGTTATAACAAATTTATTTGGTTGTAATAATGTAAAATAAAACAAACTCTAAACAGAAAATAATAAAATAAACAAACCAAATTTCACATTGAAATAAATAAATAAATTGAAAACTAATAATTCAATTCTGGTGGTCCCTGTATTGAAATACTACAGGACGCCGCCGGCTGGTAAAGTATGTGCTTTAGGGTCGCCCTCTATGGATAATTCTGTAAAATAGATAATTAAACAGCTGTTTAGTAATGTGTCAAATTGTCATTACTAATTAAATGATGAACAGGTGCTATAAGTGCAATTACATGTGGGGATCTGAAATCAGGCTTACAAAGGCATTATTTACAGGTGAGTGGGGTATTTACATTTCTGATTACGTGTATCATAATCAGGTGTCGGTATTAATTGTTTATTTCAATTTAATGAATTGAACTCAGGATTATACTGGAATTATTAACAGGTGATAATTATTATTACATGGCTTATGAACAACATCACAAGGGTAGGTGTACCAGTAGTAGAAGTAGTCAACTAGTCGGAGCCTAACCTCCGTTTAATTAAGTACTCCTCCTAGCTTATCATTTGGCGACTGTCTTGAGGCGATTCATCACAATGACGTGACTTTACTATTTTGTGCACGGGTATTACATGGAAAGGAATGGTTGTTGGCGTTGAAATAGTTAGCTTTACGTGGCAGCACCTCCGGTAAGCTAAGTACCTCGTACATTTGTCACGTTTAGGCACCTTGCTCGGGTCTGATGACCTCCAAGAATGTTTTGCCTAAATGTGTACGTAGATGAGTAAAGGCGTTGTCAGAATAATAATATAAGTGCGGGACAAAGTGATGCAGGATACTGGACAGGATTATGATCAGGCTAGTATTATCGGATACGTCAGTGTACTAGTTGCTGTTCACGATGGTCTGGCTGCGGGACAGTATAATATTACAGGTACAGAAAGAGCAGGATGTGAGGGGCAATTAATAAAATGTTTGTGGTGATTAAATAATGAATCTCATTTTGAATGTGTGTGATAGGGGATTTGGTATTTGATAGCATTTATTAATAATGATAAAGCAGTTGTAGAAGAAAGTTGGAAATAAGTTTTGATAGGAAAATTTATTTGCAAAATTAGGAAAATTTAAAGTAAGGATTTTCAGGATCATTACGTGTACAGATTACGAAACAAAGAAGCGAAGAAGGCAGTGAGAATAAGTAAAGAGGAAGTGATGGCTGTGGAAGGCGAGAAAATGCAGAATGATTTTGAGGAAAACAAAAAACTCTTTTGGAAATGGGTCAAAAATACAAAACGTGGCCCAAAACAGAACGCTGCAGGAGTGATGAACATGAGCAAATATGTTACTATATTAATATTAAAGTTCACAACTCGGGCAGCTCTTTTTAATTCACGGCTGGGTTGGTCGTGGGAGAATGAAATAAAATGAAATAATTAAAACTGGGCACCATCGCCGAAAATATATTTCTTATGTACATGAAAAAGGGCGATTATGGGTAAGATAAGTTAAAGAGCTCTCGCTGTTATTACACCTTTACAAATATATTTGAATTTATTCAAGGTAACGCTAAATGTAAAATCATTCTGTAATATTTTAGATGTAGTATATTTTATTAACGTTGTACATATTAAATTAGATTGCCATGTATCAGTTGCTGGTCTGTGGGTCGATAGGAACGGACTCACCAGATGTGTCTTAGGTTCAGGGATTTCAGGTTCACCCGTTGTTTTTCCAGACTTCCAGGTGTTATCCAGTTCATTAATGCCAATTAGTTGCCACTATTAATATACATAGAAGACAAAGCAGTCTTAACTTCAATGTACGTGTTGCCAAGCCGTCTCTATTATAAATAAGGAACACAAATAAATTACTTATTAATATTAAACAGAATTAACATAAATTTACCCTTTTTTCTCGGCGGCGACTGGCTAAATAACAAGATATGCAACGTCTCGTTGATTTATGTGTAGTAATCAAACGTTTGACTTTTTGTTTTATAGCCAAACATAACAATATATTCAATAAAAAACAATTATTGAAATTTTACGAAAGGTTTATAATTTATCCGCAAACTGGTGCTGATCTTCCGTTCAAGTTGCGGACAAGAGAGCAAGTGTTTTTTTTTAGCGGAAAGAAGTAAACTGTTGCGGAGTGGGAGAACGTTAGCGAAAGGAATGAGTGGAAGAGAGAAAGTTAAATTATAAATGAAATGCGAAGGAAAGAGAAGAAAGAAAGAATAAAATAAATTAAAGTAACCTTTAAGTAAAAATTATTTGGATTGTCACAAAGAAATAATATGGGACGATTGTGAAGTGAGAAAATGCTGGAAATAATGTTTCGGATAGCTGTACAGTAGTGAGGAAAGTAAGACTGAAGGGTTCAATAAGGAGACTGTAGAAGGAATGGTGAATGGAACTGAGAAGGATATTGGGATGAATGAGGTAGATAAAACTGTAGGAAGGTCGAGAAACGGTCAAGGAGCAGGCGTAGATGAAATCACTGGTGAAATGATGAAGTATGGAGGTGCAAAGCTTATACGAAGATTGTGTGAATTATTCAATGTATTCCTTAAGTGTGGAAAATTGCTGAGTGGTTGGAAGAGCGCGATCATTGTACCACCGTATAAGGGTAAGGGGAACAAGAGTTATTGCAAGAACTACAGAGGAATAAGTTTGCTCAGTGTACCTGGTAACGTATTTAGAAGAATACTGATTTATGGAGTACGAGTAACTAGACAAACTAAGATTTGCGATGTGCAAGGTGGCTTCATGCCAGGGAGAGAATGTGTTGATCAGATGGTTGCTCTCCAGTACGTGATCTAAAAGTGTTTACGTGTAAAAATGTACCTGTGCTGTGCCTTTGTAGATCTGGAGAAGGCATATGACAGAGTGAATAGGGAGAAGCTGTGGGGAAATATTAAATGAGTATGCCGTAAGTAAAGGTCTAATAAACGGGGTAATGGCAGTATACAACGGTAGTCGGGCATGTGTTAGAGTGAAAGGAGGTGTGAGTGAATACTTTAATATTGAGCAAGAAGTGCGACAAGGTGTATGCAGATGACACAGTGTTATTAAGTGGCAGTGCGGATGAGCTACAAATTGCTCTGAGGAAGTTTGATACAGTCTGTGAGAGCATGGACCTAAAGGTAAACGCGAACAAAATTAAGATCGAAAAATTTTTTAATTTTGACAACATTCTAACAATCTTACTACATATTTCTACTGACGAAGATAATTGTAAGTGTTGTCGAAACGTTTAGATTGTATAATTTAACATACACAATTTAAAAAACCCAAAACAGATAAGTATTTTATTAAGATTGTGGTGTTCAATCGGAAGGGGAAGAGGAAAGTAGAGTATTTACTCTGCAAGATGAAATTGTGGAGCAAGTGGACGAGTCGGTATATCTGGGTAGAATGTTTACTGCATATGGTACAATGGACGGCGAGATTGGACGAAGTGTCAATGCTGGAAGTGGAAGTATATGGATCATAATGAGAAACGAAAGCATGAGCCTAGCTTCGAACCGAGCAATCTATAATAGCGTGTTCATCCCGTCAGTACTGTATGGAAGTGAGCGATGGGTATGTCAAAAAAAGCACGAAAGAAAAATAAATCCGGTGGGTATGAGATTCGTGAGAAGCGCATGTGGTAAAACAAGAAGAGATAAAGAATGAGTGTATAATAACGTAGTGTGGCGAAGAAAAGAGGATGAAGGGTAGATGTAAAAGTAGTATATTACGTTGGTTCCGTCATATTGAGAGAATGAACAACGCAAGATTAACGAAACAAATATATGTGGGTGAGGTTAGGTTAGAGGTAAAGCCATGCCTGGTAGGCCACGGAAAACTTGGCTGAATGTAATAGAATGTATGATAAAGGAAAGAAAGACAAGGAGTTTTAAAATAAAAGGGCATGTCAGAGACAATCTATGAAACTTGCGGAAGCTAGGAAGGTATGCGGATATAAGAAAGCGTGGAGAAAGATTGTGAATGAAAAATAAATAGGAGGCTGGGATTATTTTTCCTACCCCGCAAGGAAATGGCGTGAAGGTTAAGTTAAGTTAATAAGAAAGTACATAACCTAGTTTAAAATGCTTCAGTTTTGCCAATTTTCCACAAAAAAAAAACTAAAACTCGGACGATTTAAAACCTCCGATAATAGTATATTATTCAACGAGCGTATAATGATGGCTATTATTCACGAGGTGAAGTTTACGGCCACGAGCCGCATGCGAGTGGCCTAAATCACCGAGAGAATAATAGCCATTATACGCGAGTAGAATACTATACTTTATCCACGACTACTAACTATTGTTGTTAAAGTTTTTTCTATCGGAAAATTTGCTTACTTTACATACATATTTTTTGAAACACTATTTTATTCTAAAAAATATTTCATACAATACATTATTGTTCATTTATACACAGTACATAGTTATCGAAAATTATAATAACCGTATAATATCTCATAATAATTAACACAAAAATCTATGTATTTAGCTTAACAAATATCACGTATCTAATCTTACAAGATGATGCTATTTATTTATAGTTATTAATAATTGTAATATTTGAACAATTGGTCAAGTTAATCGCAGGGATAGAATTAACATCAAAACTAATGTTTTGGTGACATAAAACATTTGAATTGTATGTACATTGATTCGTTTGGTTTACTTTTGGTTGAATTGAAGATGATATTTTGTTGGGCGTATCGGTTTTATTTTTGACGGATTCGTCTATGTAGCCTTCTGCTACGGCGGTGGATTTCCATCCACCGTGTCTTTTGAGAGCAGTAATATCCACGCCTGCGTCAACCAGTATTGTTGCAGAAGATCTGCGGAAACTGTGCCCAGAATATTGTTCTGGATTCGGTAATTTGAGGAAAGCAGCGATATCCTTTCCCATTTTTGTAAATTTGTTTATCCCAATTCTCTGAGTTGTACATTTACCATTTTGGTAATTTAAAAAGAATGTGTCACTGGTTACATGACTTGGTCGAAGACTTATATATATATATATATATATATATATATATATATATATATGTCTTGCATATTTTGTAAAAGTTATCCGTAACATTAAATTTTCGGCAAATTTTTGTCTTGGTATTAACAAAAAAGCTGATCCAAGATCTTGTAAATGGGTTATTTTCATTTCATACAACTCATTACTTCTGCATGCACTCATTACTCCCATTATTAAAGCAACCTTAAATTACAGAATGTAATGTGTAACGGTATAAACGGATGGTAGAACGGGATTACAGATAAAATTGGCCTTTTTGCACCGACCAGTCAGCGTATGGGAGTGGGTAAGATGTTGATAAATTTTGCACATCCAGAATAGTAAATCGTACGTAAGTCAAAGTAGGGGATGAAGACGTAATCAGATCGGTTAAGGGCGCCAGAATGTTTTGTAGTCAAAATAAGGGACGTCGTGCCAAAATTACGAATACATAGCGTGTACAAAAACATACGCCTACTTACCCGCAATCAATCCCAAGTGTCCTCGACAGCAACTCAGCAAACCACCTGAAATAGGGCTTCAAAATAGCACTACACGCCGTACAAATAAAAGCGTGTTAATCACTCAATAATGTTACGTTACGTTACTACACCTGAGTGTAAATAATTAGGCATAATATAATAATCTTAACAAAACAAAACAAAAAAAATCACCCTTAATGGATTCACTCTAAATGAATTCATAGTCAACTAGAAGTCGAATAAAACACTGAATATCATTAACGCTATCACTCAAAGAAACTGTAACTTCGTTACGTTAAAACTTAAGCTCCTAAATTACCGGTAAATTTGCAATTTAAAAAAAAACTTTTATGTAACACAAAAGGGGTTTTCACAGAATTAAAGCAAATTTATGATACCTAAACAAAGCTATAATAAATTAAAAAAAAATAATATAAATGTAAACATATAATAATGCGTATAAAAAAATAACAAATGCTTAATTGGCGACGGGAGGTCTGGCCAGAATTCTGCGTAACGCCGTTCTAAATTGCTTAACCTAAATATTTCGTGGATTATTAAACCAAACTACTTCAGGGTCAATTGCCCTTTAATACAAAAATGAAGAGTGTGAAGGTGGAGCGTCAGAATTATGATTACTTACAATAATTAAACCAAAGCAACAACTTAATTTTAAAAGGTAACCGACTCCGCTTTCAAACCTTCATTAACAAAGAAAATCATTTAAAACACACACGCAAAAGCTCTTGAAAATACTCAATAAAACACAATGTTATACTACCTAATGTCTAAGTTAGCACCTCTTCTGTGTTACCACAATCGAAAATGAACTCGGTGACCAACTACTGCTATTACGGATACGGAATCTCCCTACTCTGACACAAGATGATGAGTGATAATGTTGACTATTTCTTTTTTTTTCAAACGGTTCCTTGATTGAATCTCGGTAAAGTGTTACTGCATTAATTAAAAACTTCTTTTAAAATAATGAATTGTGCGCTCAACTTGCTCGATAACTCTTATCTTTTAAATAGTTTTCTTTACACTACCAATCCCAAAAGGTTATTAACTTTATTTGTATAAATCTAGTTTTAATAATCTGTGAAAGTTTCTTTGTACTTCAACACGCCCTGCACGGCAATTAAGTGGCGCTCCAAGAACGTTAATTTAATAAGTCCGCAACAGCGACATAAAGGTCACAGAAGCACTAAAATAACACGACGGTGATCCCCAGGTAACTTGATTACGTAAAATCGAAATCGGCACTAAGTCTTGTCCTTTGATGATTGAACAATTTCACTTAAAATCCCTTCACAGGTTTTCTTCAAAAAGCAGGTAACTACCCTCACAACACGAAAATTCGTTCGTTAAACACCAAAAGGTCCAATCTATCAACGTTCTAACCAACCCCTTAAGCCGTAACAACAAACGTCCCAGTAACATTCCTCGGGAGCGCTGTCAATAGCCGAATCACCCAAATTATTAGCAACTTCCATCTTGGATTTTCGAATCCCACCACTCACAAAAAAATCTCATTTAATCTAGTTCCACCAATTAAGAAACGGAAGGAGAAGATATGATACCCCATACCCACAAATTTCGTTCTCAAACGTAAGGGCTCGATAATTTTCAAAATTCTAAATGTCAGCAGAATCAACGTGAAAAATATCTCGGTATTTTCATTTAAGTTCAAACAGTCAGTCCCACATTCCATCTTTATGACTCAAAACCAACATACTCAATATTAAACTGAACCACTGCAATTAACCGACTCCATGTCGCCCGAATTATATCAAATACATTTAAATCTACGTTCTTTCTTTAAGTTACTTAACTTTACAAAACTTTCTATTAAATTTTAAGGAAATCAAACGAAATAAACATTATTTAAACTGATATACAACTATTTACAAATAAAACGCTGCTCAACATTCAATAACCGGGGAACAATAAGGAAAACAATCTCTCAAAATTTAAATGCAATATTACGAAAAACTCAATAAATTTAGAAACCAATTACCTCATTCCTTAAATTACGGAATAGTAATTCACAAACAAAAAACTTAAGCTCGAAACACACCATCCTGAAAGGTCGCGACACACGTAAAACAAATTCATCCATACAGCTCAACTCAACAGCAAAAATTTGACGGTAAATCGCTAGAAAATCGTGAACCTATCACAAATGAAATAACTATGTGAAAGATTTACTTAATATCTTACCTTTGTTGCTAGGTATTTATCATCAGATGCTTTAGTTAAAAAGTTATTGATATCTTCGCTAGAAAAAGTTTTCGCTTTTTAGGCTGAAAATTTTCTGATTTTCTTTTTAGTAACGCTCGTAATTTTTTATAATCTTCTAAATTTATACCTTGATGTAAGGTGACCGTACTTTTAAGCATTGAGTAATAGGTCCATAGTGTTGAAGATTTATATTTTGCGGATAATTCAGTAAAGTATACTAATAAAGTCGATTCAGAAAATGAAGTGGTTTTCTTTTCCTTTTGCCAGTTCAAAAAATATTCATTTGCCATATTATATACTTTCCTTCACTTCTACGGCAATAAATTTAATGAGGCAACTTCAGCAGCTTCTCTAATTTCTGGTGGTGTTAAAGAAAAATCATTTTCATTTTCTATATCCATTTTTAGTTCGCTTTTTAACACAAAATATTAAAAGACGGAGAAATCTACGCACACAAACAATAATGTCAACAGGTTTGAGTCGAATTTGCTTTGTTTTAAAAGCTAGTTTGATTTATAAAATATTTCGAAAAACATGGTATATTAAGAAACAAATATACGACACGCACATTCGAAGTCGCTGATGTCTCAGTGTAGATGCTCCTTGCCTTCCAACCGCGGGTCCCTCGTTCGAATCTGGTCTAGGAAAATTCACTTTTTTAATTTTTTTTTTATGTACAGAACTGAATTGAAAATATTTAGTGGTTTACACGATAAAATTTTAAAAACAACATAATATTATAGCTAAATCAAGAAAGCATCTTGCAGCAGTGATTAATGACTCATTAATCAATGCCGTGATTAATGGGTATTATTAAGGTCGAGCAAACAGACGTATAATGTATACATTATACAATAGTCGTGGATAAAATCGTTAAAACCTCCTAGTAAGAATTTTTAGAAACAACCTCAAATAATTTTTTTTAATTTTTCTAAATAACATAACATTTTTAGCAAAAAGAGACCTTTTACGTTTCCCTATTTGAATATTGTTAGAATATGTGCCTTTAAACATAATTATTTGCACCATATTCCCACAAAAATATCTCACGTTATTATTTAAATATCGACAAATCTGAGTCATCGGCATTTGATACTTATTAAAAAGTCTCTATACAAAGACAGTTTACTAATGATTATTATTTTTTCTGAGACAACGGCATGTCCCCCGTCGTAGGATGTCCTGTCCGTGAACATGTTAATTACACTTTTTCAAACCTTAAATGCTCATTAATATTACTAAAGAGCAGCATTGAACAAGATTAATTAAAAATATGACACTTGGACATCAAATTAATGTCACTCTCTTAAATATTTTACGAAAGTGTAAAACCATCAATTACGTTAAGAGTAATTTAATTACCATGCACTAAGTTTATAATTTAATTCTTTACATTAATTTTTAAAGAAGTTAAAGTAAACTTGGGAAAATGTAAAATGCAAAACTGAAGTTTGCCATAGCCTTAATAATAAATTTTCAGACTTGTTGAATTTAATTTTGGAAACTTTCCAATTTTAAAATTGCTACTTATTTAAATAATTATATTAACGTTCAATTAGAAGTGGAACACAACTTTTTGCAGTTTGCCAAAAACGTAACTCATTTGGTTTAATAGATGTACAGAACAGAATGTAATTTAGATTAAGCCATTATAACTGGTTGGTTAGTGATAATGAAGTAGCACTTTTTTTTCCATTATATACAAATTTGCATACCTTTCTATGCTAATTACTTATGGTTATTTGCATGAAATGATATTAACTATTTTTATTTTGTTTCATGTTATGGTTGCCATCTTCGATGGAATTTGTAGAGCACAGTTAGAGTAAGTCTCTTGGTTATTTATCTAAATATAAGATAGGGGTGAGTATAATAATGTTGAATATTCATTTCATGTTGCTGTTTGAATTAACCAAATAAACACTTTATGAATTTTCATTTGCGTGTTACAATGGAATGACGGACGATCCAAAATTAAGCATTATTAGTATACATTTCAGTAATTAAATACCATTGTCTGTTATTATTGAGAGATGTACCATTGTTATTCTATTATGTTAAATATCACGCTTCCTCAGCATAGCTTTTTAATGTAAAACTGCAATTGTAATAAAATTTGAAGAAACACGCAACACTGTAATTACATTTGTCAAGTATGTTAAATTGCGACTTCTTAATATAGTAACAAGAGATTATTGATAAGAGTTAATAAACTGGGGTTGTTTAATGGTCTATAAAAAGTAATGGTTTTTCCACGTACTTTTAAAAAAATGTCAACCCTTAAATTGTGTTAGTAGAAACAGCCCACCACCGCAGGATTTCATCTGGACACTCTAGCGGGGCCAGAATAGAACAAATTCTTAGCGCGTGCAGTTTTTAATTCTAGCCCCTGCTGGTTAGGCAACTACCAATCTTAATTGCCAGCTTCTTTTCAGGCGCCATTTTCAACCTTTGCCCTGTAATTAAGGCCGTTTTGGCAATATTAAGAGCTTTTTTTTTGGTATTCCGACCCTGGAAGACCAACTCAATTTTAAGTCATAAAGTAATAAAGAAATCAATTCAAGATAAAGTACTTAGCGATTTTTTTCATTAATGTAAACTATTTTCTGAATTTCTCAGTTATGTAACCGCAATAAAATCCTTTCTCTATTTAAAGGCCTCTGACGTACATGGAAAACCCCGTAATTAGCTAATTACATGAAAGGCAAACATACCTTGAGATTACTCAAAAGGACAGACAAGTCGACTTTCATTTCCAATCTTGATATTTGCTTCTGCCAACCTTATTCCATTTAACACAAAAAACAAATACAACATGCATGTCTAGGATGTTGATTTGAAATCAGTTCCTCCCTAACCTATTGCCTGTGCCTGCACCCGTGCCTGTGCCTGTGCTGTTCCTGTGCATGTGCCTGTCACTGTGCCTGTATCTGTGTCTGTGTCTGCAACTGTACCCGTGCTTATGTCTGTGGCTGTATCTGTTGCTTGTGTCTGTGTCTGTGCCTGTGTCTGTCTGTGTCTGTGTCTGTATATGTGCCTGTGTGTTTGTCTGTGTCAGGGTCTGTGTTCTGTGTCTGTGGCTGAGTCTGCGTCTGTATTTGTGTCCGTGCCTGTGCCTGCATCTGTGTCTGAGTCTGTGCCTGTGTCTATATCCGTGTCTGTGTCTGTGTCTGTGTCAGTGTCTGTGTATGTGTCTCTGTCTGTGTCGGGACCTGTGTCAGTGTCTATGTCTGTGTCTGTGTCTGTGTCTGTGTCTGTGTCTGTGTCTGTGTCTGTGTCTGTGTCTGTGTCTGTGGCTGTGTCTGTGTCTGTGTCTGTGTCAGTGTCTGTGTCTGTGAATGTGTCTGTGTCTGTGTTTGTCTTTGTGACTGTATCTGTATCTGTACCTGTGTCTGTGTCTGTGCCTGTGTCTGTGTCTGTGTCTGTGTCTGTGTCTGTGTCTGTGTCTGTGTCTTTGTATGTTTCTGTTTCTGTGTCTGTGTCTGTGTCTGTCTGTGTCTGTGTCTGTGTTTGTGTCTGTAACTGTGTCTGTGTCTGTGTCTGTGTCTGTGTCTGTGTCTGTGTCTGTGTCTGTGTCTATGTCTGTGTCTGTGTCTGTGTCTGTGTCTGTGTCTGTGTCTGTGTCTGTATGTGTCTGTGTCTGTGTCTGTGTCTGTGTCTGTGTCTGTCTCTGTGTTGTGTCTGTGTCTGTGTCTGTGTCTGTGTCTGTGTCTGTGTCTGTGTCTGTGTCTGTGTCTGTGTCTGTGTCTGTGTCTTTGTCTGTGTCTGTGCCTGTGTCTGTGTCTGTATCTGTATCTGTGTCTGTGTCTGTGTCTGGCTCTGTGTCTGTGTCTGTGTCTGTGTCTGTGTCTGTGTCTGTGTCTGTGTCTGTGTCTGTGTCTGTGTCTGTGTCTGTGTCTGTGTCTGTGTCTGTGTCTGTGTCTGTGTCTGTATCTGTGTCTGTGTCTTGTCTGTGTCTGTGCCTGTGTCTGTGTCTGTGTCTGTGTCTGTGTCTGTGTCTTTGTTGTTTCTGTTTCTGTGTCTGTGTCTGTCTGTGTCTGTGTCTGTGTTTGTGTCTGTACTGTGTCTGTGTCTGTGTCTGTGTCTGTGTCTGTGTCTGTGTCTGTGTCTGTGTCTGTGTCTGTGTCTGTCTTTGTCTGTGTCTGTATCTGTATCTGTGTCTGTGTCTGTGTCTGGCTCTGTGTCTGTGTCTGTGTCTGTGTCTGTGTCTGTGTCTGTGTCTGTGTCTGTGTCTGTGTCTGTGTCTGTGTCTGTGTCTGTGTCTGTGTCTGTGTCTGTGTCTGTTCTGTGTCTGTGTCTTGTCTGTGTCTTGTCCTGTGTCTGTGTCTGTGTCTGTGTGTGCCTGTGTCTGTGTCTGTGTCTGTGTCGTGTCTGTGTCTGTGTATGTGTCTGTGTCTGTGTCTGTGTTTGTGACTGTATCTGTGTCTGTGTCTGTGCCTGTGCCTGTGTCTGTGTCTGTGTCTGTGTCTGTGTCTTTGTATGTTTCTGTTTCTGTGTCTGTGTCTGTGTCTGTGTCTGTGTTTGTGTCTGTAACTGTGTCTGATTTGTCTGTAACTGTGTCTGTATCTGTGTCTGTGTCTGTGTCTGTGTCTTGTATGTGTCTGGTCTGTGCGTGTTGTTCTGTGTCTGTGTCTGTGTCTGTGTTTCTGTGTCTGTGTCTGTGTTTGCTGTGTCTTGTCTTGTCTATGTACTCTGTTGTCTGTGTTTGTTAAAGTGCGGCTGCTTTGAATCAATGTCTGTCTTGCTTTTTTTGTGTTAAATCGAATAAGGTTGGCAAAATAATTTATCTAAATTTGAACTGAAAGTCGACTTGTATTTAATTTCAATGTCTGTTTGCCTTTCATGTAATTGGCTAATTATGGGATGTTATTGCGGTTACATAACTGGAGAAATCCAATTGATGAATTGGATGTGAATTATTCATTCTCCGTTATTATTTAGTGCGTTCTCTCCAAACTGACCTACAGTGTTGTCGTTTATCCTACAGCCTATTCTTCCATTCAGGTCCCCTGTTATTATGATTTTTTCGGTCTTTTTACCTTTTCTAGTTCTTTCGTTAGGTCGTCGATAGCTGTCTTTTCTATTGAGCTATTATCATCGGGACCATACACTCCCAATATTACTATGTCTCGTCAATTGACACTTATGTTTAGTTTTATTATTCGCTCATTTATCGATTACCAGCATTTTGCGCGTTTTACGTATTTATTCTTGACTAGTATCGTTACTTCTAATTTGGCATATTTTCTTGTTAAGTTATAATTGTAATAACCGAGATTACATGCAGGTAAAATAAAATTGATTTCACTTCTTGAAGAGACCCATTTAATACAAAACCCTCTTACCGCGATTATGTTAATGTCATAATTTAACAGTCAGTAATTATCATTTTAAACAAAGTAAATATCATAATTTAAATTAATTTCAGTTACAATTGAGTTAATACGTCCCGTAATTAGTATTAAAGTTAGTATTAATCTGTAAGTATTATACGTACGTTTCATAAGTGTAAATTATTTCTTAAATAAAATTTTGACATAGATACAGTGCATCGACGCTTTCACTACTTGAATCGATCCGATAAAAAATTCTCGTTTAAAAACATAAAAGAGAAGATAAAATAATCACATATATTCACGTAGTTATAAAGCTGTTGTATGTATATATATTGGGATGATATAATTAAATGGAGAAAAATGAATAAAATTATTATAAATAAATAATTTCGATATGGGGATAGGATTATGATTATTTAATTTGTAAATATCAATATAATGATATTATATAATTATATTTATGCACCGGACTAGCTTTAATCTCAATGTGGGGATATGGTTCAGGATTTAGTAGGAAATTATATTTGATTCGAATATAATTATGTGAATTGCCCTTTATGAAAAATATCATATATGTAAAAAAAAAAATATCTGAACACAATTTATACTTTAACGCATGCGTTGTAACGTTACTGAATAAAATTATCAATTGTCAAAACTGTCAAACAATGACTTGTTGAATTTATGTTTATACTTTGAATTGGATTTAAAATTTGGAAATAATTTAAAATTTTGCTTCTTTTGCAGGTGTTTACACAAGTATTATTTAAACATATACACCTACACATATAACCAATAATAATTGCAGGAAATCAACACAACAATGAATACAATAGATAGGGTTATAATCAAAAGTAACTCACATATAAATATTCCAAAATTCACACAGATGTCTTCACACAGGTTGTTCCAAATAGAAGCAGACACTTTCCAATGTTATCGAAGATCTTTATGTATGAATTTTAACTGCTACCATTTACCCACTAGCTGCTAACTGGTGCTCGGGTTGTTGATCACGTTCGCTTCGGTAACTGGTAATATTTCTCCACTTTACGGCTTCACCCCAACCACAAATTTTAATTCGATAGTACTTTATTTAAACGTATTAATGCTTTCTGATTGTATTGTTTATATAATATTTAATGGTTGTCCAAGGTTTAAATTAATGTCACTTTATTTTAGGTTCCGGCTCAAATATAAATTATTAAAAGAAAATCGCAGCAACAAATAAAACACAAATGAAAAAAAATGATTACGATTTTATTTTGGTAAAACGTAACCAATATTCAACTTCAGAAACGAAAAATTTTTAAACGTTCAACATAAATCGTCACAAAAAAATAATTCGTAATGAATGTTACGAAACTGCACAGGTATCGGTAACCGAACTTAAATATTTAAACTATTGTCGGTGTAAAAACAATTGCGCCTGAATACTCTTCTCTCCGTTTTTTATTAAATTTTTCCCGATGATTATTTAGGTTAGAAAAACTTACTTGTAACACAAAAACACAACACTATTTTAACCTTTTCAAAAAAACTGACAAATTATAGAGAGCGATTCACTTTCAGGGCAATTCCTTTTATACCCTTTTGGTTGTTACTACATCTTCAATTTTTTTTTTAGCAAATCTAAATATGTAACCATGTTTCTGATTGGTTGAAAAAATTTACAAACAACTAAAATAGAAATTTAGCAATATCTTTCTTATACAATAAATATCCCTAATATAAATCTATCTTTACACTTTGTGTTAAACACCTGTAAAATATTCACATGCCAAAATACTATCGAAAAATTGAAATTTATTGAAACAAACTCAAATACTGAATTGAATTTACGGAAATAAGTTTATTTAACATTCCTGACATTTTTGTTGGTAGCACAATGCTTTTTATGATTAAATCAAATTGTATAAATGTTATTCAGATTGTTTTACGCAAAACAAATCCACTTTCAACCCATTGTGAACCAAATTATATCAAATAAATGTCTCGCACATGTATCATGCTTGAAATTACCTTTTTTTAAGAAATTACTAATTAAACTGTCCGATCCTTGTATTATACTATTCAATATATATATATATATATATATATATATATATATATATATATATATATATATATATATATATATATATATATATATATGTATAATGTGCACTACTACTGGTGATTTTAATTTTCACCTAAAAGGGCATTTATTAACACTTTTAGAATTTCAAAAGGAACTACTTTGTTTGAAATAACTTTACATTAGTTATAATTTACTAGAACAGTAATTACTGCATTGGTATTAGAAATAATTAGAATTTTGGTTGAGTTTATATTTCCGTAAATAAATTTTCAGGAGGTTATGAAAATGCAGGCAATATTAACTAGCAACATAACTTAGTATATTATGTATCATTATATTATATATTATATATATATATATATATATATATATATATATATATATATATATATTATTATATATATATATATATATATATATATATATATATATATATATACTTGTAAGGTCCTTTTCACAATTTTATATTTGCTGCTGCTGCAATCGGTCTTTAGATTAGAAACTAAAGAGGGTGGGTTCGTCGGAAGATTTACTTTGGCTCTACACTGTCCACATAAAATAATTATAGTAAAACGGTTTAATAGTATATTATCCTATTATATACAAATATAACGTATTAACACTTAATCTAGGCTAATAACATTATGAACAACTAACATAAACATAAACTTGAGAAACAATGAGAAAATAATTGAATTTAATACTTATGCAGCGGCGTCGGTGGCATCCACTAGGTCTGGACGGAGAATTTGGATGTCCGACTCCTTCCACTCACTGAAGATGGCTTATTGTTGTCGCAGTCGTTTCTGTAAACAAATATTATACTCCTAGTTACACTAATGAGGAACATAATATTTAAATGATTAATAACGTTGCGTTTAATTAATTATTTATGCTGGATACGGCCCTGTCTCAAAGAAAAGAATGAATAAACAAACTACTGGTTATTTAAAACGGGGTTGGCAGATCTAGGTCACTAGTGAAAATCGATATCCGAGTTCACGGTTGTACGCAGGACGAGTGTTCACTGGTCTGTGCTTGCTTCTCTTTACCTTCAGTAATTTCTGGAAGACGGACAGGCGCGTATGCTTCGTGAAGCAATTTACCTTTCGATCTATTACGTTCGCTAATCTGAATATCTTCCGAGGTTTCTTTCGCATTAAATTTAGACTGGCGGATTATACAAGTTTGGCTGTATAATAAATATATGCGTTATCTTGTGGGATCTAATTTTATGGCGATGATTTCTTTATGCAAATGAACGAAATCTCACGTAGATACAAACGAACGTTACCTAAGTGTATACGTACAAAACGCGTATTTATTGAAGGCGGTTTTATACTTGCGGAATAAGCTGGTGAAAACATTAATTGTTGTTTTCTTGAAATTCAATTACTAAGCACGTGGTTATCGATGTACGGTTTTCCTTCTTCTAATGGTCTTTGACGGTTCTGTTTAATTCGTTTTGTGATTGCAGCTTCGCTTTGCAGCTGTGTTGGTTCAGGTGTTTAGAATGTAACTGTGTAATTAGTTATACTGCATGGCTATCAGTCTCTGTCGTCGTCAGGTATGTAGTCTGGTGTCTTGTACTGATGCCTGTGGCTTAGTCCGTGGGTCTGGGTTTGTGTCTGTGTCTGTGTCTGTGTCTGTGTCTGTGTCTGAGTCTGTGTCTGTGTCTGTGTCTGTCTGTGTCTGTGTCTGTGTCTGTCTGTGTCTGTGTCTGTGTCTGTGTCTGTGTCTGTGTCTGTGTCTGTGTCTGTGTCTGTGTCTGTGTCTGTGTCTGTGTCTGTGTCTGTGTCTGTGCCTGTGTCTGTGCCTGTGCCTATGCCTGTGCCCGTCCGTGCCTGTGCTTGTGCTTGTGTTTTGTAAAACCAACTTTCATAGGGGCAAAATTAGGATGCTTGAATCGCGTTACAATGTTGCCAATTTTGTCTAATGTTAAAATTTATGTTTTTCAAATAGAACATCATGTATATGATGCGTTATTCAGAGAATTAAGAAACTGATTCAACTGTATACGACAATATGGTTGGCAGAAGCTGATTTCAAATCATCCTTGACCTGCATCTTGTTTTGTTTTTTTTAGTATCCATAAGGTTAGCCGAAAATAATTTAAAATGAACTTCCTGGACTTGCATCTTGTTTTTCTTTCTGTATTAATCCGAATGCGTTTCGCAGAAGCTGATTTAAATTAACATCCTAGATGTGCATCTTGTTTTATGTTATACATCGAAAAAGGCTGGCAGAGGCTGCTTTCAAATCAATATCCTAGTCTTGCACATTATTTTTGTGTTAAATCGAATAAGGTTGGCAAAAGAATTTATCTAAATTTGAACTGAAAGTCGACTTGTCTGCCTTTTATTTAATTTCAATGTCTGTTTGCCTTTTATGTAATTGGCTAATTATGGGATGTTATTGCGGTTACATAACTGGAGAAATCCAATTGATGAATTGGATGTGAATTATTCATTCTCCGTTATTATTTAGTGCGTTCTTTCCAAACTGACCTACAGTTTTGTCGTTTATCCTACATCCTATTCTTCCATTCAGGTCCCCTGCTATTATGATTTTTTCGGTCTTTTTACCTTTTCTAGTTCTTTCGTTAGGGCGTCCATAGCCTTCTTTTCTATTGAGCTATTATCATCGGGTCCATACACTCCCAATATTACTATGTCTCGTCAATTGACACTTATGCTTAGTTTTATTATTCGTTCATTTATCGATTACCAGCACTTTGAGCGTTTTACGTATTTATTCTTGACTAGTATCGTTACTTCTGATTTGGCATATTTTCTTGTTAAGTTATAATTGTAATAACCGAGATTACATGCAGGTAAAATAAAATTGATTTCACTTCTTGAAGAGACCCATTTAATACAAAACCCTCTTACCGCGATTATGTTAATGTCATAATTTAACAGCAAGTAATTATCATTTTAAACACAGTAAATAGCATAATTTAAATTAATTTCAGTTACGATTAGGTTAATACGTCCCGTAATTAGCATTAACGTTTGTATTAATCTGTAAGTATTATACGTACGTTTCATAGGTGTAAATTATTTCTTAAATAAAATTTTGACATAGATAACGTTTAAAAACATAAAAAGAAAATAAAATAATGACATATTCACGTAGTTATAAAGCTGTTATGTGTGTGTGTGTGTGTGTGTGTGTTATATATATATATATATATATATATATATATATATATATATATATATATATATATATATATATATATATATATATATATAGGCTTCTAAATTTTACTCACGTCTCTGGCATATCTTTGTTATTATAAGAGATAGAGAGTTCGGTGAGATAAGCATTAGTTGGGTAGCAATAAATAATTATGAAACGTTAATTCAAATACCGATAAGAAAATTCAACATTGTTGCCAACTTAATCTAAGGCTAATAACATTATGAACAACTAACTAAAAATCGTCCAAATCTTGAGAAACAATGATTAATAATTAAATTTAATACTTATGCAGCGGCGTCGGTGGCATCCACTAGGTCTGGGCGGAGAATTTGGATGTCCGACTCCTTCCACTCACTCGAGAAGATGGCTTATTGTTGTCGCAGTCGTTTCTGTAAACAAATATTAATACTCCCTAGTTACACTAAATGAGGAACATAATATTTAAATGATTAATAACGTTGCGTTTAATTAATTATTTATGCTGGATACGGCCCTGTCTACCAAAGAAAAGAATGAATAAACAAACTACTGGTTATTTAAAACGGGGGTTGCGCAGATCTAGGTCACTAGTGAAAATCGATATCCCGAGTTCACGGTTGTACGCAGGACGAGTGTTCACTGGTCTACTTGCTTGCTTCTCTTTACCTTCAGTAATTTCTGGAAGACGGACAGGCGCGTATGCTTCGTGAAGCAATTTACCTTCTCGATCTATTACGTTCGCTAATCTGAATATCTTCCGAGGTTTTCTTTCGCATTAAATTTAGACTGGCGGATTATACAAGTTTGGCTGTATAACTAACATATATGCGCGTTATCTTGTGGGATCTAATTTTATGGCGATGATTTCTTTTATGCAAATGAACGAAATCTCACGTAGATACAAACGAACGTTACCTAAGTGTATACGTACAAAACGCGTATTTATTGAAGGCGGTTTTTATACTTGCGGAATAAGCTGGTAGAAAAACAATTAATTGATTGTTTTCTTGAAATTCAATTACTAAGCACGTGGTTATCGATGTACGGTTTTCCTTCTTCTAACTGGTCTTTGACGGATACCCTACGTTTAATTCGTTTTGTGATTGCAGGCACTTCGCTCTTCGCCAGCGAGCTGGTGGTTGCAGGTGTTTAGAATGTAAGTGAGAGTAAATGATAGGAGCTGCATGGCTATACAGTCCTACATAGCTCGCGTCGTCAGGTATATGGTAGCGTGGTGTGTGTTTGTACTTCCGACTGCCTCGTGGCTTAGCCCGTGGCGGTCTGGGGGTTTGTGTGTATTTGTACTTCCGACTGCTTCGTGGCTTAACCCGTTGCTATCTGGGGGTTAGTGTGTGTTTGTGTTTGTACTCCCGACTGCTTCGTGGCTTCGCCCGTTGCGGTCTGGGGGTTTTTGTGTGTTTGTGTTCTGAATTACTCTACAGACTTACGTGTCGTTAATCACAAAGATCGAGGATAGCTATTTATTTACACAAGGTTCGCGGTGCGCGTTCGCAAATACACGGAGCTAAACTCGCGGTGGCTATCACTAGGTCTGCGGCGATTTACTTTCAAACAATCGTCACATGCAGATTTTCTGGAACCGGAGTTAGTCTAACGGACTAACTAATACAGGAGCTGGTGAAACCAACTAAATAATTCTCGGCGGCGGGATGCGTTCACGAGGCGCGACGGGGCTCTTCTTCTACTCTTCTACCGGTTTACAGGTACAATTTTCTTCATTCATTCATTCCTTAAAAGGTGCGCGGCCCGGTTTTTATAGGGGACTCTCGGTAAGCGGTGGTGGCTTCCGTTTGGGGGAATCCTATCTGTAATTGGCGGAGATTACTATGACGTATAAAACATTCGTTGTTTTATGAAATCTACGTTGGAGGGGAAACAAATTAATTTTTGGTTGTGCAATCACACGAAATAATAAGAAATATTAAATTAGGTACTGAGTAATACGGAATACTAAAAAATATTAGATCAAGTCTTGCAAGTGTTTGAATACTAAGAAATCTGACATCATTTCTTTTACGAGGGCTGATTGTTCAATGTCTGTTTGCCTTTTATGTAATTGGCTAATTATGGGATGTTATTGCGGTTACATAACTGGAGAAATCCAATTGATGAATTGGATGTGAATTATTCATTCTCCGTTATTATTTAGTGCGTTCTTTCCAAACTGACCTACAGTTTTGTCGTTTATCCTACATCCTATTCTTCCATTCAGGTCCCCTGCTATTATGATTTTTTCGGTCTTTTTACCTTTTCTAGTTCTTTCGTTAGGGCGTCCATAGCCTTCTTTTCTATTGAGCTATTATCATCGGGTCCATACACTCCCAATATTACTATGTCTCGTCAATTGACACTTATGCTTAGTTTTATTATTCGTTCATTTATCGATTACCAGCACTTTGAGCGTTTTACGTATTTATTCTTGACTAGTATCGTTACTTCTGATTTGGCATATTTTCTTGTTAAGTTATAATTGTAATAACCGAGATTACATGCAGGTAAAATAAAATTGATTTCACTTCTTGAAGAGACCCATTTAATACAAAACCCTCTTACCGCGATTATGTTAATGTCATAATTTAACAGCAAGTAATTATCATTTTAAACACAGTAAATAGCATAATTTAAATTAATTTCAGTTACGATTAGGTTAATACGTCCCGTAATTAGCATTAACGTTTGTATTAATCTGTAAGTATTATACGTACGTTTCATAGGTGTAAATTATTTCTTAAATAAAATTTTGACATAGATAACGTTTAAAAACATAAAAGAGAAAATAAAATAATGACATATTCACGTAGTTATAAAGCTGTTATGTGTGTGTGTGTGTGTGTGTGTGTGTGTGTATATATATATATATATATATATATATATATATATATATATATATATATATATATATATATATATATATATATATATATAGGGTGTCTAGAATTTACTCACGTTCTCTGGCTATCTTTGTTATTATAAGAGATAGAGAGTCGGTGAGATAAGCATAGTTGGGTAGAATTATATGCTAATTCAAATACCGATAAGAAAATTCAACATTGTTGCCAACTTTCTAAGATATCTGAAAATAACTAAAAATCGTCCAAATCTTCAATCGGCTATATCTTTTTTAATATTCAAAATACGAAAAAGTTATAAGAGAGACTTTTGATAGCTATTTTTACGCAAAATGAGAAAATGCGATAAAAATTTTTTTAGTAATTATTTTTCGAGCTACAACCTAAACACATTTTTTTAAATAGCAACTATAGGTGGCTATGGACTCATTCGATGGCTTATTTTTTTCCGATTTCAAAATGTATAGCTTTGTACGTTTAATATTATTAGTTAACTCACAATTTTCAAAAAAGAAAGTAATTGTAACATTTATTAAACAAATTAAAGTGTGCCGTGAACATTTAAATAACAAAATAAGCTCATATTCTACTACTAAATTTGTGGAAATAACAAAAAATACTGTACTACATTATCAAAATAAAAAGTTCTAAATAAATTTAACGAAGAGTAGCAGCAAAGATATAAACAGATACCTTAGAAAGTTGGCAAAAATGTTGAATTTTCTTATCGGTATGAATTATTATATAATTCTGCCGAACTTTGCTAATTTAACCGACTCTGAATCTCTTATATTAACAAAAATAGCCATAGAACGTGGATAAATTCTTGACACTCGGTATATATATATATATATATATATATATATATATATATATATATATATATATATATATATATATAAACAAAGTACTGGCCTATTTTAGATTATAATAAGTTTATTGGGTATCGGCTTAGAAAATTTTTTATTGATTTTTGTCAAATTTTCGTCTATGATTACAGGCTTCATCAGGACTAAAACTAACAAAATTCTCTAAATTATGAACAATACATAATTAATACACTTACATCTTAGAGTAAATTTTGTTGAATGATGTATAATATAATTTTGATGTAAAACAATGTGTCAATTAATATAATTTAGTTAGTCAGATTAATTTAATTGACATTGTTTACTCAAATATATATACATAATTTACTATTATGTTAAATTTTGTTTAATTGACATAATAATAAAATTATCAATAAATATATAATATATATATATATATATATATATATATATATATATATATATATATATATATATATATTGCGAAACTTTTATGGAAACTTTTATTTTTCGTAACTTCATATCAAACCAAACTAGAAGCATACATGCTTCTCCACGACACTGCCAATCTTTTTGATCGTAATCTGTCCCGCTCTGGAGGTCATCCAGACTAAAACATGTTATCATCTAATATTTTGTTTATTGCCGTTTTGTGAATTTGAAATTATATTTTTTATCAAGTTATATTTTCGTCTATTATTTTTGTTAAGAAAAGGTGTTGTAAATTATGCAGAATTGTAGAAAAATTAGGTCAACAAGTACCAAAAGTATAAACTCATCCCGATCTAAGAATTATATCAAACTCCGTAATATATTAATTGGATAAGTAAGCGTAGTGAAACCACTATTTTCTGCAGCGTATCTTGTTTGAGGTATTCTGGAAGTCCAAAATTATATGAATCACACTTTGGCTCTTCACGTTGGCGAGGGTGTGGTGTACCTCGTGTTAGTTTGTGAGAGGTTTTTTATTATTAATGGCCAAGCTGATCTACATGGCGAGGTGTGCATTGGTGTTGTACCCCATAATTAGATGATTATCGTCTTCGCTAAAGGGCTTCGGAAACAACCATCCGGTGGCTGAAAAAGACTACCATTATCCACCGGCAGAGAAATCAATGGTAGTATTGACTTCCTTAACCTTTATATCGCAACTAATTTATGCGACTATGATGTAGTAAGGTAAACATTTACAAGAACGCGCACGTCAAAAGATTGTGCCCATAATTGTCTACAATCGATGCACCTTAGAGTGCCTGAGTTCTTGCAAGGAAGTAATGGCCTGTTTTGTGTTTGGATGTCCTCATAAAACAGCTACCACGAACCGAAGGCGTTGCAGGTTAATTTTTATAGTGTGGTCATTTACGTACCTCTTTTACGTAACAATTATTTTCCATTAACTATTTGATATTGACTAGTCTATTTAGTGTAATAATTACGATTCCAGCAGACTCACTTCTTACTTACGTTGTTTTGGTGGGGTTCGCGGTGCTTGGTAGATTTCTTGTGACAGCATTAGAGGTGTGTGGTTTGTTTGCTTAGATTTGAGACACACCCAGTGTTATCAAAAGGGTGCAGAACCAATTGTGGGCCTTCACCCAGCTCTCTTCGGTGCTTCTTTGACATATTTAACCCTTAAGATAAGCTTTCTGTTCAATTCAAAGAGGTTTCTTTATAAGTAAGGCTAAGTTGTCTAATTAAAAGGTTACCAACCACCTAATTTAGCCACACTAGGGAGTATTTGTATGAGCACGTTATTTTAAAGATTTTATGCCCATCCCATAAAAAAGGAGTTTTTTTGTTAGGAGAGCAAGATCTGATCGTTCGCTTCTTTATTTTGTTTCTGAACTAGTTCCGTCTAGCTACTGCTATCCGAAGTTTGCTGTTACGTGTATTTATTATAGATGGTAGTAGTAGCCCTAAGGGAAGTCTGTCAACTACTGCGGTTTTTTAGGAACGAGGTCGGTTTTTTACCTATGCAGCAGTAGTTTAGGGGCCCGTCTCAGGATATACGCTTTGTGATTTAAACTCCTTTGGAACGGTTGTGCGAAGCTGGTTTTCTCTTCTTTTCTTTTTTATAGGTTTGGGTGCTACGATGGTTGGCTAGATCTTTAATAGATTAGAGGATTATTCGGAAATGCGTCCGTTTAGGTTAGTGGTATTTCTATTGCAGCTTCTATTAGTACACATACATGAAACTTAGCTCGCCAAGGTAGCGTTTCGCTGCGCCTTAGGAAAATTGTTTTCTCCCAAAGGGAACTTAACCACCAGATTCGAATAATCTAACCATTACGTATCGCATCGCACGGCATAAATGCGAGTGTACAGTCTGTTGTCTAAATATTTCCGGAGACTATCTTATATCTCATGGTAAAACATTGTTACTGGTAAAAATAACAGTACAATTTGTGTAACCGGTAAGTGAAGGATTCCGACAGCTCAGTTGAAGGGGGTAATAGTGGATGTTGTTTTCCGTGTAGGGTGAACAGGTTTTTATAAATAAAATCAGGGAAAGTCATAAATCAAGGAGAGACCAATTTGTTTAAAATGAAGTATGAGGAATTAGTACCCAAATAAACGCTAGTACAGCACAGCAATGTTCAAAACCAAACGTAGTATTAACCAGATCGATTAGTAAAAGAGTTTCTGGATCTGTATTATCTAAAAAACCTTCAAAATATTCGCACACAATAAGAACAAAGTAGCATAAGCGTACGGTGAGAGGTCATCAAATTAAGCTACTCGAGCTTTATTTAGCTTGACGTTAACTTATCAATGAATCTTTATACTCAATAATCTTAATTTTAAAATAATAGCTTAATATTTTATCTAACGCGTTCGTCACAATCATAAACAAAACAAAGAAACTCGTCGCAGGGCTGTGCAGTTTCGAAAAGTGATAGTCATACCAAAAAAAGGAAAAAATCTCTTGAATAATCTTGGTTTCTCTGAAATGCCAAAATCGTCAAATAATTTTAAACCTGTGAGTTGGGCGGAAATATTATAAACAAATATTTGGAACAATTGGTTTAAATGTGAAGCTCATACATGAGTTTGAATCTAAAATCATTAATACAAATTTTTAAGTGTACTTCTTCGTTGACTCTTATAAGATCAAACTAATGCATCCAAACTCTATATTATACAAAGCTTAATTCTGATTAAAACAAATCGTTTTCGTAACCTAAAAATTCTAAAACGCAAAATAAGGAAAATACAGAATGATAAAATAAAATAAATAATGAATCAAACAAAACGGAAAGCGCATTGGTAGCTAGAGCTTTCTGACAATGAAAGTTTGTCACGTCTAAGGGACATCCGCTCAAAATACAATCACAAGCGCTGTTCACATGCTTCAAAGCATACACACATATATACATTCGCAAAAGAACAGCAAAATATTTAAACCTAGTCCAGGGGTCCTTTCATTCACTGCACTACTTGGTTTTATTAACAGAACTCAAGTTACTTACACGTAACTTTTCGTTATATACACAATATGCTTCAACACATTTTTATACACAAGCAATTTATTGTCTATCGTTAAGCAGATTTGGGCATACTTTAATGGTTAACACCAGTACACCGCGAGATCTTCCAAATAGAAGCAGCAAAATACCATATATACATAAATATTTCAATCTTCTATAAGCGCCAACAGATCCAAACCATCGGTTAGCACTAAAATAAACTTTACGTTCTCGAAGGATACGAGAACGTTAATGAACTTGACGAAACACCTACAAAATTCACAGGCGGTTAAAGGCTAACTTCCTTAATATAACTTCAGGTAACTGCCGGATTAGTACTTGTCACGCACCGCCTGTTACATCACTCCACTCTAAACTCCCACAAGCAGCTCTGAGTAATCACTCCCTAGAATTAACTAACTAACCATCATAAAAACATTTTTGTACACTTCATCACGTCACCTTTAACTAGCACTATTAAAATCTGCGATAATGAAATTCAAACTGGACATTTCTCACGAGAAAATACACTCAAGCCGTACGTTAGCTAGAAAAGTTTATCTAGAATCTAAATAACAAACACCTTTTTCTCAATAACCAACCAAAAATGGTTCAGCTAAGTCTTCAATGACTTACATTAACAAATTTACTTATAAACGAACTGGTAGACTACAAAGTACGTAGAATCACTTAACCGCGTTACGATATGCATAGCATCAAGCACGGTGACAAAGAACCCCACTCCGCAAACATTCTGTGCATTTACATATCTTAAAATCTTACAGCCATAAAAAATATAATACTCAAAAACAAGTCTACTTGCTTTTAACGAAACTACGATAACCCAATTCTGCCTATTTCGAAATCTTAAAACATATTCAAACAAAATTCTAATCCAAATTTCACCTCACTTGACAGCGTAAGGATATTAGATCTCGGTTTACTTCTGTTTTTACACTCTTTCCCAGTTTATAAAAACGTACAAGTTTTACAACTACGTCAAAGAGCTAGTCAGGCGTAGTCAGTTTTAGGAACCCTCTTACTTCTTATTGCTAAAATTTATTTAGTTACATAAGTCATGGCTTAATGACCGCTTCGACTTTTCTGTGTATCTTTGGGTGCGATGGCTCAGACTAAAAATGATTTTAAGGTATTTATTTGTTCCAAAAGTCATAAAACTGTTCAAAATACGTTAAAATGAATTTGTTTATAATTTCTTTTTACTATTTAGTTGATATTGTGGTATAGCAGTATCGTAAAGGTTATTACTATCAAGATAGATTAAGTAAACTATTTTAAAGATTTCATAAGTTATAGGTGTATTATTGTACATGAACTTTGTTATATTCTACAATGTATGTAATAATCAACAGTAAAAGTTTTCATTAATAATAAAACTTTAATCACGACGATGTATCCAAACCCTGAATAATGTATTAAACCTGAAACATTGCTTTGATGTGGAACTGTGCATAATGCTCAAAGGTATTGTTTTCAGCATTTATGCAACATGCATGATCTCGATACGTTTGTTAATTATTATAAAGCAGAATGACGCTTAACCAAACACAGCTCTTTATAAGTCGTTGTTTCTGATTCTGCTAATGTATGCACGAATGAAAACGTCAGATGTTATACATATAATAGTTTAATGGTCCATATAGTTTCAAGCATAATATAAGTTGATATATATATATATATATATATATATATATACTAGCAGTACCCGGCGCGCTTTACTGCGCTCACAAAACATTCTTTCTCTCCCTCTTCCTTTTTCTAAAAAATCTTTAGTGACACGAGATTTATTATATATATATATATATATATATATATATATATGTAAATATTAAGATATGTCTGTGAAATTTGATTTGATAGACGTACTATTAACGGCACTTTGAAGTTCGGAGACTCGGTTTCGGGTGTTATTTCTCTTGGTGCTGTTGTTTGTTGTAGCGTTTCCTGTTACTTTGATATGTTTGGAAACTAGTACATTTGCATAGAATTAGTTTTACAAAATTAACAAGCGTACATTGGCGTTGGGCATCATTCTGAATAAGTAAGTCGTTAAAATAATTTTAAGAGCTGATTAGCCGGGTTAGTAGAAGTATGTTTATTTACAGTTACTGTTATAACAGTTTGTTTATTTTACGTTTGAATTAAATCCTTGTTTTCAATAATATTAACAAAAATAAGTTCCGTTCATTCTACTTTTACTTTGTACAGCACATTTTTGCTCTACCAAAATGTAATACGCAGAATATGTCTGTCTGGAATGCTTTGCGTAATAACAATTATTAGAATTGTTCATTAATGTAGAGTAATAAGAAATGGGAATTTGTTTTAAACTTGCTTATAGCACATTTTCTTTAATTGCAGGAGTAGAAATGCTACACCCATTGTGGCACCATATAGGTTAGCTACGTCAAAGTACATTACGTACAATTCTATATCATCTACTATCTTAAGTTTAGGTACGTCACAGTTGTTTCCAATAAAGCGTTAGCGCAAAGCAATTTTTATTGTTACAGATTATGGTATTTTTACTTGTTGAAAACACGGGTGCCTCACACTATAACTGTTTTTTAATTCTATTACAGTGATATGAGAGTTTGTCAGAGACGTATTCAAGTATTTTTACATAAGGTTTAAGTTTAGTATTATCTGCTTTAAGATACGTTCACGATTTTCAGTTTTTAACTCCTAAAAGCAATTTCTCCGTTCATGCGGATCTGATAAAATTACATTTTGTTACAAGAATCATTATAACACTTTTTATTTATCAAAGTTCAAACTTGAGCTTATTACAGATCCTAATTAAATTTACGAAGTTTAACATTACAACAATGCTTATGCTGTTGATAATTATTGTAAAACTTTCTAAGTTGTGAAGAGTTTCAAATTTATACACAACTCAAGTAGACGTGTCAACTTTAATAAAACCCAAGCTTGCAATATATGTGCTCACGTGGCAGTAACAATTGAATTTTGGTATCTGTTAATGGTAAGAGTGTGTACTTTTGAAAAGCACCTTATTCATATCTCGTTTATAAATTTCTTGAGAGACATACAATAAATTGTGTCACGTTGAGTGATTGAATCTGAAGATTTTGTATTCTGAACGCGTAAAAGCGTTATTTTACAAATTGTTGAAATACAATTTGGATGGAACATTTTCTAGAAAAATTTGGACTTAGCAATTCTTTTTACTTTCTTCTTTTATTCCAAATGTTTTTTTCTTGTTTGAAATGCATTTTATTATGGATGAATATAAATCAATACTTATTGTTAAAGAACCTCACAAATTGTTGTAGTGCATAGACCCTTCTTAACTTAGTTGTACATAAATGCGTAATTATGTTTGCACAACTGTGTTTGCTCTGTTACTACGTGGCAAGACTTCTGTTGTGTTAAGTGTTGTGTATCTCGTCGGTTGCTCATCGTCTCAGCAAACTGGAACACACCTGCTTGTATACCCTCAGCAATACCTAATGCAACGTAGGATAAACCTTATGTAACACAATTAAGTGGAACTTTATCCGTTTGCAACTAAGCTACGCCTAGAACTATTTCTAGCATATTATACACTTTTGCATAACGTTTGTGATATCTAAATTATTGTAAAATTGTAAATCCACAGAATATAGAAAGTCTATAAGATTCGCGTCTGACAACATGTTCTTCTTGATCAAACCTTATAAATGGTGTTGATATAGAAATCGTTAACAAAAGAATTCAGTAATTGTGTCGTGTTGCGTGTTGCTAAGTATAGCTCTAAAAATGTTATTAGGTGTTCGTCGCTAAAAATGTTAGCAAAACAATTTATTTCGTGTTCGCTCTCGTGCTCTCAAGGATATGTTAAAGGTTCTATATAAGAACTTCATTGTAAAATCGCTGTTACATGTCAATACGGCCATAACAGTAAACCTGGTAAGATGTCAACTAGCCGTTAGAATTAAGTGATAGTCTTCCTCAAATTTGTTTCAAATATGATTAACTTGAAAGGTTTGTAAACATTCACTGGCTTAGTTGAGTTGATCGGCCTACTTTTACAGTTTTATTTGTGCAGCTCGGATCGAGCTCTGCTTCCCTCATCAAACTTAGTCCAGATTCTAACTAACAATATTTGCTTACATGTCTGTCACCTTTACCACTGAGTCACTGAGTAATATACATATAGTTTCACTTCTACGCATGCTTGGCTAATTGAATTTTCTGCCAGAACAATGTGACTGGTTTCTTTGAGTTTTTGGCGAGATATACTCTCGTCCTTTGCTACTATCTGTATGTGATCGCACTGGATTCGCTGGTTATCTTTTCTTGGTTAGGGTTAGGTGTTATGCCGAGGTACCCATTTTGTTTGCCTTAGCAATATTTCCTTTCCCTTTTTTCAGGTCCCTTAGCCTTATTCCATTATGAATTTTATGAAGGGTGCCTAACTATTTAGATGATCTAGAATTTATCCAGCTTATGTTTGCGTGTTGCGAAAGTACGAACGTCGCTAGGTGTCTAAGCGAATTCGTACTTCGCTGGTCTTCAAAGTCTTCCATGTATATATTTCTCACTATGGGTTTGGGAGAATAAGCTTTCTGCTTTCAAGTTTGTTGTTGAAATGCATGACGTCAGAAGTTCCATTATTGTGTTTACCGAGAGTTGGGTGAGTTAGCCTAACTTCTCATGCTTATTCAGCTGTCCCTTATGAGAGTTAATCCTTGCCTTAATCCTTGCCAATGGGCATACTCTTGTAAGTTTTCATGTCCAGTAACGCTACCTTGATCTAGCAATTAACCTATACAGAAAAAAAATAAACGAAAAAGGGGAACTTAAAACGTTCACAGCGGTACCTCCGATAAAATGCGAAGAATACATGGGAGAAGTAAACCACTCAAAATCAAAACACGGGAGCATAGGAATAAGATCCGCAAAAGCGAAACAGGAAAATCAGGAGTTTCCCAAAATGTTTGTGACGAAGGCTACCAAATATAATGAAATAACATGAAAATGGTGGCGAAGGACGAGAATACAACTTGTCGAAAACTCAAAGAAGCCATTTACATAGCACTATCAGAAAACCCAGTAAGCCAGGCTAGTGTAGAAATGAAACCCATATGGATACCAATAATGCGCGAAGAACTTAGGTGCAACACGCTAAATTAACTACTGTGAAACCACGAAAATATATACTTCATTGCACAGGTAGGTGGTTTGGATCCGATAGTAGTCAAGTGCTTGGAGAAAAGTCATTGGAAAAACAGTCCTTCTCAGGACTAAGCCTCAACACGGAAGAGAAGTCAGCGTTGCACAAATGAAAGTCGTAGAAATATGTCGATGATCTTAATGTTATGAGGCCGCAATTACAACACACTTACAATGTGTTCTTTAGACAGTTGAGCCACTAGCTATGCTTTAGTAAAGAGTAAATATTATAACCTACAGTAAAACCTGCAGATCTGCATAGCACGTTACAAGTACAAAATCAAAAGCTAACGAATTAAATATAATGTTACGTAACTAATTTTTAAACAAACGTTACTGACCGGTTTTGGTATTTCTACGCAGGTCCAGTAAATGGCGTTGTTGGATGTAAACAAACAATGTCTAAAATAGTTAAGTGGTTATGGCCTCATCTGTATTCGAAGCTGATTTTATAAGTTTTCCACCATACTATAAAAAAGAAGAGAAAGAGCAATAAGAAATGTTTAGTTTCCTATGTAATTACTATCTATACTATGTTTTGTTCGGCAGGAATACGGGCGTTCTGATTGAAGGCTATGTTTCAAGCGTTCTATCGTACTTTCATAAACCGCATCAATAATTTCGGTTCGTTTTGTCATATATTCAACAAACAAAATGCCGTCACAGTTCCAAAGAAGCGTTAGCCATCCACTTTTTACTTTCAGACGAAAATTGCGTTTTCCCTTTGAGTGTGGAAGGTCCCACTACACTGGTGTTTCGTGGAAAGGCCTCAGTTGGAATTATTATAAAGATAAGTAGAAAGAGGCATATAATATAGCAAATAGTTCATACTACTTTTGTAAACGATAATAAAAATCTCGCTGAACTCGCTACACGGTTTAACAGTAAGGCACACGGGAAGAAAAAGGACATTCGTTGTGATCTAAGTGCGAAAGTACGCATCACTAGCAACCTACTAGTTTCAAATGTTGTGTAATAGAGATATACGTGTGAACATATCCCTGCGATGTACATTAGGTGTATTGAATAAGCATACATAAGTGAAAACTCTATTAGAAATGATAAATTAGTGTCAATGTACATTACAGTGATTTTAATTTTGACGTAAAAGCCATTTATCAACGCTTTTAACAATTTCAAAGTGAACTACTTAACTTGAAATAACTTTTAAAATAGTTATAATTTACTGGAAATGTAATTATTGTATTTGTATTACTAATAATTACAATTATGGTCGAGGTTATGTTCCCGTAAAAATAAATTTTCAGAATAGCTATGAAATATCTAGTTACGTCATTTTTAATTAGCAACATAATTTAATATATCATAGCTATTTCAATGGTCACCGGTATCACAAACACGATAAAAACTCGCCAGCGCAGTAAGAACTCGATTCTCCTCATAATATAGGCTTTGTAAATAATTCAAGCGTAACAATATATTATATACCAATATACATGGTGGCAAAAATCTCACTACGTTGTATGTGTAACTTTGTTATTATAAGAGTTGGTTAAATTAGCAAAGTTGTTCAGAATTACATGATGATTTAGAACCCGTCAAGAAAATTGACCATTGTTGCCAAGTTTCCGATTTATTTGAGAAAAACTGAAAATCGTTAAAAATTTCAATCAACGGTGGATCGTTGATTATTAAAATACAGTAAAACCTTAAAGAGGCTTTTAATAGATAATTTTAAGATTAATTAGATGCACTACTCAAAAGATTTTTTTAATCACTGCTTTTTAAGTTACAAACCTAACTTACCTACAACACCCTATGTCTTTTAAACGAAGGCGTTGCGAAACTAAGTCCATAGGAACTTTTTTTCTTATTTTAGTGTCCTCTACCGCGTGGCACTATGCATGGCACATTTTTTTGTCACCCTGTATACATAGGGTATTTCCAAAGTAATCTGAAATGTTGTTGCGAGCGATTCGTCATTCAATTTTAAGACCAAAGTTCCTAAAAATATGTATGATAAGTTTTGTCGTTAATGAAATACGTATTTCATTAACGACAAAACAACAATGTTATATTTTAATAAAAGCAATAATATAATAACATAATAACAAAGCAATAAAAGTAGTACATCTCAGAGCAGATGTTCAAAATGTGTACCTCTAGTTAAAATACAAACATCCACTCGACGTCTAATCGATTACCCAATACGTTCGAGAAAACCAGGGGTGCTTAAAGTAACATTATAGCCTCGTATGATTTTGATGACCCTTTAAATTTAAGATCGGGGTTATGTAAACTAGTTATTTTAAATATCCCCACAAAATCCAGAGGACTGTGTTCAGGTGACCTTGAGTTGGGGTCATGGATGTGGAGATCGTCCTCCTATCGAACGGTCTGGAAAAACGTTATTTAAAAACTCCCGTACCATTAATGCAAAATGTGGAGGAGCACCGTCATCCATGAAGCACATACGTCTTCTGATTATTAGAGATATCTTCCAAAAGAATTTGAAGTACATTTTCTAAAAACAAAAGGTATATGTCACCTGGCAATCGTTGAGGAAGGAAAAATGTTGGAATCGTGCTACAACTGTGGCAGGTGGATTTCCATCAGCAGATATATGGTTATTTTGAATATTCAGAATGCCATGTCTTGAAAAGTTGGCTTCATCTGCAAACAAAACAGTGGCAGAAAAATTGGAGCGGCAATAAAAGTACTTTTAGTACTTAAGTCTGTTGTACACAATTCAATTCAAACTACACAGAAAATCTATGTCGAAAAATCCAAATTTTAACGATGTTACAATCGTTGGAAGAAAAAATACTTTATTTGGCTAAGAATGGACTTTTTGTGGCATATTTATTCTTATTCGTCACAAAAAGTAAAACTTCTAAGCTCAATGTTTAAATTTTAAACTTCCTGGATATAATGTAGCTATCAATTTTTGAGGGCTAAAATTATCAATGCAACACAAAATTTCAATCGGTCGCTAATAAGCTCGCCGTCATAACATTAAATAAACTAACTGTAAGCTAACGTTATATTGACAACCTCAAATTTCTGTTTTCTGTTATAGAATAGCGACTCCATCTCTTACATAAAGGTCGAATTAAACAAAACGTTAAATGGCACAATTTATAGAGTAAAATTAATGGAAAATGCACATATGTAAAGGGTAGATTTGTTTTAAATTCCTTCACCAAGAAACAGGGCGATTTATTAATTTTGATGAATTATTAGTTTTTGATAACTTACGAACCACTCTGTATTATCATTTTATATACACTATGTATGTTGCATGTCCAATACAGTACCGAATATAGTATAAATAAAAAGTGGAGGCCAGGTCCGCACAAATGTGATTTGCGTCAAAACAGCACCAGGTGCATGAGAATTTTGGAAATTTGAGAAAAGCCCCAACATTTCGATAAGCGGCCAAATTTTGTGAAAAACGTTTTTCTTCTAATTAATACAATTTTGAGTTGTACTCAATAAATCTATTCTTTTTTTTATTCTATTCTATTGTGGGACATAATCTTAATTTGGGATTATGTGCTAACGTCAATGACTAACTTTTGAACTCCCTGTATGTATTTATTCAATTCATGTATGTGCTCCGGTAACAAAAATTTTCAGTCGATATTCTGATCACAGCTGGATCAGTTCTTAACCTTTACCCCAAAAATAAGGTTTGCATTAATATTGTAATGCAGGTAACAATATAAAGGTTAATAATTTTATCGATTACTACCCGAAAATGTATTAATTAGGAAAGAAATTATTTTTCTTTATGTTTTATACCCACCATTACATAAATTTTTAGATGTAACCCAAATTAATAGGTAACAAAATGGTATGCGGAAATTACAAACGCACCCGCAGACGCGGACAAACGGAGGTCCAAAAGCAGGACACACACAGACGCAGGCGCCGACGAAGACGCAGACAGACGCAGAATCAGATGCAGACAAAGAAGTAGACGCAGGCAAGAAGCAGAAGTAGACGCAGACAGACACAAACACACACACGCACATGCACACAGACATACACGAGCACACATACACAAACACAGACATGCACACGCATACGCACCTACACACAAAACTGAACACACACAGGCGTGCGCGCACTAACACACATACACACACAGCACATACACATACACATACACACACACATACACACATACATACACACACACACGTACACACACATACACACACATACACCCCACACACACTACAACACACACACACATACACCCACACACACACACACGCACACACACACATACACACACATACGGAGACGGGGACGGACACACGGACACACACATACGCACACACACGGACAAAGACACATTTAGTTATTCGTACATATTATCTAAATACATTTATTCAAACGAAGTTTCGGAAGTGGACTCGGCTACCGTCTACAGGCTTAGTCCTGAGGTCTGATTTCGAATTCGTTTACTATGATTTCTGTTGAAACACGTGTCTACTATCAGATTCGAGCTTGGTACCATTCACTTACAAGTCTGACACCTTAACCGCTGTGCCACTGATTGCCACGTATTGTATATATATATATATATATATATATATATATATATATATATATATATATATATATATATATATATATATATATATATATATATATATACCTGTACAGGGTGGCGCACCATATAAGCGTCGATTGTTTAAAGCGGAAATGGAATAATTTGTGAAAATGTTTCATTGCAGTCATATATAGGATCTTTATGTGCACATTTTAAAATTGCTTTGGTATATATAGGGTGTGTTAACAATAATAAATTGAACATCCTGTACTTTTTCTCATTTTTGAATTTTAGAGACTAAAAAAAGTTTAGTTACTGTTATGGTTCTTATACCTAAAACTTACCGATCTCGAAATATTTCAATTTTTTCAAAAATACAGGCTCAAAATCAAATGTTCCGTACGCCCAGTAGATTACAAATTTTCATTCGCAGCTGACATGACTGTTTTCTCATAAGAATAAGGTTTAAACGACATATGAAAATACTGCAAAAATATTATACAGGGCGTTATAAAATTTACTTTTAGCTTGATAAACTTTTATGTCAAATAACTTTTTTATTTTAAATAGAACACCCTGTACTTGATAGCACAGTTCGATGGGGATATAAATTGGCTTTCAATCTGTATTAGGGTTCCCTGTACCTAACTATCACAGTTCCTCTGTAAAACATCATTTTCTCTTTCACATAACATTACGTCCATTTCTGTATTAGAATTAAGCAAAAAAAAGGTGGGAGGGAAAACAAAATGTTAACATTTATTGCCCGTTACAAAATAAATTACAAATGTCAGTTTGACTTGCGTTAGTTGATTAGACGCACGTTGTAAACAAATTTGAAATTAAAAAATGAAAATGTATTCGCAACAAGAGCGTGATGATATGCTATTAGTACTTGGAGAGTGCCAAAAGAACAAACTATTGGCATCGAGGGTTTACTCCCAAAAATATCCAGTTCGAAGTCATCCGGACAAACGTTCTTTCGAAAAATTACTCCAAGTGTTTCGAACAACAAGAAGTGTGGCTTATCCCAAAATTAACAGGGGAAAACCTATTCTTGGTGATGAAGGTAATGAATTTGCAGTTATCGGAAATATAATAGAAAATCCTCACGTAAGTCAACGCCAATGAGACGGGAATGGGTAGACGAATCAACGGCCGAATTATAAAAAAACACAAATTTCACCCGTATCATATCCCACTACATCAAGAGCTTTAAAAAGGGACTTCATCACCCGGTTTTTGGACAAAATGGGTGAAGACAATAACTTTTTCGACTTCGTACTTTCCTCCGATGAATCTACTTTTCATAATAATGGCTTAGTGAACAGGCATAACTTTCATTATTATAGTGACAATAAGCCATATATTTTTCGTACGTTTGATCGCCAAAATATATGGTCTGTCAATGTATGGGGAGGAATATTGGGTTATTGTGTAATAGGCTCTTATTTTTTCGACGGCAATATGAATGGTGAAATGTTTCGAAGATTTATCCGACAAATACTTCCAGAATTATTGGAAAATGTTCCTCTCGATGTCAGACACAGGATGTGGATGCAGTTGGATGGTGCTCCTGCAAATTTTCACGTGAATGTGCGACGGGAACTAAACATACGTTTTCCTAATAAATGGACAGGAAGAGGAGGCGCAGAAAATTGACAGCCAAGGTCTCGGCATTTAACATGTGCAGACTTCTTTCTATGGGGATATGTTAAGGATATTGTTTATGAGACTTCACCAACGACACCTGAAGACATAGAGCAACTTTCCACACAGTTACTACACAAATGTTAAGAAAAGTCAGACATTCTTTTGAAAAAAGAGTTCGTTTATGTATTGAAAACGATGATCGTCATTTTGAGTACTTACTAAAACTTCAATAACTTAGGGTTAATTTTTTGCTTCCAGTTTTTGTATTAGTCGCTGACATTTGTCATTTATTTTGTAACGGGCAATAAATGTTAACATTTTGTTTTCCCACCCACCTTTTTTTTTGCGTAATGTTATGTGAAAGAGAAAAAGATCTTTTACAGAAAAACTATGATAGTTAGGTATAGGGAACCCTAATCCAGGTTGAAAGCCAACTTAAATCCCCATCGAACTGTGCTATCAAATACAGGGTGTTCTATTTAAAATAAAAAAGTTATTTGACATAAAAGTTTATCAAGTTGAAAGTAAATTTTATAACGCCCTGTATAATATTTTTGCAGTATTTTCATATGTCATTTAAACCTTATTCTTATGGTAAAACAGTCATGTCAACTGCGAATGAAAAGTTGTAATCTACTGGGCGTACGGGACATTTGATTTTCAGCCTGTATTTTTGAAAAAATGTAAATATTTCGAGAACCGTAAGTTTTAGGTATAAGAACTATAACAGTAACTAAGCTTTTTTTAGTCTCCAAAATTCAAAAATGAGAAAAAGTACAGGATGTTCAATTTAAAAAGTCATATGCTTGATATGTATCTTATTGTTGACACACCCTGTATATACCAAAGTAATTTTAAAATGTCCACATAAAGACCCTACATCACTGTATTTTGTCAATTACGCTTAACATTTTAAGGCTTTTAAAAAGTCCTATTTCATTTCATTTCCATTGTACTCCAGTAATTAACTTTTTAAACATTTCTAAAAGTGCATTTTTTTGTAAATTAGAACGTTTGTCCACATTGCAAATTTCAAGTTTTGACAATTATGATGTCACGCGAGTTGTCAGATTTTCAGTGTCATCAGTACCGTACTTATTTTCTCATTGTGATTATCGTTTGTGTGTTCTTGTTTTTCATTTCTTTGTTGGACAATAGTTTCGTTATAGTAAACAATGGTATTCAGTACAAGTTCAATTTCATACAACAATGCCTCGGTGCTTTGCAAATAATAGTATGAATGACCCTTAAGTACAAGTATTTTAGTAATTTATATCGTCAATTTGACATACCGATTTGTTTGCGTTTTACTCAGTTACATATGACCAGTGTTGGGTAAGATCCATTTATTTAGGATCTAGATACAGATCCAAACACATTTGTAAAAACTGATCTAGATAAAGATCCAAGATCCGTACGTAAAAATGGATCTAGATAAAGATCAAAGATCCTTGAAATAGGATCTAGATCTTTTATAAAGATCCGACATTCCCAAAATTGTTTCAGATTTTTCCAGATGGTGGAAAATATCGCAAAAAAATAAAAACCAATTTATAGTCCAATATATGCTACCCATCTTTTTATGAATACAGGTATCATAAACATTTAAAAAAGGTTTTTGATGCATTAGGGACTTTAAGAAATAAATCTCAACCTTTTGTAAACGTTCTTTTACACACGAGAAACTAAGTATTTTGCAACAAAAAATACTTTACGTAATTCATATAGAATTTAATAAGAAAAATTAAGTCTACAAATCACGTTTTGATATATCAGACGACGTATTTCGTCAGAATCCAATAAATGATACTAAAATTCTGCCAAAAACTGTATTAATACATACCATCATATGCCGAATAAAATTTCCTGTTGAAGTCACATGACCTTGTATTTGTGCGGGACAATTTAGACACTGGGTCACTATCTTGTTGTCACATTTTGATAAAATTTTATAAAATTCTATACCAATACATATATCTAATAAATAAAAATTTTTAGGAAATTCACCAAATAAATGTCCACAATAAATAGGGTTATATACAAAAAATTGTGACTCACATATACTGTCCTCAATGCAAATTGATGTCTTCGAGTTGTTCCAACTTGATGCAGGCACTTTCCACTCGATTCTAGCTGTTACCATACACCCATATGCAGCTAACCGGTACTTGGATTGTCGATGACAGCAACTTCCAAAAAACTAATGATGTTTCTTTCCAAAACGGCAACACTCCAGTCACTTATTTTAATTTGGTAAAACTTTTTTATTTAGATAAATTAAAACTTATTGATTGTTATCGTTTAAAAAGAAATGTTTAAATGTTGTCCAAAATTTTGTTATTGTCACTTTTATTTTTAGATGCCGGATCAAATTTATTTTATTTAGAAGAAATTGTACCCAGAAATAAAACACCAATAGCCAAATAGATGTGATTTTAATTTGGTAGAACGGAATTAAATTAAATATGATAACACGAAAAACTCTTAACAAAATCGTAACACAAATTAACTCGTACAATATTTTCCGAAAACTAGCAGGTATCGGAGACCGAGCTATTTTATTTAATCGCCGGTATAAAAACAATTGCTCTCGAATTATTTTCTTCGTAAAATGTAACTTTCATTACGATGATTAAATTAGGTTATGAAAACTTACTTTTTTACACAAATGCACAACACTGCTTTAACCTTATTTTAAACTTTAACAAATTCTAGAGAGAGAGCTCAGCACTTCCAGGGCAATTCCTTTTATACCTTTTTGGTTGTTACTAAAAATTCAATTTTTTTTCAGCCATATTACCTAAGTAACTAAGGCTCTGATTGGTCGAAACATTTACAAATTTGGACTAAAATGGAAATTTGGCCATAACTTTCTTATACATTAACGAATTTAAAAACTAACAACAGAAATACAAACTACATAAAATTTCGAACAAAAAGACACCTAACAAGCTATGGTTCCTAAAAATAATATACGAAATCACTTAATCTAGATTGAATATGCTTATAACTATTTAAACTTACAAGCTACACTTAATCTAATTACATAAACGGAATTCCGAGAAAATTTTACATAAGAACACATACTTTTAGTGTTAGAAATATCGAATTTAAAGGAATTTTAAGTTTATGTAAAAATATTCTAAATTCACCTAACATTTCATACAATTTTGCGGTGAAAGGCAATGTATCCTTATAAAAACTGTGAGATACTGATAAAGAACGCCTATTAATTGCTTTAAGAGCATAATTTAAGCCTAATAATATGAAAAAACTATAAAATTATGGAAAAAACCTAGAAATTATAACCTAACCAAACTTAAATCTAAAATTGGAAATAACTCATATTTAAAAATGTTTTTATCACACAAAATGTCATGTTAAAGGTTTGTAATATTTGTCTTTAATATTTTCACTATTCATTTCTAATGCATAGAGTCATATATTGTTGCATTAAAAAAGTCCCTTCGTCTAACACACTTCACTATGAATGTCTTTATGCTAAATTGTTTTATGCATTGTACTTGCTGTTAAACTTACATCACAATGTTCGTCACTGAGTTGCTTCCAGAAATATGTGCGAAAAATGTCTAAAATGTCCATATTATAACCCTTTTATGAAATTTTTACATTTCCTGCTTTCAAAAGCTATTTATACAATATCCCTAACATTATCCTAACTATACAGTTTATGTTTAAACACCTGTAAAATGTTCACTTGCCAAAATACCCTCCAAAAATTGATTTTTATTGAAATAAATGAAATACTAAATTGACTTTACGAAAATAGGTGTATTTAACATTCTTGACATTTTTGTTGGTAGCACAATGCTTTTTATGATGAAACCAAACTATGTAAATAATATTCAGACTATTTTATACAAAACAAATCTACTTTAAATACATCGTGAACCAGATTTCTATAAAACAACGTCTCGCACATGTATTGAGCTTGAAATCACCCCTTTTTATTACTAAATTGTCATTTAAACTGTACGATCCTTCTTTTACTTTCTGAACATCTCAAAATATATATATATATATATATATATATATATATATATATATATATATATATATATATATATATATCTATATATAATAAAATGTAAACTTCTGGTACGATATAAAAATGATTGATTAATTAATTAATTAAAAGTAACTTTATACGCCTTTCTAACTTTGTACCTCGGCCAGCTTCATTTAGGGGATAGGGTGCAAATGAATGAATTTTGCAATATAAATAATGATCATTTGCTTTAAACATCAAACGTGTGAAAATACGAATTAATTTTATTTGTGATGAATTCAATAATTTTAATAGCTTCCGAAATTTAGGTATATGATTTTTATTAAGCACCGTGTGCATGAAATCATGCATCATTTTCAACGTACTCAGCGCCCTCTTTAAATATTGAGTTCATAAATGTATTGGTAAAAATGACAACTTGCACAAGAAAATATTCTGCATTTAAATAGGTAAGCGTAAACTTAATAACTGACAATAATATTTCTATATTTTCTTGATAAATTACGTTATCCTGGATTAGCAAATATTCTGCTTTGAACACTTTACACATACGAAAACATATAACATAACCTAAATCTAATACTTAAAGTTTGCTTAACTTTCTGTTGTGAGTTCACCAGTTGTGGTCTAGTTTGTCCTTGATTGGATGCCCTGATTACCATGTGCGACTGTTGTGGATCTTCCTTGATGTATACACTAAATTATCTATGATGTAGGAATCGTTACCAGTTGTATAAATTAATTCTAATTGGAATCGGAGCACATAATTTTATTTGTAGTATTACATGCAACAAATACATGAACTCATCAATAGTGGTAATTGATTTAATTATTTATTTATTTTTATTAAAAGTTAATCACATTTATTTTTAGTTACTTTTATTTTAAATCAATTAATATTCATATTTAACATTTATCGTTAACACAAACTACACAATTTCCGAATTTTACATAGGTTTTAGGTTATAAAATTTTAACCGAACATGTATCAACCGCAGATCAAATTTAGTTTAGTTTTGTAAAATCCATTGCTTATGCGAGCTCTGTGTTGTGCATGTTCTTGCTTTAAAATTCTATAAATGACTGAAAAATTACAATTCTTTTATATTACATATATTATTAAATATATATGTATATATATATATATATATATATATATATATAATATATATATATATATATATATATATAAAATATATATATATATATATATATATATATATATATATATACATATATACATATATATACACAGGGTTTCATTAAGGCTGGCCACCGGCCATATTTCAGAAACTAGTGGACATAAAAAGTGGAGAAAAAATTCATTATAAAAGTCGCCACGAGAAAATCCTGGAAATTATTTTTAAGTTCCGTAATTCATCGCAAGGCGCAATTGAAAATTAAAAATAAAATTATAAATTTCTCCGAAAATTCCCACATTAAGGCATACCTTTGGTAACATCGTTAGAAAGCTTAGACAATTCTGCATCATTTTGGTCTAAGGCTCATTGGCGTACCGATCTTAATAAGAGTGGGGGAAGCTATTGAATGTGTAATCATTTAAATGCTGTTATTTTTAAACGACTTATCCGATTGTAGTAAACCTAGGCTTGTTTAGAAGAAAAGGTAAGTACTTTTAACTGTCGCATCCATTGGTACGCGATAGTTCATAATAAATTGTTAGAGGGCGCAATTTGTAATAATACCAGTTTTTTTTATTTTATTCAGAAAAATTAAATCATACGGTATAATTATGACATCATAAGCGGAAAGTAGCTTAAATTTGTAACAAAAAACGTAAATAACGCAATTTGATATCTTTATTTGTTCCAGAGTTATGGCAAAAAGAAGACCTTTAACCGTTTAATTTAATAATTGATTGTTGCTATGGTTTCTTAAGGTGTATAGGTTGGATTAGTAATGAGGAATCTGCATTTATCATAGTCTGTGCCTCCTTCACACTCTATCTAGGCTTAGGACTAGTCCAAACTAAGCAAATTGCAAAATTTGGAGCGTGTTTAGAGGCCAACGGGCCATAACAACGATATCAAAGTAATGATTGATTTTTGTTTAAGAAACTTTTCAATAGAATGGTACAAAATCATGAACAACTGTTAAAAACAAGTGAAAAGCTATAAATGTTCAAATTGACGGCCGTTTTTAAAAGCAACTATTAATTCTTCTTCTGTACGTTTATAACATCATATAAAACTTCTAAGGCATAATTCTAATGTGGTATGTTTTAAAACAATAATCTAACTTCTGCGGAACAAAGTCGGCTCGTTTCCATGGAGGTAAATAAATTGAAATAGTTGTCAACTTACTTAATTTTGATTGATGTTGTGTTGTAAAAATTTGTTCCTTCATTAGTTTTGGGTTGCATTGTACCTTATCAGAAATTAGTGCTATCCTTCAAAAATGTCGTATACCAATGCCGAGGCTTACGACATGCTTGCCGTGTATTATTATGAATGTTTTCAAAATGCAGCTATTGCGGAACGACAATACGCTATCAGATATCCTGATCGAAGGCACTATACTAGAAAAGTGTTTCGGCGAATGGCAACACGTTTAAGACAAACAGGAAATGTACGACGTATTCCACTTCCTGTCAGAAGACGTCGCATAAGAAATGAAGACAATAGTATTAATGTTCTTGCGTACGTAGAATCGGAGCCTCACGTAAGCATCAGGAGATTTCCACAGAACTAGGTGTAAGTGTGCTTCTGTGTTCAGAATTTTAAGGGATTTTAAGCTGCATCCTTATCGTCTAGTTTTACACCAGGCTTTATCAGACACTGATTTTGACAGGCGGCTCGACTATTGCTATTGGCTGAGAGACATGTGTGTGAAAATCTTCGATTCCTTTCAAAATTTTATGGACCGATGAGGCTACTTTTACTAGCTGCGCAGAGTTAATTTGCACAATATGCATTATTGGTCGCAAACAAATCCTCACTGGATGCGCGAAGTGGATCACCAAAACAGATGGAGTGTAAATTTGTGGTGTGGTGTTTTAGGTGACAGAATTATCGGACCATTTGTTTTTCATGGACACCTAAATGGTGAATCTTATTTAAACTTTTACAAAATGACTTGCCCAATCTTTTAGAAGACATTCCCTTGACGTGAGAGCATCCCTGTGGTATCAACATGATGGATGTCCTTCACACTATTCCCGAAGAGTCCGTGATTTCTTAAATGTTAGATACCCAAATCGCTGGATGGGAAGGGTAGTTTGTTTCCGTGGCCACCTAGATCCCCGGATTTAACTGTATTAGATTTCTACTTGTGGGGAAGAATAAAAGATATTGCTTACGAAATGAGACCAACCACCCGAGAGGACATGATTCACCGAATTGAAATTGCAATAAATTCGATTCCACGAGACGAAATCGAAACAGCTGTTTCCAGTACAAGAAGAAGAATTAATAGTTGTATTTTACAAAACGGCCGTCAATTTGAACATTTATAGCTTTTCACTTGTTTTTAACAGTTGTTCATGATTTTTTACCATTCTATTAAAAAGTTTCTTAAACAAAAATCAATCATTACTTTGATATCGTTGTTATGGCCCGTTGGCCTCTAAACACGCTCCAAATTTTGCAATTTGCTTAGTTTGGACAGTCCTAAGCCTAGATAGAGTGTGAAGGAGGCACAGACTATGATAAATGCAGATTCCTCATTACTAATCCAACCTATACACCTTAAGAAACCATAGCAACAATCAATTATTAAATTAAACGGTTAAAAGTCTTCTTTTCGCCATAACTCTGGAACAAATAAAGATATCAAATTGCGTTATTTACGTTTTTGTTACAAATTTAAGCTACTTTCCGCTTATGATGTCATAATTATACCGTATGATTTAATTTTTCTGAATAAAATCAAAAAACTGGTATTATTACAAATTGCGCCCTCTAACAATTTTATTATGAGCTATCGCGTACCAATGGATGCGACAGTTAAAAGTACTTACCTTTTTCTTCTAAACAAGCCTAGGTTTACTACAATCGGATAAGTCGTTTAAAAATAACAGCGATTTAAATGATTACACATTCAATAGATTCCCCCACTCTTATTAAGGTCGGTACGCCAATGAGCCTTAGACCAAAATGATGCAGAATTGTCTAAGCTTTCTAACGATGTTACCAAAGGTATGCCTTAATGTGGGAATTTTCGGAGAAATTTATAATTATTTTTAATTTTCAATTGCGCCCTTGCGATGAATTACGGAACTTAAAAATAATTTCCAGGATTTTCTCGTGGCGACTTTTATAATGAATTTTTTTTCTCCACTTTTTATGTCCACTAGTTTCTGAAATATGGCCTGTGGCCAGCCTTAATGAAACACCCTGTATATATATATATATATATATATATATATATATATATATATATATATACAGGGTAACTGGTAACTTATGCAGTTAACTGAAAGTGTACTAATAGAGGTCCCTAAACTGAACAATCTTTCTTAGTAAACTAACAGGCGAGACCCAATAATAACTAAAGTACAGTATTTTAAAACTGATTGACCACTTGCGGAAAACCACTGGTACTAGTTCGCAATTTTAATTAAAAGATACATCAGAGTGCTTGATTGGAACCCTCGACTGTTTCTTGTGTTACAATCTGACATGTCAATGTCATATCGATTGTTGCTTTGTTGAAATCTATCAAATGAGTGAATTAGAATGAAAAGATATCATTATACCAATGAACAGTATTGTGACATGTTAATCACTTATGGCATAGCATTTCTACAGTTCGCCAAGACATCGACTGCAACACCCTTAGCTCCCGTGAAATTTATCGAGTGCTTAATGATGGTGTGTCATCATATCCAAAACGCCGTCTTCTACACGTACACCACCACACCCTTGTTTGGGTGCTAAAGACCATATCTTTTAATTAAAATCGTGAACTAGTACCAGTGGTTTTCCACAAGTGGGCAGGTTAGTTATTATTGGGTTTCGCCTGTTAGTTTACTAAGAAAAATTGTTCAGTTTAGGCTCCTCATTAGCACTTTCAGTTAACTGCATAGTTACCAGTCACTATATGTATATATGCAGGGTGTTCCTTAATGATATGCGAATATTGAAGTGGATGAATCTAAACGAAAAATAATTATAGTTTGCTTATATATATATATATATATATATATATATATATATATATATATATATATATATATATATATATATATATATATATGTACTTAAATATTTAAATATTTATTAAAATATATAATAATAATACTGTTTGTTTGATGTGCACCGGTCTAGCTCTAATCTCATTAGGGGATAGAGTTCTCATTTAAAGGGAAATTATTTCTGGTTCGATATTATGTGGATTCCACTTTATAAAAAAAATGCTATATGTTAAATGTATCTTAACAAAATTTATACTATAACGCATGCGTTATGAATTTAATGAACTCAATTGCTAAAATGTCAAATTTGTTAAATAATGACTTGTTGAAATTATAATTATAGTTGGATAACTGAAATATAAAATTTGGAAATAAAATAAATTTCTACTTGTTTTGCAGGTGTTTAAACAACTATTACATAAACATTTACACCTATACATAAACAAATAATAAGTGCAGGAAATCACACAAATAAAGTCACAATAAACAGGGTTATGATAAAAAATTAACTCACATGTGCAAATTCCTATCTGCAAACGTATATCTTCATACAGCTGGTTCCATTTATACAAGCAAGCGCCTTCCAAGATGATCGAAATTCTTGATACACGAAGTTCGCTGCTACAATTCACCTAATAGCTTCGCACAGGCCCTCGGGTTGATGGTCACTTTGTTTCGGTAAACGCTCTTATTTTAAGCTTTCGGTTTAACCCAACCACAAATTTTACATTTTTAGGTTATAAAAAACCGAACATGTATCAAAGATCAAATTTAGTTTATTTTGTAAAATCCATTGCTTATCGAGCTCTGTGTTGTCATGTTCTTCCTTTGAAATTCTATAAATGACTGAAAAATTACAATTTTTTATATTACATATATTATTAAATATATATGTATATATATATATATATATATATATATATATATATATATATATATATATATATATATATATATATATATATATATATATATATATATATATATATATATATATATATATATATATATATAATATATAAAAAACATATATATAAACAGGGTTTCATTAAGGCTGGCCAATATTTCAGAAACTAGTGGACAAAAAGTGGAAAAAAATTCATTATAAAAGTCGCCAAGAAAATCCTGAAATTATTTTAAGTTCCGTAATTCCGCGGCCAATTGAAAATTAAAAATAAAATTTTTTCCCGAAAATTCCCACATTAAATACCTTTGGTAACATCGTTAGAAAGCTTAGGCATCATTTTGGTCTAAGGCTCATTGGCGTACCGACTTAATAAGAGTGGGGAAGCTATTGAATGTGTAATCATTTAAATTGCTGTTATTTTTAAACGACTTATCCGATTGTAGTAAACCTAGGCTTGTTTAGAAGAAAAGGTAACTTTTAACTGTCGCATCCATTGGTACGCGATAGTTCATAATAAAATTGTTAGAGGGCGCAATTTGTAATAATACCAGTTTTTTGATTTTATTCAGAAAAATTAAATCATACGGTATAATTATGACATCATAAGCGGAAAGTAGCTTAAATTTGTAACAAAAACGTAAATAACGCAATTTGATATCTTTATTTGTTCCAGAGTTATGGCGAAAAAAGACTTTTAACCGTTTAATTTAATAATTGATTGTTGCTATGGTTTCTTAAGGTGTATAGGTTGGATTAGTAATGAGGAATCTGCATTTATCATAGTCTGTGCCTCCCTTCACACTCTATCTAGGCTTAGGACTAGTCCAAACTAAGCAAATTGCAAAATTTGGAGCGTGTTTAGAGGCCAACGGGCCATAACAACGATATCAAAGTAATGATTGATTTTTGTTTAAGAAACTTTTCAATAGAATGGTACAAAATCATGAACAACTGTTAAAAAACAAGTGAAAAGCTATAAATGTTCAAATTGACGGCCGTTTTTTAAAAAGCAACTATTAATTCTTCTTCTGTACGTTTATAACATCATATAAAACTTCTAAGGCATAATTCTAATGTGGTGTGTTTTAAAACAATAATCTAACTTGCTGCGGAACAAAGTCGGCTCGTTTCCATGGAGGTAAATAAATTGAAATAGTTGTCAACTTACTTAATTTTGATTGATGTTGTGTTGTAAAAATTTGTTCCTTCATTAGTTTTGGGTTGCATTGTACCTTATCAGAAATTAGTGCTATCCTTCAAAAATGTCGTATACCAATGCCGAGGCTTACGACATGCTTGCCGTTATTATTATGAATGTTTTCAAAATGCAGCTATTGCGGAACGACAATACGCTATCAGATATCCTGATCGAAGGCACTATACTAGAAAAGTGTTTCGGCGAATGGCAACACGTTTAAGACAAACAGGAAATGTACGACGTATTCCACTTCCTCTCAGAAGACGTCGCATAAGAAATGAAGACAATAGTATTAATGTTCTTGCGTACGTAGAATCGGAGCCTCACGTAAGCATCAGGGAGATTTCCACAGAACTAGGTGTAAGTGTTCAGAATTTTAAGGGATTTTAAGCTGCATCCTTATCTAGTTTTACACCAGGCTTTATCAGACACTGATTTTGACAGGCGGCTCGACTATTGCTATTGGCTGAGAGACATGTGGTGAAAATCTTCGATTCCTTTCCAAAATTTTATGGACCGATGAGGCTACTTTTACTAGCTGCGGCAGAGTTAATTTGCACAATATGCATTATTGGTCGCAAACAAATCCTCACTGGATGCGCGAAGTGGATCACCAAAACAGATGGAGTGTAAATTTGTGGTGTGGTGTTTTAGGTGACAGAATTATCGGACCATTTGTTTTTCATGGACACCTAAATGGTGAATCTTATTTAAACTTTTACAAAATGACTTGCCCAATCTTTTAGAAGACATTCCCTTGACGTGAGAGCATCCCTGTGGTATCAACATGATGGATGTCCTTCACACTATTCCCGAAGAGTCCGTGATTTCTTAAATGTTAGATACCCAAATCGCTGGATGGGAAGGGTAGTTTGTTTCGTGGCCACCTAGATCCCCGGATTTAACTGTATTAGATTTCTACTTGTGGGGAAGAATAAAAGATATTGCTTACGAAATGAGACCAACCACCCGAGAGGACATGATTCACCGAATTGAAATTGCAATAAATTCGATTCCACGAGACGAAATCGAAACAGCTGTTTCCAGTACAGAAGAAGAATTAATAGTTGTATTTTACAAAACGGCCGTCAATTTGAACATTTATAGCTTTTCACTTGTTTTTTAACAGTTGTTCATGATTTTTACCATTCTATTAAAAGTTTCTTAAACAAAAATCAATCATTACTTTGATATCGTTGTTATGGCCCGTTGGCCTCTAAACACGCTCCAAATTTTGCAATTTGCTTAGTTTGGACTAGTCCTAAGCCTAGATAGAGTGTGAAGGAGGCACAGACTATGATAAATGCAGATTCCTCATTACTAATCCAACCTATACACCTTAAGAAACCATAGCAACAATCAATTATTAAATTAAACGGTTAAAAGTCTTCTTTTCGCCATAACTCTGGAACAAATAAAGATATCAAATTGCGTTATTTACGTTTTTGTTACAAATTTAAGCTACTTTCCGCTTATGATGTCATAATTATACCGTATGATTTAATTTTTCTGAATAAAATCAAAAACTGGTATTATTACAAATTGCGCCCTCTAACAATTTTATTATGAGCTATCGCGTACCAATGGATGCGACAGTTAAAAGTACTTACCTTTTTCTTCTAAACAAGCCTAGGTTTACTACAATCGGATAAGTCGTTTAAAATAACAGCGATTTAAATGATTACACATTCAATAGATTCCCCACTCTTATTAAGGTCGGTACGCCAATGAGCCTTAGACCAAAATGATGCAGAATTGTCTAAGCTTTCTAACGATGTTACCAAAGGTATGCCTTAATGTGGGAATTTTCGGAGAAATTTATAATTATTTTTAATTTTCAATTGCGCCTTGCGATGAATTACGGAACTTAAAAATAATTTCCAGGATTTTCTCGTGGCGACTTTTATAATGAATTTTTTCTCCACTTTTATGTCCACTAGTTTCTGAAATATGGCCTGTGGCCAGCCTTAATGAAACACCCTGTATATATATATATATATATATATATATATATATATATATATATATATATATATATATATATATATATATATATATATATATATATATATATATATCGTAATGGTAACTTATGCAGTTAACTGAAAGTGTACTAATAGAGGTCCCTAAACTGAACAATCTTTCTTAGTAAACTAACAGGCGAGACCCAATAATAACTAAAGTACAGTATTTTAAAACTGATTGACCACTTGCGGAAAACCACTGGTACTAGTTCGCAATTTTAATTAAAAGATACATCAGAGTGCTTGATTGGAACCCTCGACTGTTTCTTGTGTTACAATCTGACATGTCAATGTCATATCGATTGTTGCTTTGTTGAAATCTATCAAATGAGTGAATTAGAATGAAAAGATATCATTATACCAATGAACAGTATTGTGACATGTTAATCACTTATGGCATAGCATTTCTACAGTTCGCCAAGACATCGACTGCGACACCCTTAGCTCCCGTGAAATTTATCGAGTGCTTAATGATGGTGTGTCATCATATCCAAAACGCCGTCTTCTACACGTACACCACCACACCCTTGTTTGGGTGCTAAAGACCATATCTTTTAATTAAAATCGTGAACTAGTACCAGTGGTTTTCCACAAGTGGGCAGGTTAGTTATTATTGGGTTTCGCCTGTTAGTTTACTAAGAAAAATTGTTCAGTTTAGGCTCCTCTATTAGCACTTTCAGTTAACTGCATAAGTTACCAGTCACCCTATATGTATATATGCAGGGTGTTCCTTAATGATATGCGAATATTGAAGTGGATGAATCTAAACGAAAAAATAATTATAGTTTGCTTATATATATATATATATATATATATATATATATATATATATATATATATATATATATATATATTGTACTGGGTAAATATTTAAATATTTATTAAAATATATAATAATAATACTGTTTGTTTGATGTGCACCGGTCTAGCTCTAATCTCATTAGGGGATAGAGTTCTCATTTAAAGGGAAATTATTTCTGGTTCGATATTATGTGGATTCCACTTTATAAAAAAAATGCTATATGTTAAATGTATCTTAACAAAATTTATACTATAACGCATGCGTTATGAATTTAATGAACTCAATTGCTAAAAATGTCAAATTTGTTAAATAATGACTTGTTGAAATTATAATTATAGTTGGATAATTGAAATACAAAATTTGGAAATAAAATAAATTTCTACTTGTTTTGCAGGTGTTTAAACAACTATTACATAAACATTTACACCTATACATAAACAAATAATAAGTGCAGGAAATCACACAAATAAAGTCACAATAAACAGGGTTATGATCAAAAATTAACTCACATGTGCAAATTCCTATCTGCAAACGTATATCTTCATACAGCTGGTTCCATTTATACAAGCAAGCACCTTGCAAGATGATCGAAATTCTTGATACACGAAGTTCGCTGCTACAATTCACCTAATAGCTTCGCACAGGCCCTCGGGTTGATGGTCACTTTGTTTCGGTAAACGCTTTTATTTTAAGCTTTACGGTTTAACCCAACCACAAATTTCTATCGATAATGCTATTATTTAATTATATTAAGAATTTTCAACTTTATCGGTTTAAATAATGTTTTATGATTGTATAGACTTTAAATTAATATCACTTTCTTTTTAGTCTCCAATTCAAACATTGATTATTTAAAATGTCGCAGCAGAAATAAAACCAATTTGAAGAAGAATGATTACAATTTTATTATGGAAAAACGTAACCAGCATTTAAATTAAACAAACGAAATTTTAAAATCGTTAAACATTAATCGTCACAAATAAGAAATTTTAATTCGTACTAAACTTTACGAATATGAACATGTATCGGTAACCTAACTTTATTTTTAAACAAATGTAGGTTTAAAAACAATTGTTCTTGAACTTCTCGTCTCTCCGTTAACTTTGTATTTAATTTTCCCGATAATTATTGAGGTTAATTAACTTACTTGTTGCACAAAAAACACTACACTTTTTTAAACTTTGCCACACAACTGAAAAAATATAGAGAGAGATTATGCTCAAAAGCAATTCCTTTTATACCCTTTTGGTTGTTACCACATTTTCAATTTTTTTTTAGAAATTTAAATAATGTAACTATGTCTATGATTGGTCAGAATAATTTTGAAAATTTAACTAAATTAGAAATTATGCGATAACTTTCTTATAAAGCTATGGATTTAAATTTTGATAACAGAAATGAAATCTGTGTTAAAATCTGCATAAATCGATATCCAACTTGATATAGTTCTCTTAAATGTTCTACGAAATGACTTATTCTAACTTAAAATTGCTTATATCTAAATAATCTTACAACCTACACTTAAATTAACTACATATATGTAATCCTGATGAAAATTTCTATTGGAAAACATTCATTAAATGTTCAAAATCTTAAATTTAAAGGAAAATTATATTTACCAAAGTAAATCTGTATTGTCACCCCATTTCACAAAATTTGCGTTCAAATGCCTTGTACAAGTTAAATTTCTGTGTGAATATGATGAAAACCTCCTATGAATCACATTAACAACACATTTTAAGCCTAACTTAATCTAAAAAACTATAAATTTGTAAAAAATATTAAATTTATCACATAACCTAACTTTTTTCTAAATATACAAATAATTTGCGTTTTAAAACGTTCATATTCACCAAAATGTTATCCATACAACTTGCAAAAACTGTCGTTATTATATTCATAATTCATCTTGCTTGTATTGTCTAAATTTAAGTCACTTTAAGAAACCATATTGTTTAACACACTTTTTTAAAATTCTAACATAAAACTGTATTTGCATGTAAATATCTTTCTGTAAAATTGTTCTATACACTGTTCTTCATATTTATTATGCACCACTTTGTTTATCACACATCCACTTCCATATATAATGTGAGTAATAATCAAATTATGTTCGTATAGTAACCCTTTCTTGAATTTTACCATATTTCTTGCATTTAACTTACTTATAACATGTCCCTATTATAAACCTAACCCTACAGTATGTGCTAAACACCTGTAAAACATCCACACGCCAAAATACTTTTATAGAACTTAAATTTAATGAGACAAAACTAAGTACTGAATCGAACTTACAGAAATAGCTTTATTTAACATTCCTGACATTCTTTTAAGTAGCACAATGCTTTTTATGATTGAACCAAAATGTATAAATTTTATTAAGACTGTTTTAACCAAAACAAATCTACTTTCTTGCCATCATAAACCAAATTACATCAACTAACTGCATCGTAAACGTATCATGCTTGATTTCAACCCTTTTTAAAGAAATTACTAGTTTAAACTCTCGGCATATTTCAATTCTGTGGATTAAATAAAGTTCACTTACTGTTATAGTCCCTATATCTAACTCCACCTGTTGTTGAGATATTTCATTATTTGTGAAAATGTAGATCGAAATTCAAAAAAACTTTCTGTTTTACGTACTCAGGGAACTTTTTTCAAATGTTTTTCATTGTTTACTGAAAGCATAAAACTTTAAGATCCACCGAAGTTATTATCACAAATTTATACTGGGTGTATAAAAACTCAGTTACTATTTTGACCAACATTAAGGCCAATTAACTTCCTTATTTTAAATGGACCACCCCGTATTTATCACCATATTTTTATTCTAATTTTAATTCCCTACAAAACTGTATTATGGTTCCCTATACCTATCTCTTACAGATTTTCTGTAATTTAGGATTTTCTATTCCAATAATAATTTCATGCAATTTGGTCTTGAAAAGCAGGCTTTGACGGTCTTACTGTCACATAAAATAAACGAATTTATTGAAAAGTCACAGTTCGTGTTAAAGTTAAATCATTTTAGCTAATCAACTTTGAGAATAAGTTTTATTAGGTGGGTACTATTTAAAATGGCTTGCTGTTCTCGAATTGTAAAGTGCGACATGATCTTAGTAATTGGGAAATGCAATGATAATTGCTTACTAGCATCTAGGGTTTACGCATAAATGTATCCTGATAGACGTCATCCCGACAGGCGTTCATTAGAAAAATTATTGCAAGTTTTTCGAAGTACTGAAAGTGTATCATGTAAGACACGACAAAAGAAAAGGCCGGTTACGGGTACCGAAGAGAATAATTTTACCGTTATAGAATATCTGGTAGAAAATCCACATACCAGTCAGCGGAGAATAAGTGAAGAATTTGAGATAAGTCAGCGGAGCGTTGGAAGGATAATAAAGAAGAATAAGTTTTATCCATATCACATTCAATTACACCAAGAACTTTTAGAAGTGGATTACGATCGAAAGCTTGCATTTTGTTTATGGGTTTTAGAAAAATTTGGTGATAATGAAAATTTTTTTGATGTTGTGCTTTTTTCGGACTAATCAACGTTCCACAATAACGGTTGAGTAGATAGACATAACTATCATTATTATAGTGACGAGAATCCTAATTTTTTTAGAACTCTCGATAGGCAACACACATGGTCCGTAAATGTGTGGGGTGGTATAATGGGAACACATGTAGTAGGTCCGTTTTTTTAAATGGCAATTTGAACGGTGGAAATGTGGCTACAATTAGACGGAGCGCCGGCGTATTCTCATGCTAATGTTAGGGACGAATTGGACAGGCAATTTCCCAACAGGTGGATAGGGCGCGGCGGCCTACAGAATTGGCCGGCATGATCTTCTGATTTAACTAGTCCTGATTTTTTCTTGATACATCAAAAATATTGTCTACCATACACCACCAACCACACCAGACAACATGAAGGAGCGAATGAGAACAGCTTTTAATTCCATAACTCCAAGCATGTTGAGAAAAGTGAAGGAGACCTTCCTAGAGAGAGTTCATTTATGCATTGAAAGGAACGGAAATCATTTTGAACATTTGTTGAAACGTTCAAGTTGCTCACTTATCAAGGCTGTGTTTGTTCAATAAAACAATGTTTTTGTTATTTACCCAGTTATTAAAGTCTTTCAGTCATTGTTAAGTTGTGTTTGTTCAATAAAACAATGTTTTTGTTATTTACCCAGTTATTAACGTCTTTTAGTCATTGTTAAGCTGTCTTTGTTCAATAAAACAATGTTTTTGTTATTTACCCAGTTATTAACACCTTTCAGTCATTGTTAAGCTGTGTTTGTTCAATAAAACAATGTTTTTGCTATTTACCCAGTTATTAACGTCTTTCAGTCATTGTTAAGGAAAGCCTAGTCAAACGGTTGGATTATCTCGAGCAATAAAAGCTTTTCATCAAAACCTGCTCATAAAAAATCTAGTAAAAAATGACATAAAACTAATGATTAAATTAGAAAGTCCTAAATTACAAAAAATCTGTAAGAGATAGTTATAGAGAACCTAATACAGTTTTGTAGGGAATTAATATTAGAATAAAAATATGGTGATAAATACGGGGTGTTCCATTTAAAATAAGGAAGTCAATTGGCTTTAATGTTGGTCAAAATAGTAACTGAGTTTTTATACACCAAGTATAAATTTGTAATAATAGTAGATTTTAAAGTTTGATGCTTTCAGTAAACAATGAAAAACATTTGAAAAAAATCCTCAAGTACGTAAAACAGAAAGTTCTTTTGAATTTCGATCCACATTCTCACAAATAATGAAATATCTCGGCAACAGGTGGAGTTAGGTGTAGTGACTATAACAGTAAGTGACCTTTATTTAGTCCACAGCATCGAAATATGCCGTCATATATAGGGTGTTTTTTTTTAATTTTCATAACTTTGATGCGTAAAATTTTTATGGACCACCCTGCATATTCGAAAATAGTTTTAAAATGTGCTCCTAATGAACCTACACGATAATAAATGTAACAAATACACTAATTTCTCGAAAAGTATTGAAGTAAGGTATAGGGAACCCTAATACATTTCGAACTATTGTCAAAAGACTATTTCATTCCGATAAAAATTTCTTGGGCGTTGTATTTAAAATAACAAAGATATTTAACTTTGACGTTTGTTAACTTTACGCGTTACTCTTTGTATTTTATAAATTATGATTTGAAACAATAAACAACAGAATACATACTTCCAAATATCCTTATTACGATGACCTAGATTAGATTGTCTCATCTTTTCTGAATCGAAAATACTTGAATTTTTTGACAACCCAACATTTTCAAAAAATGTTCGGAAACTGTAAGGTTTAGGTATAGAGAACTCCAATGAAAGTCTACCTTATTTTTACACCTTATTTCAAAAAAAAAAAAGAAGAAGGAGGGTATTCCATTTAAAATAATATAACTTTGATAAGTAACAAGTTTGTAGTTCACCCTGTATAAATCAAACTAATTTTAGATTGTAGTCCTAGAAGGCTTACATATTCTCACCCAAACAGATTTTGAAAAAATTCAGTCGTTTGGGTGCTAGAGACTGACGTTGGTGGTAGCCCACTATATATATATATATATATATATATATATATATATATATATATATATATATATATATATATATATATATATGTCTCGATTGATTGGACGACTCTTCTTAAAGGCAAAAAATATTTGATTTGAAATTTGAGCTTCTGGGGTCCAGCCCTGCTTGGTTTGTAACAGAATTTTAATTTCGAAAGATCACGTATGAGATACCATAAAATGTTACTAAGTTACTAAGTTTTTCAGAATGAAAAATTACATATGTATGCAAAATTTGCAGTCTCTAGGCCAACTTAAATTTTATTTAGTTTTTTTTTGTTTTTGAAATTTGATCAGAATTAAAAATTATGTTAATGTACAACATTTCACATCGCAGACCCTGTAGAAAATAAAACAAACTTTTGTTTATTGTTGGATACTCATCCTTCAACAATAACAAAGCAGTTAAACAAAATTACCTATCCACTGTGAGTATTGACACTTAGTTTAGTTAATTATACCACCTCCTAAGTTTGCATAATGTTCAATTCGTAATGTAAATTCTTTATAAGAATTTTGTATCTGTTCCAAAGTAATTGTTGCGGTAGCGTTTTGAATCCTATTTTTTAACTCTTCAACATCATTTGGAATTCTTTCAGCGTGAACTAATTGTTTTAATCTCCTCACACAAAAAAATCCATAATAGTAAGATCACGTAACCTTGGAGTCCACAAAAATCTCCTACTGTTTCTCCTAATCCATCTTTCACCGAACTGTTCATTTAACCAGCTGGAAACAAGACCAGTAGAATGGACAAGGCAGCCGTTATGCTAAAAGTCTGGCGTATTTGTAAGGGAAGTTCATCAACAAACTTTTCAAGAATCATCATGTACGTATTCTGAATAATAAATTCAATAAAGAATGCCCCAATAAGACCAAGTCTAAATGAAGCTGCACACCATACATTTATTTTTCTATTTTTGGAATTAATTTGGTGTCGTGGGTTTTCTTCGCTCCAAAATCTACAATCCTGAGACGACGGGACGCCATTTGTTGTGAAAGTAGATTCGTCCGAAAATATTATCTGCTCATGAAAATGTCGCTTGTTTAACATTTCTTCTCCCAAAGACAAGCAAAAATCTAGTCCATCTTCTAGCGTATGAAGAAATTGTGCTTTAAATGCATGTATGTTACAGATTTTATAAATTCTTTGCAAATGTACTCTGCTTATACCTGATTTGTCACTTCGCTTTCTCAATGACATTTTTTGATCGTTTTCTACCGAATTTAATGCTATCAAAGTTGCTGCATCATTTTATCTAGAGCTTTCTTTTGTTTTTTGAAATTATTTACACTTCCACTTTGCAAAAACTTTTTTATTAGCCAGCTCGCATATGATTTTTGTACTATTGCATCAGGATATTTTTCATTAAAAAGGTTAATTACAGAAGAAATCGATCTGTCACCAATACCGTAATACTGAATTAAACAATTTTTTTGTTCTTTTGTCAACATTTTTAACTATTAAAGAATAAAATAACAGTAAAAGGGACACAAGTGGTACTATTCAGTTTGTTTTAACACTATTTATTACTAAAGTAGTGATTTGACATTTCACACTATTCTATTGTATCTTGACATAAACGTTTAAAAACCAAACACTTCAAAGTAATTAGGTTATTGTCAAAATCGACACAGCGGGTACACTTTTAATGCACTACAACTTTTTTTGTTAATAAAAATTTGTCGTATTTTTTACAGGGCGTCCGAATTTTTAAGAAAAAAATTTTAAAAAATCTAAAAAAATTTAAGTCGGCCTAGGGACCTGAAATTTTGTATGCATACGTAATTTTTCATTCTGAACAACTTTTTTTGTAATATTTTATCGTATCTCTTACAGAAAATGACTTTTGCTAGTGTGAAAAATCATTCTTCTCAAAGTTTCCAAGGCACACGTGATTATTCGTAACTAAAATTCTGTCACAAATTAGTTTCAAACCAAGCAGGCTGAACCCCAGAAGCTCAAATTTCAAATAAAAATTTTGTTGCCTTTTAAAAGAGTCATCCAGTCAATCCTGGGATATATATATATATATATATATATATATATATATATATATGTACAATACGTATTACTAGACAATATAATATAATAAAATAAAGTAATGATGTATTGTGTAGCTTTGGTGGTGCACTGCTCAGTAGTCTTCGTCCCTTTCAACGCGTGGAACGCATGGTTGTTTGGTTGCGTGGTTTTGTGGTATACCTGTGGACATCGTGATGTTGAGTATTGTGGGTATCCAAACAAAAAAATATGTTGTTATTGGAGATGTCTTTCTCTGTCGGTAGCTTTACTAATCACAAAGGTGATCGGATGTCGTCGCTGCTTCATTCTGAAAACAAAGAGTATTTTAATATTTTGTAGTTTTAAGTGTGAGTTAAAGTAGACTTCGGAAAGTTTTGCGGGCATTCTTCGTGTCATTACCTTAGCCAATCTTCAACCGCACGCTCTTTGTCTGTGGTACGGAGTATTACACCTATCCATATACCTCACTGATGGCCTTGTCTTCTCTCGTGAAGGCGATTCATTGTCAGTCTATTTCGCGTGGTAATGCAACACAGTTCTCCTTCTGACAAAGAATTACCGGCGGCACCTTCTCCCGGATTCCTGTCGGTCGTCTGCTCCAAGGTTTTAAGGCTGTCCGTAAATTCTTCTAAAGCCTGGAATACGTTGTCGGTTGTTGGCGGTGATGTCTTCTTAGACTTCTCCTTCGGGCTCTTGAAATCCTCCCTGGCTGAGGTCTTCTCACTGTATGGGTACGGGGGCGTTGTAGGAACTCGAGGGCTTCCACGTGTATTCTGCGTGGTCGTGACAGTTCAAGTCGTCAAATTCTTCGTACAATCTGTACGACATCGTGAAAACGACGCTGAAAAAATGAAATTAGCTTATGCTGAATTTATCGATGTTACTCCATTAGATACAATTATACAATTATTTTAGTTCTTTGCAGCATGATTTGTACACTTTAATAAACTTTATCTTCGACTTTACTAGAATCAAAACTTGAATCATCAATATTTCTTATAATGTAATTGGTTGACACGTTCAGTAACCTTACTTAAAAAAAACTGATCAATACCCAATTGTGGCGTATGTCAAAAATCAACCAGAGCCAAACATGCTTCTACTCAGGTTTTGACGATCGTAAATTTACCGCATGCGGTCATCATTCCCCGATAACGAATAAATCATCTGGAGGAAACTTACTATTAGGTGGCGTGTAAACCACTTGTAAAGTTTGCAGGTGTTACCTTTTGGTGAAGTCGCATAATTTACCAGTAGGAAATCTACCTTCAAGATTAATGCGGAGACTACGGAGCGTGACACACACGAGTTCCAACAAGAAACCCACTAATGTTTCTAAACACTTTAATCGTTAATTGCATTTGTCAACTAGTATACGTACCAAACAACTCACACTGCTTTATTTTTGTATGTTCAAGTTGCGTTGATTTATGTACTTAATTGATACTAAAACATTATGTTAAGGAGCTGTATAGTGAGTACTCTAGTGCACAACCTTGACTGAGCAGTTGTTGGTCGTTAATTATTTATGTTCTTGATTATGCATATTTTGCATTATTATTAGAATATTAGGAAAAACAATAATTTAAAACTAGAAAGAATTAATTTATCAGTTAAAGAAAACGGAGAAGTGATGCTTGATGTTCAAGATAAAAACTTGTTGCTTTTACTCTACTTGTAGAGGTTTTATTTACGGCGAAAGCGATCGAATAAAGATTAGAAAATAACAGTACGAACAAGAATATGTACCAAGTTATGTGACTGTAGAAGACGAAAAAACTAGTTTACAATAACTGGGCCCGTACAATTATGGTATAACTGATGATTTTGACTAACTTAGTTTTAATGTAGTGTTGTCATGTTAAACGACTAAAGTTACCATAACCAATAGATAATGTATATTTAAAAAGGTATTGTCTTCAATAATAATTTTGTTAAATATGGCTATTGTGGAATAATGTCCCCATATAGATTTATTAGGTCATAATACATGATATAGTAAGCTGCAATAACTAGCAAGACCGTCCGCATATACTCCGTTAACCATTTCTGCGTTTGGTTGCGTATAACAGTGCACACTAAAGGTAATTTTATCCTTTTTGTAAGCTCTTGAGCAATTATACCGGCGTTTTCCCCAGTTTCTATGTTGCCGATTGTTGGATACTTTGAAGGTCAAGTTGTATTAATGAGTTTTCTGTATTGTTCGTCAGTATGTAGGCAGGAAGCGCTTACAATTGTAATCACCTCTTTTAACTATTAATTTTTTAATTCATTGGTGCAAGTTTGGTACAACTCTAATTTACTTTACCAAGGAATAGTTCAAATATCGGGGATGGGGCGGTTTCAATGTTATTTGGATATCAATCACTAACTCAGATTACTTTATAAAAGTATTTGCTACTTGTACTACACTATCGGATACACAGGATTAGTATTGTTTTGTAAAAGTATTACCTACTTACATGCAGTTCCAAAAATTTTACGCCAACTTATAATCTAAATAATATAAATTTTAGTGTCTGACCAATTGGGGTTTTTATTAATAGAAAGGATGCGGAATGTAAATTGCTCTGCTGACTTTCTTTAACAAATCTCGTCGAGACTAAATTTATAACGGATTACCGGAATGCTTACAGGACAGATTTTAAAATACTCTTACTGTCAGGGTCTAATTACAGGCTTCCAGTTAATCTGGGGCACTCTAAGTGTTAAACTACGGTTCTTATTTAAAACAAAACAATATTTTTTATTAAATTAGGTCTAACGGGACAGGTGGTGTATACTACCCAGGCTTTAACTCTTGTCTATAGTTTACTTTCACGCGGTAAATATACTGGGACTTTACCTTTATAAATAATTATCAAGAATAATTGAAAAAATCGGCGGATCTACACGGGAGATGAACAAGGGAATTTGAATAAGTTTTATCAGGTCCAGGTTTTTATCTTCGGGAAATATTGCGAAGCAGAAAATCGCTTTACGTAAATATTTTACATCCGTTATAGACAGGAAAAATTTACTATAAAGCAACAGAGTATTTCAGCAGGTACTCTCAGTATTACTTCTGGAATATAGAGATTGTATGAAACGGGACAGGAAGGGAAGTAAGTAATGCGTGCCGTTGTAATGTGCGGTCTACATATGGGTTTCTCTTCTAATATGCGGTCTACGAAAAATATAAATAAATGTGGCATAAATAATAATAAATAATGTTTAGTTTTACTTACGGTATGTAATTAAGAGACTAATAGCACGAGTAGATGGTCTGCACCCATAATTATGGAAGGTAGTTAAAATCTCATTGCTGAAATATTATATAAATGGTATTACTGTTATAACCCTCTTTAATTTCACTTTGTTCTTTGAGATCATTTCCAATATCGAGTATGTTGCTGAAAGAATTTTATCGTATAATAAACGACGAAGAGGCCGCGGTAGCATTTTTGAGAAGGTATGGGCTATTGGAGAACATAAACCAAGCAAAGGCAAGGTGTGGTTCGGGGATGCAGGAAAAACGAAGATGTGATCACGTTGGTGATATTAGAGTGGTGCTCCGTTGTCCTAGGAGAGGGTGCCAAAGTTCACGGTCCATCCGTCATGGAAATCAGTTTTTCCGTTATACCGATTTGAATGGACGCATCAATTGCAAATTGTCGTTGTGCGAAATACTAGAGCTATTATTCATGTTCGTCTTGGAAGTGCCAGTGCAAACAGCTGTTCAGCTAACTGGGAGGGCTCTCCAAACCGTCGCTGATTGTTACAACATGTGTCGAGAGGTATACTACAGTTTCTGTGCAATATCGTGGACAACTTGTCGGAATCGAAGAAGATCCCGTCCAAATCGATGAGGCTCGTTTTGCGAGCCATAGAAAATATAACAGAGTAAGGCTGTTACAGGGCGTGCTCACTCTGGAGACAGCGACACAGAAGCTGAAGAGTTAGAAACGAAGCACGCTATTTCTGTGTTGCCAGAAGAGGCAGAAATACATTAATTCCTATTATACAGAGAGAGATACAAGCAGGATCATACATTCATTCTGATGAATGGCCGGCGTATCGAAATTTAAAGCAAATAGGGTAATACCATTCCACGGTTAACCATCAAGAAAATTATGTTGATCCCGACACTGGTGCCGCAACATCATCTACAATCCCACCTAGATCATGCAGCATGGAAAATGTTGCGAAAGTATGAAGATCTTTTTATTGCCTTTTTACGTGATGTACAAATAGATTTCAGATAATTTAATCATTGTCTTATTTTGAATATTAATTTGATTTTTCTTATTTTGCTTATTGTTCTTACTAATAACTTATACTTTAAATAAAGATTAATTTTTTGTTCATTTACATTCGTTACAAAAGGATTACGGTATGTAGACCGCATATTAGAGTGTAGTAACGCAATGTAGACCGCATTATAATATGTAGACTGCATATTAGAACTGCACCAAGTAATGTTTACTTTTCTACAGTAACTTTTTAACAGGAATTTATTACAGAAATTTAATAGCGGTTGCTGTAAGTAGGTCAACCTTTTGCCACTAGTAGACAAGTGCAAACGTTCCGTTCTCTCTAGCGAATTTCAAGTGTGGGTCGGCGGGTCTTTCCGATAATGTTATGTAACGGCGCCGAGCTTACTTCCCTGCAGGGGGAGAACGTACGATGCGGTGCAGGCCTCCAAACAGACCCCGATAATTTAAGCGTGATGCCCAGTTTTATTCAATCAAGAAATAGGCAGACAATGCTACTGGATAACGTAAACGTCGCTTATTGGTCTATGGAGAGCGGGGTTACTAATAAGATTTTGCTGTAAAAATTCAACCTTGGTGGCTAAAATGTGCATGATGAAAGTGGTTGACGGACTTGTGCAACATGTTGAGGAGATTGGGGATGCGAGATGTCTATTCACAATTTCGGAATTTTTTTATAACGTGTCTCCAAGATCAAAGACAACCCTTCTTAACATTGTCACAGAGTGATTAGGTTGCCGTAAGTTTCGTGCACAGTGGGTACAAAATTTTCTAACGTTGACAAAACTGAAGATTTTCTTTTCTTCATCGCTATCGTGCGGGGGAGCATTTCTGAACATAGGACGAAATATGGATTCAGTACATGAGTTTTGATAGTAAAAAACAGGCGCTGTCAGACCGCAACATGATCGTTAAGGATTTTGAAATTGCCGAAGGAATCATTGTTCTTCGAGATAATGCGAGACCCGTTACTCTAAAATGAAGAGAAGTTATCTATCTCACATTTTGGCTAGGAGGTTTTAATATTGTTGCTACAGTCCGTACCTACAATTTTTATTTATCCCGCCAGGTAAAGGTCTGGATAATTACTCTACGTTTAGAGATCAGCAATGGGCTCAAGGATAATGCCAACAACTTACTGAAACACAAGGTGGTACGGTTCGTTGATGATGTGATAAAGAAGCTGGTGTCACGTTACGACAAAAGTTAGTTTATGAATAGCTCTCATACATCTCTATTTTTTCTTTCTTTCGCTCCTATCTTTTTTCCCCTTTCAACTAATTACTATCTTTTCTACGTTTTAGTTTTTCTCACTTTCCAATGCACTTGCAGCCTTAAGTCGATTTCGGCTATTGGTATCGCGTAATAAGTACTTGTTCTAAACGACCTATTTTCTCTTTTCACTCTGTTCCTAAAGTGGTTATCATAATCTATCCATATTTTTCCTAGAGATGTCCATGTAGGCATGTACAATATCCAGATACGAATACAAAGTGCTGTTTCTCGGAAACTATGGGTCGTCGAGAGTTGCGGTAAAAAATGTTATTACTAAAGTGGCCAAAAGTTATTTGCTTTTTAAAGCTCAGCTTTATTCGAGTAATTTTTGTTTGACGTATCTATTAAAATAAAGTGGTTGGGGGTGATTCAGTAATTTTTTTAATAAACAGCTGTAACTCCTAAACGACTGAACTGATTTTAATGAACATAGCCTCTTTGGAAAGAGCATTTATTGCTCCATCAAATCCATCTTACCTGTAATATGTCTAATGTTTAGTGATGTCGCTAGAGCGCATTCTTTGATATAATATCAGAAAATTACAAAATTCTCTAAAAAATTAAATGCAACAATATGACTTTTTATTCATAAAAATGAGATGAACTCATCCCTAAATAAAACTATAGAATTTCAAAAAGACGATATTACACCGGTATTTAGTCTTATTTATTCGTCTTTTTTCAAGATTCAATGATAAACTTCATCATTTTATAATTTTTAAATCATAAAAGTTTTCATAATTTTAAAAATTTAATCTAATAATATGATATTTATTTTTGAAAGGTATTATTCCAAATTTGGGGAGTTCAATTTTTTAATTTTATTTATGGCCCTAAAAAGGACCGATTGTGCAATAGTGCCTACTTAAGTAGGCATTAAGTAGGCATCAAGTAGTTACTGAATGCCTACTTAAATGCTCGAATTGTCTCCCATCGACCTCGATGCATTGTTGGAGCCGCGTGATCATTACAGCAGCTTCAACTTCTGCTCTTGACAGGCTACGAATGGCCTCTCGAATTCGTACATTTAGGTAGTCTCCCGTTGTTGGTAGAGTTTCGTAAACAATACCTTTTAACCGACCCCATAGATAAAAGTCCAAACAGGTTAAGTCTGGTGATCGGGGTGGCCAAGGGAATAGACTTCCTCGTCCAATCCACCTCTGGTGATATATTAAATTTAAGTGTTCTCGCACATTTATTGAAAAATGTGCTGGGCAACCATCTAGTTGTAAAAACGTATTTTGGCGTAATTGCAAGGGCACATCTTCTAATACAATAGGCAATTGGTTTACCAGAATATCAGGAAACACGGCACCATTTAGTGGTTCACCAAAGAAATAGGGACCTATAATAGTTCCGTCCAGGATACCACACCACACCATTAACACTCCAAAGGCCATGATGCTGGACCTCGTGCAACCAGTGAGGATTGATGTCAGACCAACAATGCATATTAACGTTTCCATCACTTTTAAAAGTGGCCTCATCCGTCCAAAGAATTTCGGATAAAAATCCTCTATTTTCCCTGATCATGCCCAACATCTAATGGCAATGATCTATCTGTCGGTCAAAGTCTTCGTCATATGATACGGGTGCATTCTATAAATTTGAAATTATAAACGCATTGTGAAACATTTAAAATGTTTTGAATAGTAGTTCGTGACATATCCAACGCGTACTAACGTGGGGATTCAATGACACGTATGCTAAGACATTAACAATATTGTCTTGCATTCTTCTAGCCGAGTCTCTTCGCAACTTTGTTCGGAAGCTTCCAGTATTACGCAAAATATTATACTTTCAATCCTTCGATACACTCATATCTTTTCGTGGTTTTGTCTACCGCGTGTATTCCTTATCACTTTATCGCAACCATAAGTATTACTTTTTGGAACCGATTATGTCATTCTGTTTCTTATTAATATCTCCACTTCACTTTTTCTGTCCTTATTTGCAATAAAAAGGCACTTATCCATCTCAAATTTAGATATTTGTTGTAACTCGTATCTACCTTACTATTAATATGGTATGAGTGTTAAAGTTGAAGGAAAGTTAAAGAATTTTAAATTTGTTATCTAATATATAAACTTTCCTAAATTATGCAGATAATTTAACATGACCAAAGTTTTACAAACTGTTTTGTACCTATAGAAATTCTCTAACACACATAGCAGCTCCGTACAGATAATTTACGTTATGGTATTCAAATACGACAAATACAAAGTAGAGTTTTGAAACTATCGTGAACAATATTCACTAATAAGTCAAAATAAGAGCAGTATGTATACGTTATAATATCCTATTAAAATACAATTTTAAAGACATCACTTAAAAGCTTACCTATATGTAATTACAATTCACATGGGTTATAGAAGTTTTTCGTACCTTGAATAACGATGACTAAGTTTCTAAGAGATCCTCTGGGGCCAACCTTACTAGAACACTGAGTATATTAATAGTGTTACAATTTTTCTTTTAATTCTGTTGTTTAAATTACAAATAACATATAAGATATTATATTATAAAAAATCTCAAACATTTTTGAATAACAAAGTGTAACTCATATCCACTAAGATTAGTTATTACATCAAACGCGACACCCTGGAAATTCCTTCGATTAGATTTTTTATTGACATGTGCTCACTTGTTAAAAACAAATTGCAGCAATACAATTAAAAAATAGCGAACGATCAAGCTTTTATCTAAAAGCGTAAGAATTTATACGACACTTTAAATGATTTGATTATAATTATAACTATGTTATAAGTAGCCCTGCTAGGGTAAAACGGTATACATAATTGACAAGAAAAGTTGCATTTATTTCAAGTATTTTCGATAATATTTTAGCAATAATTCAATCTTCACTTTAGGACAAAATCCTATTGTGTTTTTGACTTAATGCTTCTTTATGTATAAATAAAGCGTCTACCCGAACGTGCATGAGAAAACTGTAAGTTGACCTTTTCAGATTTATAGAGGTCTAAAAGGAAATACATAAATCCAAACTGGCATAAATTTACTACCCTAAAAAATTTAATCCTCTTTTACTACGATAAACGGTTAAGTAGGAAAGATTCTTTGCTTGTAATGCATTATTTTATTTCAGTTCATTCTCAACGGACTAGTAATTAATTCATATTTTTTAGGACCACCGGAAGTCCTCAAGCCAAATCGCCTGGAAGCAGCGGCGGGGCATTAATACCACCAGAAGCACGCACACCTACGGCCACTGCCAACAAATTACAAAATGCCAAAGGAGACCATCCTTCAGTAAGTTTTTGTTTTTTACATATTTTAATTTAAACATAAAACAGCATAAAAACTAAATAAAATCGTAATTACGTTATACTTTGAACTTTACGTGCGGGAGAGTGTTTAATTAGTACGGTGGTTAACCGCTTAAGATTTACCCTTTTTATATTTTTTGTGAAAGTCTAAACCACTGCTTTCATCTTTAAAGGTATAATAATTACGTATAATCATATTTAACACAAAATTAACAAGTCATCACAAAAACTACTCAAATAATAAAATTGCCAAACTGTTCCTCAATATAACATTCACTATAAGAAATAATAATTAATTACCTAATTTAGTTAAATTAATAATAAAGTTAAACATACAAATATCTAAATATATTAAAATTTAAACAAATTAACTGTGCTGATTTATAATCTTGTGCAGTTGCAGTAAACTAAAAATTTAAGCTGAAAATATTAATTTTGCTTAATATTCGTTACTAATATGCGCACAGAAACCTTAATTTGCAAGTTCTGCACACTACTTGTTAAAAAAATTTGATTATATAGCACATCTTGTGGTGTAACTACTTTAAAATATTAATTAGTTTTACTGCAATTATATCTAGATATTTTAACCTACTGTGACTATTAATTTAAATTAAAATTAGTAAAAATTACGAATAGATTAGGCATGCAAGTAATTAGGTTGAATTAAATTATTTATTTCTATTCCTATTAAATGAGTAGATTCTTAAAAGGATCGCGCAATGAATTGTGCAACTTTTTATAATTTAAGATCTGGTGTAAATTTGCTTTAGATGAGTTTATTAAAGTTGACTAAATGTACTATTAAGGTTCTACTACTAGTACAAGTTGCAGTAATTCTAGATAATTTTATATTTAATGCTTTCACAAAGATATTAGTTAAATTACTACCATCAATGAGTAAATAGTAAGATTTTTAATGTTAATTAGAGATGATTGATAAATCTATAACGTGTACTAACCATAATTAATTTTATACTTATAATCGTACACACTCCACTTAGTTATACATTTCTTCGTTAATTGCAATTCTATAAAATAGTCTTAATATAGCTTCAAAAATGTTATAAACAAATAAATACGGGTACATCCATACCTATAAACTATTTGAAAATTAGAAATTAACGTATTTGTCTATTTTTCTTCGTTGCGTAAGCTGTATAAATTAATAGTTGTTCTTCATACGCTGCACCTAAGCTTACTAATTAAACTATGATTAATTGGCTAATTACGCACAGTTATTGTTTTCAAATAACATTCTTAAATTCTTAAAAATTCACACACTTGTTCGTAAGAAGCATATAATTTTGTATTATAGGTGATTTGTAACCGTTGTCTCATAGTAGTTGAACTAATCGCAGTATTCCCACAGTTTCCGCTTTTGCAGGAAGCGGACTCTGCGTCCGTTGTTAGGCTTAGTCTTCAAAAGAACTGATTTCGCACTTGAGTCAAATGCATATGTTATAATTTTTCCCAAGCACTTGACTACTCTCAAATTCGAACTTGGTACCTTTCATTTACAAGTCTGATACCTTAACCGATCAACCACTGTACCATTATCTGTATATTATGCCACTGAATTCGGTGGACTTCGTTCCAGACATGTTTGGCGATTCTTGATCTTTCTGTTTCGCCCTTGTGTTCGTGAGTTCTCACTTTGAGTGGTCTATTGCTCTCTCCTATGTATGATTTGTCTCATTCGCATGGTATCTTGTACACAAAATTCTTGAAATTCTGGTCTTCATTGTGTGGTTTGGTTTTGGTTAGTATCCCTGTGAGCGTTATTGTCGATTTGAAGGCAGTGCGTATTTTTCGGTTCTTCCTTTTCAGTTACCATTTTCCTGTTTAAGTTAGGTATTGGATCTGTCTAGCCGTTTTCTTTAAGTGTTTTAGGGTCCTCTTGCTTCCAGAATATTGTTTCAACTCTCTCCTACTAGCATCTGGCCACGATTCTGTAGCGATTGGATTTATAGTGTAGGTACCTAACCGTGTGGGTGGGTTTCCTGTAAACACTTCGTTGTGAAAGTGTTGTGAACAGTTGTATTAAAAAAAGGGTACAATTATGAGAAAAAGACGTCAAGGTCGTCGTATTTGTGTAAAAAGGGCTGTGATTATTGGGGCTGAAGGTTATCAAATGTCAGAGATAGTATGCCAAAAATGAAATCACTCGCGTTGTGTGTCAGATAAACGAAAGTATTTATTCAGTTATTTACATTCAATAGTTTAATAAAGAATAACAAGAACAATTAAAACAAATAAAATTTAGTACTCGGTAAAATGGTTATCTGGTTCTACAACTTTATTTAGTATAATTCACGTGAAGCGGATTCATTGGGTCTGTTTTACGTAAATAAAAATAACGCCTACTTCTATGAGTTGTATCTTTGACAACCTATGACCTAATCTAAATTAAACTGTCCTTTACACCGCCCGGTTTTACGCAAATCGTATGACAGTTACGTTCTTTCTAATACTTGTACCGTTTTTTTAACTGTACATCCAGGAATGTCAGTTTTTGTTCCGAATTAGATACCAGTGTGAATTTTATGAACGGTGCGCGGCTATTTAGACGATTTTGGAATTCAACTTATGCTTGCCTTGTTGCCAAACTACGAAGGTACCGTCTACTTATCTAAGCCAGATCCTTGGTTTTTTCGTGAATTTGGATATCGCATTGTCTTCGAAGCCTTCCATATATATTGCTCTATATGGGTAATGCTTGGAACCCATCGCCACCCCAAACTCTTGTTGGTGGAATTTGTCTTCTACTTGGAAATATGTAGTTCATCCTTTTTCAGCCTGTCCCTTATGATGGTTAGTGCCTTATCGGTAGTTACATTTGTGAGTAGGCTTACGATATCGAAGCTTACTAGTACTTCTTCGTGATTTGGTTGGAAGTTTTTGATGGTTTCTAGGAACTGCTGCGTATTCTTGACCATAGACTCATTTTTTCTCGATAAAGGTGTGATAATGTCTAACAGATAGTGTGCTAATGAGTGACAAACAGCTTCTCGAGCTCAGAACAGGTCTCCGAAGAATCTCTTGCTTGTGGAACTTTGGTAGGACGTACAGCTGCGTGTGGGGTGAGTAAAGTTTTCTCCCTTGCGCTTAGACAACGTCTGATATACTTGTCTTTCGATTGACAATGTCTGGATCTCTTACTGATGTAAGTCTCCCCATCAATTAGCACAGTCGCATTTTCTTTGTTGACCGGGAGAATTTCGAACGATGGGTCATTCTTAAGGGAAACTACCGCTTACCTTTATAGGTTAGATAGGATATGTTAAGTTCGCCTAGAGGAATCTAGGACTGATAAAGCTTACCTCTGTAGCCTTCGGCTTCTTCAGGATCTAATGTTTATAACACTGTTTTTGCGATTGGTACTGGATTGTTCTTTCTTCTCCTTTATTATATTTTATACCCACTTTGTTCTTTGCCTTCGTCTGTGAATAATCGCTTCTAGTTGCCGTATCCATCCTATCAAAATCTTGTTCGATCACTCGATTTCGAATGGTTTTTCTGATCTTGTTGGATTGTTATTCGAGTTCGTCTTTTCTGAAACGGTCTTTGAGTAACGCTTCGCTAGCTCTCTTTGGGATTTGTGATACTTTTTGGCAGTATACTGGAGTTTCAATGTTTAGTCAGGTGCGTGCGTGCGTGAGTGCGTGCGAGCGTGTGTGCGTGCGTGTGTGTGTGTTTGTGTGTTTGTGTTTGTGTTTGTGTGTTTGTGTGTTTGTGTGTTTGTGTGTTTGTGTGTTTGTGTGTTTGTGTGTTTGTGTGTGTGTGTGTGTGTGTGTGTGTGTGTGTGTGTGTGTGTGTGTGTGTGTGTGTGTGTGTGTGTGTGTGTGTGTGTGTGTGGCTGTGTGTTTTTGTTCTTGTTCTTGTTCTTGTTCTTGTTCTTGTTCTTGTTCTTGTTCTTGTTCTTGTTCTTGTTCTTGTTCTTGTTCTTGTTCTTGTTCTTGTTCTTGTTCTTGTTCTTGTTCTTGTTCTTGTTCTTGTTCTTGTTCTTGTTCTTGTTCTTGTTCTTGTTCTTGTTCTTGTTCTTGTTCTTGTTCTTGTTCTTGTTCTTGTTCTTCTTCTTGTTCTTGTTCTTGTTCTTGTTCTTGTTCTTGTTCTTGTTCTTGTTCTTGTTCTTGTTCTTGTTCTTGTTCTTGTTCTTGTTCTTGTTCTTGTTCTTGTTCTTGTTCTTGCTGTTGCTCTTGCTCTTGCTCTTGCCCTTGTTCTTGCCTTTGCCCTTGCCCTCGCCCTTGCGTTCGCGTTCGCTTTCACTTTCGCTTTCGCGTTCGCTTTCGCTTCCGCTTTCCCTTTGGCTTTCGCTGTCTCTCTCGCTCTCGCTCTCGTCTTCGTCTTCGGCTTCGTCTTCGTCTTCGTCTTCGTCTTCGACTTCGTCTCCGTCTCCGTTTTCGTTTTCATTTTCGTTTTCGTGTTCGTGTTCGTGTTCGTGTTCGGGTTCGTGTTCGTGTTCGTGTTCGTGTTCGTGCTTGTGTTTGTGTCAAACAATAAAAAAAAAATTAACGTTAAAAGTTTCGCTTTAATCTTATTAACTCAAATTTAAATACTACTTATCTCCAACGAAAATAATATGCCTTAAACAAAATAAATGTCATTTGACATTCCTCTAATCGGTTAGGTTAAAAACAACACAAAATGTTTAATAAAACTCAAAAAACTGTATGACTCCGATTGCTTCAATTACAGAAAATTACCACTAGTTACTTTTAAAACGAATCAATAAGAAATAATGAAATCAACATTTAGCTCTCAATTAATCCTTTTGGTTTGATTAATAAAATTACCACTTTCGTAAATTATATTTACAATGGTTTCGGTTTGATTTAATATCTCTCAATTAATCCTTTTGGTTTGATTAATAAAATTACCACTTTCGTAAATTATATTTACAATAGTTTCGGTTTGATTTAATATCTTAAATACTAGAAAACGGGAACATAAAGTGGTCAATCTTGCAAGCTTACCAAGTGGCCCTTGATTTTAAACTACGGAAATAGAATTATCCAAATATGAATAAATCCAAAACAATACGTAACCAATTGGTCACTAAAAAAGCAATTTTACCATGCGAAATGTTCATATACATAAATTTGCAGTACATTTAATTAACTAATAAAAAAAAAACAAAATTCAAAATATATCGCAAATAAAGCAGTTCGTCAACCTTTTATTGAGACGTCGTGAAAGCATCAAATTCCGGAAAATAACACCAAAACAAACGACTGTGTTTATTCGCTCGTCACCAAATAATTTCACCAAGTTTACCAACAAATATATGGTAAATCATTCACAGTAACGTACAATATTGAGGTACATTCTCCAACGGGCAGCAACGAAAGCAACGGGAACGGCTCCTGGATACCAGCAGAATGTCCTCGATAGGCAAACCAATGCGGCAATTTTTCAGTCTTAATTTCGATAGCGATACGTTCAACTTAATTGGTCAGGACGTTTTATAGTTTATGTGCACAAAACGAGTAGCTTTTACACACGAGATATTTACACACGTTAATGTTCAATTAAATCGGTAGCTCTATTTACAAATTTGTTTAATTATTAAAATGAAAAAAAGTCTTTACAAATTATTTACAGTGAGACCTTCGTGTGTTGCAGCTGATTTTCTTTTACGGGGAAACAAAACGTTGTGCCTTCACAATGGTTTCATTCGGTAATATAAATCCGCTTTAAGCGCGACCTTGAACCATCACTAAGATGCACTTAGACAAACACATTTCTTAGTGAAATGTTCGTTAATTGACCACACGGTCCGTAACTTCAATATAAATAACCAGGAGGGATGAACGTCTACACAAATATCCCGCAAACAGGTTCTTTTAGTTGCAAACAACTTAGCCAAAGTTCGGTCCTCCAGATATTCGAAGAACGCCCACAAGTTCAAAAATCACATCTCTTACACACGAAAGTCAGATAGAGAATCCCCGCGCAATTAATCGCGCAAAAAAACAGCTTCTTACCCTCTCCATAATATCGCACCATCTTTCTCAAGCACGCTTTAACTTGAAAGAAAACTGCTGACACTGAGACGTGCACGACTCAAGTGCAAATTGTCGTCCACTGATTTATTCCTTAAACGATAACGATATTAATTTAACACTAAATGGTTTGGGATATTCTATTCCGGGAGATACACAGCGTCAATTACTAAACGCAATAAGTATAATTAACGTCAACAGCCCCTGCTTAAACAAGCAAACCAAGGAATGATCTCATCCTACAATTTACATGCGAACTTTTCTTATCTACAACTACATTTTATTTTAACGAAACCTTTTATAAAAATTCACAGGAAAACTAATTTAGATTCAACTCTAAAATTTCCTATTTCCAATTAATTAATCCACAAAATATATAATTGCCAATATCAAAAATCAAATCTAAATAGCAATACGAAAAGTTTAACTCGAAAACCACTACAACTTAGAAAAATTAAACAATCTATTGTTACTTTCACTTGTACCTTGATACACCAAAAAAAATCAACAAGTTTCGTTAGCGTAAATCGAGTCACTAGCAAAAAAGAATAAAAAGAGAAAAAATACGGACATATATACAGAGCGTTCAAATACACATGACAGTGATTACTAGATAATACCTTAACCACACATAGTTAATCGCAAACAACATTACATCTAACAACCTCTAAAACAGGACAGCTCTGTGCACATCCTGTGCATCGGGTCTGTTACCTGTACAACCTGTACACCCTGTTAACTGTACACCCGGTCAATTGCTAGCTGTACATCATGTATACTGTTATCATGCATATGAAGGCAATGGTATTAAACTGTAGGATGGTTTAGGCTTGCAGATCTACACGAGAAGGGCGGACAGCTTTAGCAGGGAACTGAAAACTACCCAACCACTCACACAAGTACTGTCAAAAGTTGAAGGAAGTTATTTGAAGCGTGAATTTTGAGGTTGAAGTATTTATGATACCTACCCCCTCAGACTGAAAAAAAGTCACGATACCATAGTTCAGACGAAAGACTTTCTATCTGTAGTTAGTTGTTTAGCTAAACTGTCATATTTTAACGAAACCCATTTTTCCACAATTCCTAGAGAATACTGCGAACTGAGAAATCCAGTTCTACCACTATACCTAATGAACCTATTATACCCGAGTGTCTCGAGCAGTACGATGAATTTCCTCGTATATACGTTGCATAGTTTCTATTAACAAAAAGGGATCATAATTATTACGTCTTAATCAAATTGTTCGCATAGATTCAACTTGCTCCCGTGACTGAGTGTTACGTGCGAAAAGTTTAATTGAATTTTATGAATCAATATCATATTCTGTCACATGTTTGTGATAACATATCGACAACGTCCCTTGCTTCCAAAAATGTGCTATAGCGTTATACAAACAGCAAAAATCTTTTTTTTTATAACTGTAGAAATCGCTTGGTCGTTGCTTCTGCTTATTAAGGTGGTTATTATATTAATGATTGTATTTCTATTTACTTCCAATTCACATTCGTTTTGCTGAATTTTGATTACGGCACTATTCGACTTCACCTCTTCCTTGTAATGAAGCTACTCGTTTCTCGCATGACTATTTCGAATGCTGTTTTATCCATAAGGTCCAGCCATTCCCGTAACGCTTTTTGCGTTTGAAGGAAGTTCGATTGAGGGACAGAAAGAATTAGGCGGTATATTACTAATACCATCTATACCATCTATAGTGATTGTTATCGACGTAATAAATATGCAAACGTGGGTGTCCCAAAATAACTCTGGGCTCGGTTTTCCGTGTCAAATATGGCATCATATCTTTTGTAATGTAATCCCTAAAGTCTGCTGCGTCTTCGTGTGTTCGACATCTAGCTTTATAATCAGTTTCAAGCACAATTCATTAATTCGTTTGTATGAGTTTAAATAGAGTACACCACTGGAACGTATACCTATTAGTCTCATCATACGCTTTATTGCGAGATCTTTCCCTGTCGTTTTTCACATTTTCCCACAGTTAGTTGCTTTAGAGTTTATCGATGCTTTACCTTCTAAAGCTACTACTGATGACAAACCGACGGTATTGGTATCAGAAACGGTCGATACAACCTTGTTTGAGTAGAAAAGTTACTTTTGGGACCTCCTCTACTTTAGTCTAGATGCAAATCCTCGTCTGTCAACCAAAACTGTTCAGCATGTATGCACTTACCTAAGATAAGAAGTACAGGAGCAAACCCTCACCGTCAGGATAAACCAATCCTTTTTAGAAGAGCGAATAACCGCCTTTAACTAAGAAACTAACCCCGGCAAGAGATGAAAAAATGTTTTATAGGAAAGATAATATTCATCTCTACTTTAGTACAGATTCGAACCCTCGTAGTAGAGATGATCTAAACCTTTTTATAGAACATTCACCTATTCAAAAATAGAATCCCCTCTACTTTAGTACAAAGCGAACCCTTTCCTTGGTGAAACCAATGAACCAATCTTTTTAGTGAATGCGCACTTATTCGAGATAGACAAAAAATAAACCAATCATCTTTAGGGGAGATACTCATCCGTGGTAACAGCTCTTTTTACTTTGGTACAGGTGCAAACCCTCGCCTATATCGAGAGGTAAACCAAACCTTTTTAACACATGTGCACTTATTCGAGATATGAACCCCTCTACTGTAGTACAAAAAAAACCCTCACTTTAGTTGGGAAATGAACAAATTTCTTTTAAAAAAGACGCACTTACTTAATATAAGGACCCTCTTTTTTAGCTGACAAGCAAAACCTTACCTAAGTTATGATATGAACCAACCCTTGTAGCGGAAATGTATTTACCTGACACGTGAATTTTCTTCGTTAACTAGTGAACAAACCCTTCATGTTACTCTGTATGTCAACTAATCGTTTAGCGGAGACGCACTATCGAAGATAACAACTTCCTACCTTATCGAAGAAGAAAACCGTCACCCTAGTCAAGAGATGGACTAACTTCTTTTTTAGTGGAGGCGCACTCCGAGATAAAGACCCTTTCTATTTTAGTAAAGAGCCAAACCGTCACATTAAGTGAGCCCCTTTGTCCCAATTTTGAACCTGACCGTACCTACTTAAAATGCAAATCATTTATCTGAGAAACAAACTTTAGCCAAGATCTGAACTATCTCACTTTTATGCATATTTCCCATGAGTCTATCTTTCTCTTTGCTACAAATTTTTTTTATGTAGTCCAGAACAGCCATAGATATACTACTATATTATTGGCTATTATTGGCAAAAAACAATGAAAGGGTTAAATATACAGGGTGAATACTCTAAGTGGTATAAATTCTGTAATTCAAAGGGGTGAAGTCCTGGAGAAAAATCATGATAGGCATTCTTTACAATTGTTTCCAGCCCTTAATCTGGGGGTTATAGTTTCTCCATATATCCACCCCCGGGGTTTTTTTCAAATGTAAGAGTAGGTCAAGTGATTCACCGTGTGAAAGCTTGTATTAAAGAGGAATACAACGCAGTATCTATTTTCTCGGACATTTGAAAAATAAAGTGATAAAACCTAAATGAACAACTTTCTCTGGCTCAATGGTATTTAATTTGGGTCTTTGTCAAGAATCAAATGGACACCATTTTGAACATCTTTAAAGTTATGAAAAAGATTTTTTTGTACGAGAAGTCGTTAAATCGTAGTTTAGTTTAAGAAAGTTCTCAAATGAAACTTCCTTTGCTAAGAGAGTGCGTTTATTTGTCTATTATTTTTGATTTTGATTTTTTTGTTCAACAAAATAATGTTTAAAATTTTGAGAAAATGAATAATGCGTTGTATTCCTCTTAATATAAGCTTTCACACGGTGTATTACTTGACCTACCCTTACATTTGAAAAAAAGTTAGGGGTGGCGTCACCCCCGGGGGTGAATATATGGAGAAACTGTAACCCCCAGGTTAAGGGTTGGAAATAATTGTAAAGAAAAACAAAAAAATAGGTGAGAAATTTACACATACACAATTCTTTAGTGACTAATAAAGCACAAGATACATACTTACAATTACAATAAATTACATATAAACGAAAATCCATTCGCAGGCAAACTCCAATTACACCTCGGATTGGCCAGACTGAATCAAAGACAAACAAAGCTCATTAAACAAAACCTTATAAGGGTAAGTTGTAAATAGATCATAACATCGTGACCGATGTATAAGATTGAGTGCGTTAGGAAAATACAACGTCCCTTTCTCAGATTACAGATTCATCTATACACCAATGAAAACAATAAAAATAAATTCTAGGTGTTTTAATGGTCATCTGGACCCGGAAGTATGTAAACACTCGGTAATTGTCTATTTACAATTATAACCTGTACCCGTTCGTCCACGCCCACCTCTCACAAATATAAATAATAAGCAATAATGCTAATTCACCTAGGTACATGAGTGAAGGAGCACTGTACTGTCCTTTATTTTAGTATAATTCCGTTTAGTGAGCCGCGTACGAATGGGATACCTTTGCAAGGCAATGTTTGATTGTTAATACGTTACGTAGGCTTGTAGAATTGTTTGCTGTGAGCTTTAATTACATTAAAAATACCTACTTACACTGAAATATATTCCCTTTAGTTAAACACTTTACCACCAACACGACGAGTTAAGATACGCGGTTTAAAACTCGGCGCCGCGGCGATTAATTATAGATTAACTTATGGAAAAATTTACATTAAAACATGCACTAAAAGAAAAGAACGAATTAGCGTTTCTAGTTTTCTCAAATATGCACGACGAAAATATTTATAGACGGAACGGTTTATAATGGAAGCTTCTAATTAAAACAAATCAAAGCGATTCGGCTCAATCAAAACTTTGAACACAACTGCCTTCCCCCGATTTCAAACTAACTATACTTACTCCCGAAAATCAACCCCCGTTTTTCAAAAGTAATAAAAAAAGAAACTTTCCGTTTGAACATCTTAATTACCAATTACCAGTTAATTAGCAAAATGAGAATTAATTTTCAAAATATGCATTCGTCCATAGAAAAACCTATACCTAATATCAAATTTGTTAGTACCAAACAAAGACGTCTTTGATCGCGGCGTGTACCTTGTAATTAATTATTAAATTAGTGACATTTTTACATCAAGAATGTGCCCATAAGAATTTCCAATGATTCGTTACGCCCATTCGTAAAGCAGTGTTTAAGCGTACGCCTGCTAGTTAAACCCCAAACGCATGTTTTTCAACCCTTAACCAAATAGTTACAAAAACAAAAATAAAATATCCCGAAAACCATTCTTAAATAACGACTTAATAGTTAATAAAATATGTTAAACCCCCATTAATTAACAGTACAACCGAGGCAACTTGGCCGCCATTTTGTTTTTGTAACGTCACCTGTGGGGCACACCACTTTTTTTATACACGCCCACGTGGGGATCGTATTATTCACCTGAGAATAAAAATATTTTGTTTAATCTGTGTTCATTAAAACTTATTAGGGCCCGTTTTGATTTCTATCAAAGGAGATTGCATAATTGTTATTAAAATTATTATTACATTTCTTTTAATACTCATCTACAGATTGTGACCTTTTACCTATACGAAAAATTTATTTATACATTTGTGGTTGTATTCTAATAAGGGGTCCTAGCCTTGTAATACCAGAATCTATTCGTGGGCTTCGCCCTTGTCATAAAAATTGTATTCTAATAATGGGGAAGAATTAATAAATAAGACGTGTAAAGATGATGATGACAAGTGTTTTAATAATAAAATGATGTTATTTAATCTGTGTTTATTATTATTGTTAATATTAATTAGGACTGTTTTAATTTTTATCAAGGATATAAAAACCTAGTCATTGTTTTACAACGTGTTTTCGTAATAGGGTTTATTATAAAGGAGACTGCATAATTGTTATTAAAATTATTACATTTCTTTAAGACCTATTTTACAATATACTTATTTTGCCATGAGAAGGTCACCTTCAACTGGTCTTGAAGTTAGTCATGGACTGGACCTTGAAGTTAGCCTTGTGAATTTTCAGTGGTTTAATTTGGTCTTGGCAAAAGCAAAATACATTAAGGACTAAAATTAAATGCCTGGTAAAATAATAGCGTTAGCTCAAATTTTTTTCAATGTAACGACCTCGAAATTGTAACTCTCAACATTATACATATAAATGAGTAATGAAGTACATAATTAGTTTTCTTTACATATCATGCTTTAAACGATTTCAACTTGAGAAGTCACCTTCAATTGGTTTTGAAGTTAGCCATCGACCGGGCCTTGAAGTTAGCCTTGTGAATTTTCAGTGGCTTAATTTGGTCTTGGAAGGATTACTATAAATACGTACACTTATTTTAAGTTAATTTAGTTCTATTCTGTTCTGTTCTGAAGAGCATTACGTTATTATTACTATTATGGAATTTTTAAATGTAAATCAAATTTTGGGGTTGTTCAGTGCTGGTGCGTTATCCGAGGAGGGGCAGAAAAACCCTATAATGTTAATTACTTATAAGATGTGCGAAAACGACACTATCGACTCGATAGAGCTTTATAATGATTTTGCGAAGGCTGCACAATGCGTTGGTGGAGTGTAGGTATATATATATATATATATATATATATATATATATATATATATATATATATATATATATATATGCTCTATTTTAAGTTTTAATTGTTACTTTTTAAAGTCCCGCTCAAGTAAATACGGAGTAGGTGTTTGTTTATGATAATGATCAAGAGATGCTGGAGACTTCCGCTGCGACGGATGTGGATATGATAACGGTGTGTCTTTTAAATTTCAATTGTTTCGCTCAGTGAATTAGTACGCTACAGATGTTGCAGCAAAGCCAATCGGGCTCAGACCTATCACCCCGGCAACAAGAGGCCGGGCCACCCTCTACCCAAATGAGATTCAATCACATAAATATAATTGGCGAATCAAACACTAAATTCACAAAAAAATTCAACACCAGATGCAAATCGCCGAGATTTGTGACCAGACGTGCAAGGATAATCTCTTAACATGGCAATAGGTAAAAATATACTTCCTAAATATTATTTATCTAACACATATTTTTGCAGTGTGCATTCGAAGAGCTGTATGCATACATTGTGAAGGATGCGGCTCCGTCATACCGTGTCGAGTGACTTGTTAGTTTTAAATGTGGATAGAGTGACGGTGCCTGTTGGCTATGGGCGCAAAAACTTGACGGGCTTAAAGGGCATTATTGTTGTGCCGACAACAATCAACGAAAACAGTTGTTTAGCTCGCGCCCTGGTTTTAGCAATAGCGTTTATAAATAACGATACAATGCGTCTTGGTATGGAAATGGGCTGGCCCTTACGTCAAGAGCGAGATATTCAACTTTGCCAAAGCAGTGCTGTAGACCTCAGTCAGGGCGGTAGTTACGAGCACATTCAAGCATTTCAAAACCATTTAATTTCATATACCATTGTAGTTTATAATTCGCGAATAGATGATTCGATTTACTTTGAGGGTCTAGGGAATCAGGTCGAGCAGTTTTAAATTTAATACTAGAAGACGAGCACTATAACGTAATTACTAGTCTCACGTCAGCATTGAACTACAGTTATTACTGCGAACAGTGTAGAAAACGTAATAACAAAAACCGGCATGCGAAATGTCTGTATCAGTGTCCTTGTTGTCATTAAAAGCCGCCATGTTCCATTCAAAATCCGAAAATTGTTTTAGAAGCCACAAAGACACCGAACTATGTGAAAAATTACATAGATGTTTAAAGTGTCTGAAAACAATTGAAATAAAGGGTAAACATAGATACGGATACAGCCGCTGTCCCACGTGCAAGGACCAAAAACCCATTGGGCATCTTTGCTATGTGCTCGTTAACAAGACTCGAGGTGACACCCGTGATGGTAAAACATCTATGTTTATCTTTTATGATTTGGAATGCAAACAGAAGAAGGTGTGTGAGGGGACGAATGATAGATTTCTGCATGAACCCAATCTGTATGTGGCTGCAAATGTTTGCTCTGTTTGTATCCAATGCACTGACAATTTGGATGAGCGATGTCCGATATATAGCGAAGAAGTGCACGTTTTCAGGGAAGATCCTGTTGAATCGTTTCTGTCGTATGTTGCCCAGAAAGCGCGAAAATTTAAAGTTACATGCATTACACATAACATGAAGGGCTACATTGGATGTTTTGTGTTTAGATGCATGCTAGCTAATAATAACCGATGGAGACCCAAAGTCATCTCCAACGGTCTAAAACTAATATCCATTCAATGCGGCGATATCAGGTTTATTGACTCGTACTTTCATTCCATCACTGAGTGAAGAGATTGTGAGGTATTGCCTGATGTATATTAAGATTTTCGTTAAAGATGTTTCGTAGACTTTTCCTCAAAAAGAACACAATCGGGCTCAATCCCGAAAAGCGGCTACAGACGCTCCAACAACCAGTCAAAAGTCGCTATACAGTGATTACGCTGGATGGAACATTCAAAAGTGACCATACAGCATGCCGAAAAAGCTCGTGAGTTCATACCACCTGAAGATTTTAAGGTCGACGGTTATTGCGCTGAATCAAAGTTTCTTGGGTGCACGGTTGCGAGGAGTGACCAATATTGAGCCAAAGATGAATGTAAATACATCCATATTTGTCCGAAACGAGAACACGGCGGCACGGTCTCAATTTGTACTCGATCGCGGATGTCGCACTAATGCCAGCAAACTCTACCATGAGTATGGCGGTATTAGCGAGAAAATTATGTAGTATGACGTGTGTTCGTTATATCCCTATGTAAATAAATACTGTAAATATCCTGTAGGTCACCCGAAAATTCGTGTAGGTTTAGATTTTAAAAACATTTCATTGGTTACGGTGGAGGGTTTAGTTAAATGTCGTGTACTACCGCCCTCTAATCTCTATTATTCTGTTTTACCCTTAAAAATGCATGGCAAGTTGATGTTTTTGTTATGTAGGACTTGCGGCGCTGAGCTAAATGAAGGAAAATGCGGGAATAGTGAACCCGAGCGTAGTTTCGTAGGAACGTTTGTAGTGGACGGGTTGCGTAAGGCTATCGATAAAAACTATAAAGTTTTGGACGTTTTTGAGATTTGGGAGTATGAGGTAACCACATATGACAAAGCAACGAAACAAGGTGGGCTGTTTAGTGGTTACATCGATAATTTCCTGAAACTCTAACAAGAATGTTCCGGATGGCCTAGCCATTCTACGTCAGAAGCCGAGGAGTTGAACTACATAACGGAATATTACGATACAGCGGGGATTTAGCTAAACGAAAAGAACATCAATAAAAATGCAGGCTTAAGATACCTAGCCAAGATAATGTTAAGCTCTCTTTGGGATAAGTTTGGTCAACGAGAAAACTTAACTCAGAGCAGTATTGTATTTGAGCCAAAGGACTTTTTCAGATTGTTTACGGATCCTCTAGTTCAGGTACAATCCATTATCCCTATTCATGATAATGTGGTAATGGTAAATTAGGATAGACCTGAGGGTGAAGGCGAAGCTCTAAAAACTGTTAATGTGTCCATAGCCGCGTACACGATAGCTCATACACGTTCATAGTTATATAGTTATCTGGAGAAGCTGGACCGTCTGATTTGTCGCGAAACCCGACTACTTGAATCCAACTTGCTACCTCGCCTAGGCGTATATTTGATAAATCTAAATTCCTTTCTTTGACCAGATGTACTTCAGCCGAGACAGAACCTGTATGTAAAGCCGTCGCATGGTATACCCTTACCGGTAAAAATCCGAGGATTAAAAAGGTAGTGTTCTAATAAGAAGCCGGTATCCTTAATTTTGATTATTCCCCCTTTTTGACAGAGGTAATTCAGCTAAAATAGAGCTTGTATGCTGTATAGAGGCAAAATCTAGCTTAAAGAAGAAGAAGAAGACACAAGACTTTTTTGGCGTATACACCGCTATATTGAAGATGCTGTGTTGTGCATTAGAAAACATGCTACTGATCTGGAATTGGATAATATCAAGAAAGATGTATACGGTACAGCTTCAGGGATGAAGAAGAATTGAAAGCCTATGTAGTATTTCAAGGTAGTGTGGGGAAATTAGCTAATTTTAAGAATAATCCCATATGTGTGTAATAATAATAATAATAGCGGCAGATAAAGATTGTATATTATCCGCTGCATGTATTTTTTAAAGCATAATTACAATCGAATGAGTATCATTATTATGAAGCAATATCAGGGGTATTAGCTGTTTTTACTTGTTAATAAGTTATTACAATATAATCGCTCAAGATGAAAACGGTGAAGTTGATGCTCGTAGTGATGTTTTGTGTGAAGATCCAGATAATTTAAATTACACTGCCCTCAACATAAGAGGAAGTGCATCCATCCCAAAAGTGTTGACTACCGAAAATGTCTTCACACTAATATTTAACATAGGAGATTATGGATTAATTAGATTTGAGGATGTTTTTGATAATTTACTGTTAGACGTAGCACCTTTTGCGATCATGATCTATATAAATAAAGAGTAGTTAATCTGCATTATAAACTTTATGGCTATGAATATATTTTACTGTTTTTTTTAAAGAAAGTATATTCCATATCAATAATCAATTTTACGTAATTTTATGTAGGTACTAAAAGTAATGCAATTGATTTTAAAAAGTCAGTCCTAAACTAAAACACACAATGAAGCGTAAAACAGTTTATAATACATATGTGTAACCATTTAATGCATTTATTTTCTACTTAAACTTTGAACATATAATTTAGCTGTTAACCTCCAATATTTACTTTTAAATTAATAACACTATTAAACGGAGCACGCAGTGAAACGTAGAACAGCCTATAATGCATATGTGTATTAACTAACATATTAATACAATTTTATTTTCCACTTAAACCTTGAGCATGTGATTTAGCAGTCGACCTTCAATATTTCATTTTTAATTGATAATTAGTGCCACTATTAAAGGAAGTACGCAATGAAGCGTAAATCAGCCTATAATCTATATGTGTACCCACTTATCGTATTATTGCATTTTATTTCTGCCTAAACCTTGCACACATAATTTAACGTTCTCAAGGTGAAAAATCGTTTAAAGCGTGATTTGTAAAGTAAACTAATTATGTAACTTAATTACTCATTTATATGTATAATGTTGAAGGTTACAATTTCGATTTACAATTACAAAAAATTTGAGCTAGCGCATAAATGCTGTCTTAAAGATCGCATAAAACATAATCGTTTAAGGACTAGGTTTTTATATCCTTGATAAAAATCAAAACAACCCTAATAAATATTAATAATAATAATAAACACAGATTAAATAACATCTTTTTATTATGAAAACACTCGTCATCGTCTGTACACGTCTTCTCTATTCATTCTTCCCCATTATTAGAATACAATTTTTATGAGAAGGGCGAAGCTTACGAACGGATTCCTGTATTACAAGGCTAGGACCCCTTATTAGAATACAACCGGCCCTAATGAATATTAATACACACAGATTAAATAAAATCTTTTATTCTTAGGTGAAAAATACGATCCCCACGTGGGTATATATAAAAAAAACAGTGGTGGGGAAGGTGCCCCAGAGGTGACTTCACAAAAAACAAGATGGAGGTCAAGTTTAATTAATTTGATATAGTCCAAATAATTCTGTGTTGAGACCTTGAAATTCATACGCCAGTCTGAAAATGAATTATAATTTCGAATGCAGGTAGTATAATTAACTGAACTAATTAATTGCAAACAATGTAATTAATTACACTATGTTTTAAAGAAAATTCTCGTGTGTTTGTTAAAATAGCGAATATGAAGAATGTTAATATTTAGCAACAGCGTAATGTTTTAATGTACTCTATTTCACTTTACGACAGTGTTGCCACTTGTTAAATAAATATTAAAACATCATAAAAGTGTTCTTATCCCTTCAGACAAAGTCTGAAGTTTATTAAGCACAAAATGCATCAACTTCAATTTGTTTAAAGCCCCGCTTGATTACTCCAAAACCGCTTTTATAAAATTTATGACTCATAAAATTTAAATTAATGCACAAGTTTCACGCCTTTCAACACAAAATTACGCCGGAATCATTTTACTTTTAGTAGTGTCGTTTAAAAACCTTTATATTAAATATGTGATAGTAAAACCTTAATTTTCTTGCGACATTGTCATTTTTGAGATTAATTTATGCAGGACTGTTAAGGAAATTTTGTAAAATGTCGAAATTAATTTTTTTTGCGTGGTCTTCAATTTTAAGCAAACAAATTGATAAGGTCATTTAGTGTAATCAAGAAAGGGTGCATTTATTTTATGCGTGTACATGAAATGGGTGTTTGTAATTTTAGTTTATAGGTTTACTGTTTACTTTCTATATAATGAAACAAGTTTTATTTAGCAATTAAGCCTTCGGCTTAACAAGAAATTAGTCACATTCATGCAATTAATTACTTCATAGAGCTTCCATTCTGTTTAACCTTTTTAGTAAAACGTGTAACACAATCAAAGTTAAATTAAGTATTGGATCTAATTAAGTGAAAGTAATTAATTAATTTTTTATTTTTCAGATGGCGTTTTTACAAAACCGCTCAATATCGCTTGTCGACATGTACATCGACAATTCAGAACCATCTGAAAACGTTGGACAAATACATTTTTCACTCGAATATGATTTTCAGAATACGACACTTATTCTTAGACTTATACAGGTAAGTGTACCGTTTTAATTAATTAAAAAAGATAATTAAAGAACGTTTTATTGACTGAAAGAAATGCTGAACATATTTCTAAAACTAAATTTCATAAGAAATATACCATGTTTAGATACTTAAGCTTTGAAAATTTATACGCAAATTAAATATGAAATGCTTAATCTAACAATAAAAATAAGACAGAACTCGGTAAATGTATTATTGAATCCATAACCGAAAAGGGTGTGTACCCTTCAAGCATACGGATAATAATTTTCGAAAGCTGAATATATATATATATATATATATATATATATACATATTGTAACGGTATAAACGGGTGGTAGAACGGGATTACAGATAAAATTGACCTTTTTGCACCGACCAGTCAGCGTATGGGAGTGGGTAAGATGTTGATAAATTTTGCACATCCAGAATAGTAAATCGTACGTAAGTCAAAGTAGGGGATGAAGACGTAATCAGATCGGTTAAGGGCGCCAGAATGTTTGGTAGTCAAAATAAGGGACGTCGTGCCAAAATTACGAATACATAGCGTGTCTAAACATACAAAAAACATACGCCTACCTACCCGCAATCAATCCCAGGTGTCCTCGACAGCAACTCAGCAAACTACCTGAAATAGGGCTTCAAAATAGCACTACACGCCTGACAAATAAAAGCGTGTTAATTACTCAATAATGTTCCGTTACGTTACTAAATAATTAAGCATAATATAATAATCTTAACAAAACAAAACAAAAAAAAATCACCCTTAATGGATGCACTCTAAATGAATTCATAGTCAACTAGAAGTCGAATAAAACACTGAATATCATTAACGTTATCCCTCAATAAAGAAACTGTAACTTCGTTACGTTAAAACTTAAGCTCCTAAATTACCGGTAAATTTGCAGTTTAAAAAAAAAACTTTTATGTAACACAAAAGGGGTTTTCACAGAATTAAAACAAATTTATGATACCTAAACAAAGCTATAATAAATTAAAAAATATATATATAAATGTAAATATACGATAATGTGTTTAAAAAAAAAATAACAAATGCTTAATTGGCGACGGGAGGTCTGGCCAGAATTCTGCGTAACGCCGTTCTAAATTGCTTAACCTAAATATTTCGTGGATTATTAAATCAAACTACTTCAGGGTCAATTGCCCTTTAATACAAAAATGAAGAGTGTGAAGGCGGAGCGTCAGAATTATGATTACTTACAATAATTAAACCAAAGCAACAACTTAATTTTAAAAGGTAACCGATTCTACTTTCAAACCTTCGTTAACAAAGAAAATCATTTAAAACACACACGCAAAGGCTCTTGAAAATACTCAATAAAACACAATGTTATACTACCTTAATGTCTAAGTTAGCACCTCTTCTGTGTTACCACAATCGAAAATGAACCCGGTGACCAACTACTGCTATTACGGATAGGGAATCTCCCTACTCTGACACAAGATGATGAGTGATAATGTTGACTATTTCTTTTTTTTTTCAAACGGTTCCTTGATTGAATCTCGGTAAAGTGTTACTGCATTAATTAAAAACTTCTTTTAAAATAATGAATTGTGCGCTCAACTTGCTCGATAACTTTTATCTTTTAAATAGTTTTCTTTACACTACCAATCCCAAAAGATTATTAACTTTATTTATATAAATCCAGTTTTAATATTCTGCGAAAGTTTCTTTGTACTTCAACACGCCCTGCACGGCAATTAAGTGGCACTCCAAGAACGTTAATATAATAAGTCCGCAACAGCGACATAAACCAACGAGGTCACAGAAGCACTAAAATAACATGACGGTGATCCCCAGGTAACTTGATTACGTAAAATCTAAATCGGCACTAGGTCTTGTCCTTTGGTGATTGAACAATTTCACTTCACAGGTTTTCTTCAAAAAATAGGTAACTACCCTCACAACACGAAAGTTCGTTCGTTAAACACCAAAACGTCCAATCTATCAACGTTCTAACCAACCCCTTAAGCCGTAACAACAAACGTCCCAGTAACATATATATATATATATATATATATATATATATATATATATATATATATATATATAATATCGTGGTATCGAAAAAAAAGCAGGATTTGCAATTACAATAATAAGCTTTCCTTTAACTCTCCTCCTTTTTACGACTTCCGTAGAGAAAGCTCCTCTTCGTTTTACACCTACAATATTTTCGCGTTCACAACCGTTTTCGAGATCGCCATCGGAGCCGTGTTCCTCAGTGATTGGTTCACTACGATTCAAACACGATTCGCCACCACCGTACATTGAAGTGCAATACAGACCACTTCGCCATATGTTTAGTCATAGTACCTAGGCCATCATGTATGTCACTGCAGCAGTAAAATTTCCTAGTGGTGGTGGAATTAATAGGAACTATCATGTACACCGCACTTTGGGATTTTGTCAGGGCAGCGATGAGTACAAGTAGATCGGAGTCGGCGCTTCCGACGACAAGCTACACGTTGTGATTCCGCTTGGGTTCTCGTGGTTTCAACAATGAAGACATCCGCGTCACCTGAGGCCTGAAAAACAGTGAATTGTGCTTTCTTGAATTCTAACGAAGGGAGGTTAAAGAAACTTTTCTTGTTCTCAACGTTCGACAAAAATTGCTCTTTTGGAACAGTCACGGGGATCGACGAAGTTACTCGCAGCTGACTATACTGCAGCACAGTTCACTGTTTTTCAAGCCTCAAGTAACGCGGATGTCTTCATTGTTCAAACCGCGAGAACTCAAGCGGAATCAAAACGAGTGGCTTGTCATCGTAGGCGCCGACTCCGATCTACTATTACTCATCGCTGCCCTGACATAACCCCAAAGTGCCGTGTACATGATAGTTCCTATTAATTCCACCACCAGTAGGAAATTTTACTGCTGCTGTGACTTACATGATGGCCCTGGTACTATGACTAAACATATGGCGAAGTGGTCTGTCTTGCACTTCAATGTGCGGTAGATGTGGTGGCGAATCGTGTTTGAACCGTAGTGAACCAATCACTGAGGAACACGGCTCCGATGGCGATCTCGAAGACGGTTGTGAACGTGAAAATATTGTAGATGTGAAACGAAGTGGAGCTTTCACTACGGAAGTCGTAAAAAGGAGGAGAGTTAAAGGAAAGCTTATTATTGTAATTGCAAATCCTGTTTCTTTTTCGATACCACGATATTATGTGTGTATATATATATATATATATATATATATATATATATATATATATATATATATATATATATATAGGGTGAGTCATTAGTGCGCCGTCGGAAGATCCTGGCTTTATTATTAAAAATAAAAAATGTTATTGCGCCGACCTATATCAGACCTAGATGTGCATCGAATAAAAATAGTTTCATCCCTATAGGGTATTTCATAATTGCAGGACCGGACTCATCTTTGTTTTGTTATATGGAACCCTATATTTATTTAATTTTATTATTATTTGTCTTGTTGAATGCTAAAAAATGGTACTTCGTTTTTAAATTTATTTTGTGGCGTTGCCAAGTTAGAGCATTTTTTCTTTAAAAAAGTGAAAATTTATACCTTTACTTAAAATGTTCTGAAGACTTTAATATTAACAGTAGAACTGTAACGTTTGGCAGACGGGTAAACAAGACCTTGCTCTATCTTTTGACCTTTATACTTCCTGATTATACTATACTGGGTGTTTACAAAATATGGTCAATTTTTGCAAATTTGAAATGACCATTACTTTTGTTTTGTAAATAGAACACCCTATATTTCATGTCATCGTGTTCTGTTTTTAATTCTCTTACTTTTTTATTAAGCATGTAATATACATAACGTTACGCGTTCTCGAAATATTTAAGATCTGTTGCAAAATTAATAAAATAATCATGACTTTTGCTTTGAATATTTACAAATCGTAAATGTCTTGTTGACAATATGGTCCAATAAACACTAATGGACAAAGTTTTACTTCTTATTCGAGTTTTTAAAATCATAATTTTATAATATGGCAATAAGTGTAAAAAGGGCATCCAGTAGGCCTGCGATTTATAATTCCTGACGTTTGGCTTAAACATCATTCACTAGTTGCTCAGTTTAGTGTGAAAAATGAAATGTTCGCAAGATGAATGTATTGACATGGTCTACGCTTTGGGTGAAGGTGAAAGAAATTCATTTCTTGCTTCCAGAATTTATCAACAACGATTTCCTGAGCGCAGGCATCCTGATCCAAGGATATTTGAAAAACTCAAAGAAAGATTTGAAAGAAGAGGACATGTACAATACGAAAGAAAAGAACGAGAAAAAAGGGTTATAAACGAAAAAACGTATTTGTGGTACTAGCCAGTGTAGTGGAAAATCCAAACGTTAGCACAAGGAACCTCAGTGCTGATTTAGGTATTAGTCAAACTAGTGTTTCCAAGATTATTCGAAAAAATAAATTTCATCCATACCATTTTCAACTAGACCAAGAGCTGAATGCAAATGATTTTGAAAGGCGCTTGGAATTCGCCCAGTGGGTACTGGAACGATTAGGACAGGACAATGATTTCTTTAAACACATTTTGATGACCCACGAAGCAACCTTTCACAAAAATGGTTTTGTGAACAGGCATAATTTCAATTATTATGGCAATACAAATCCCCACGCTATTAGAAGAATAGATCATCAGCATCGCTGATCTTTGAATGTGTGGGGCGGAATAGTAGGGAACCATAAAATTGGACCATACTTTTTTTAAAGAAATATTAATGGTCAAACCTATCTTGAATTTCTTCAAAATGAGTTACCTCCGCTCCTTGAAGAATTTCCGTTAGAAATACGTCAAAGGATGTGGTTTCAGCTGGATGGTGCGCCTCCCCACTATAGTCGCATTGTTAGAGAACATCTAGACAGAACGTTTCCCAATAAATGGATTGGGAGAGGCGGGCCAGTAGGATGGCCAGCTCGGACTCCTGATCTGACAAAATTAGATTTTTTCCTGTGGGGTTATATTAAAAGCTTGGTATACCAATAATCTCCTACCACCAAAGAAGATATGAGAATTAGAATATGGAATGCATTTCAAATGGTTAACCAAAATATGCTGCGAAATGTTGAACATTCTTTTTTGAGGAGAATTCACACCTGTTTGCAAGAAAATGGTGGACACATCGAGCATTTGTTACGTTTAATTGGCAATTCTTGCAAATTTTCTGTAGTTAGGTATTAGTTGTCGGTACATGTGTGTATTGTGGGTTGCCTATTCATCAAAATTGACAAATGTAGTAAATAAACAAATTCTTTGGTAATTTTAATTTTTATTACTGTTACTGACAATTCTATAATGCACTTCCGGTGAAAATTCTCCCTCAACGTCTTCCGCTAACAATTTTTGACATTGAGATTAGAAGGTTGAATTGTGTGGATGCCATTTTCTTTACTCGATTTTTTTTAATTAAAAATCGCCCTATCAAAAAGGGGATCTGAAAGATTAGTGGCCTTTAGAAATTAAAATAATTAAGCCGTTATTGTGGTTCTGATCTTACCTTAATTATTTTCTCGATTCGAGGATTAAAAAGAAACCACACAATTCGCAAGTTCTTTATCAGGTGCACATTCCACCGTAGGGGTAAATATTCATCGGAAGCCTAACCACACTGTAAATTTATCTACTTCATTTTAGCACTATTACTACCTTACTATTACCCTATTATTTACCACTCGTGGACAAGCTTCAATTGTGTCGATACCTTCTCCAAAGGCTCGCACTACACCGTAGAGGTATGTTACCAGCTTAATTCTGGATATCGATCACTAAATTAATTTATTGTAGCCGGTAGTGTAACTATCATGAAACTGTTGATGTATTATTATAGTACCACGATATACTGATGGTACACTATTCTCTGAAAGCCCACCGATTATAAGCAGTTCAACTACTGGAGTAACAGTACTTGCCTAAGGTCAGATCTGTGTCGTGTTTTGTCCGTTGTCCACCCACCTACAGTTCTGGATATTGTGATTTCATGTGTTGATGATTCACCGTCCAACTTTGTGCTACATGCTTTGTTAACCTACAAAAAAATTTGTTGTGTGTATCAAATATTATAACAGTCAATTATTGTGTACCTACTTACCTTCCCAAGTTAGTTATTTTTATGTGTCACTTTGCTCCCTTTTTTTTTTTGTAAATACATACCTACTTTTATTTTACATTGAACACTCTACCTTTGCTCGACTCATGCATTATATTAATTGATGTGACGTATAGCTTTTTTTCTTGTATAAAGCGCAGTTTACACCTATCCATGTTCAACATGCTTATCGTTGACGACGCTTTATTGTCACTAAGCAGTTATTTAGGTGATAATAGTCATAATTAAGAATCATTATTTTGGGATGTTTTGAACCCCTTTAGTTTTGTTTCATTATTGTAATTCATCCCCCTTTCGCGTAGAAGTAAATTCATAATTTTTTGATAATACTCATGATTTATTTGTCCTGCTATCTGTATGTGAGGCTAGAACAATTTACTTTTTTTTTGCGTTTTTTTTGAAATATTAAGTATGTGTATTTTGAGTGCTCTGCGAGGCCTATCCGAGTACTGGGTTTTTGTATTATAATTAGATAATAAAATTTTGTGGATCATTATGTTAGCCACTGCGTCGATTGTTCGCGCCGTTAATATAATTTCTTGTGTTATTTGGATTTTAGTTACGGTAATTTCTTTTTGTATATAGATATATTTTTGTACTAATCTTTAAGATATCTGATCTCCCCTCAGATCTTTGCTAATAGAAAACAAACCAGATTAAAAATTAAATTTCCGTTTGTTATAAATTGAATTTAATATTTATCGTCCTCATCCATTTAAGTTTTGGTTATACAATTAAACCTTTCTTATTACTTTATCCTTCCTTTTGTGTACGCTTACGGGTCCTAAGTTACTTATGAAGCTGAAGTAGTGTGAAATCGTTTCGAAGGTTCGTGTATTCAAAAAAAACATATAATTAAGCTTCTGGCGCCCCTTTATTGTCTTTCTTTAAATATCAGTCACCCACGATCCTTACCGACTGTTTAGCTGGCCACGAACCCTTTTTTTCCACCCCGCCCAATAAGCTACCTGCCTATTATCCTTCTACCTTCATTGTTCTTTTCTTTCTATCTGGGGTAACAAAGGAAATTTGACGCCCTCGTGTGGGCACCGCGTCTATATTTGTGATTGTGTTCCTGGTTCATTGTTTTTTCTCTACGCGACATTCAATTTTTTGTTTTTGTTGTTGATTTTCTGTTTTGTTCAAACGATGAACGTCGATAAGTTATTACTTGACGAAGTTGAATACGAACTATCTGTTCGTGGTATCACGTGCGATGGGTCGGCACTTGATAAGAGGAAGCTATTACGAGCTAGGTTTCGTGTTGAAAAACTTAATAATTTTAGTTTTCCCGAAATAAATCTGAATGCTGATGAGGAAATTTTAGTTTGCTCGGATAAACTGGTTCTTCTTAGCGCGGAAGTACAAGTATACCGGGCCACTCAACCCGATAGTGCATCCGAACGGCTTCAAACCCGACTCTTACATGTTTACGGTCGTTTAGATAGAATTAGTCCTACAACGGAACGGTCTGGCACTATGGATAAGTTAAAGAACCAATGCTTAAATGTCATGGACGACCTGCAAAGCAAATTTCAGTCCGATAATAAAGGAAGTCATGCCGGTATAATTGAGGAACCTAATTTGATTACACTGGATGATGAACCTATTGTTTCTCGCGCGGCGGAAGGTCAATCCCGGTTTGTGACCGAAAGGTTTCAGGATCTTTTGACACTCTCTCCAACGGTACGTTTTGCTGACAATAATAGTCCTATTCTCCATTCAACAGTTGCACACAGTTCGACACCCCACTTCGGCAGTCAAGGTGCAGTAGCACAAAAGTGGTACCGCCAACGTCCAACCCCTTAGGGAATTATGTTGCCATCACGAAATGGAACCTTAAGTTTAGTGGAGATTCCAATCTCTCGAGTTTTCTAGAACGCGTCGAAGAATTACGCCTTTCAAGAGGCGTCAGTAAAGATCAATTATTTGTTTCGGCCGTTGAACTCTTTTCGGGCAATGCATTGATCTGGTATCGGTCAGTGCGTGACACCCTTACGTGTTGGGATGAACTCATCAGTGCCTTGCGACATACGTTTCTTCCATGCGATTATGAGGAAAGTCTGTGGGACGAAGTGCGAAATCGAACCCAGGGTCTGGACGAACCTGTCGCGATATATATTGCCATGATGGAAAATCTGTTCAGGAGATTTCCTCCTCCCACTAGAAACCACTCGACTTAGTCTGATTAAGCGCAATTTATTACCGTATTTACAATCGCAATTGACGTTACACTTTATCCCTACTATCGCTGAACTGGTTCACGTTTGTAAGCAGTTAGAGGATACTCACATACGCACAACCAAATTTAAGCCTCCACCTTCGAACACTAAAAATATACTAGAGCCCGATTTGGCGTATCAGAAATCGGTGCGCCTACTACCTAGAGCCGCGTCGCTGACCTCAACTGACCTCACTGTTGAAACCCAAGTCTCGGAACAACCCGCTATAGAAGTAGCATCAATCGTTTGCTGGAACTGTGACGGTCTTAATCATCGATCGGTTAACTGTCCTCAACCCAAGCGGGTACACTGCTATCGCTGCGGAAAACCTAACTTCACGACAAAGTCTTGCCCTACATGTCGTTTAAACTCCAACCAGCGCAGTTAAGAGGTCGATTAACTCGCTGTCCCCTAACGGAACAGTCTGAAACTCTTCCGGAGAACGACCACCAACAAATTCTTCTAAATTTTATTCTGGCCAGCGTCGGTCATGACGAAAGGCCTTATCTTAAGGTGTCCGTTTTTGGCAGTCAAGTGCTGGGTCTGTTAGATTCCGGAGCTTCTCATACCGTAATAGGAAAAGAAGGTTGGGAACTCCTAAAAGATCGCTGTAAGATTAACACAGCTCGCGCGAAATCTTGCATAGTTGCAAATGGTAACGAATGTGCCAGCCTAGGTACTGTTTTGTACCGTTTGTCTTACGAAAGAAAACCTGCGTAATGGAAGTCCTAGTGGTACCGTCCATCCCCAATTCTCTTATATTAGGTACCGACTTCTGGCGAAAAATGGGTATTGTCCCAGATTTACGTCACGGTGAATGGGAGTTTTCCTCAAACGCCTCTCGTTGCGTTGTTAACGCCATTCAGGACGTGGAACATCTGTCTGATGATCAACAGAAACCGCTCCAAAACTTTATAAAAGAAACCTTTGAGACTATGGGATCGAAAATAGGAATTACTCATCTTGTCGAGCATGAGATTAAAACCACCTCATCTCCGATTAAGCAGAGGTATTACTCCATATCTCCTGCGTTGCAAAGGCACGTCGATCGCGAACTGGAGAAAATGTTAGCTGACGGGATCGTGGCACCTTCGACATCAACATGGTCATCTCCCATAGTCATGATCATGAAACGCGATGGGGAGATCGCTTCTGCGTCGACTACCGTCGGTGAAATAACGTTAATCAGTCGGACGCGTATCCTATCCCCTACTTTAGTGCTACATTGGATAAACTTAGGGATGCTCGGTTTCTTACTACGTTAGACATAAAATCGGCCTATTGGCAGATACCTGTAGCGCAATCCTCACGACAATTTACGGCTTTCACCGTCCCAAATCGGGGCCTGTTTCAATTCTGCCGTATGCCTTTAGGCTTACACAACGCCCCAGCCACGTGGCAACGCCTTATTGATCGCGTAATTGGAGCGGATCTAGAACCTTACGTATTTGCTTATCTAGACGACGTGATTATTTGCACACAAACTTTCGACCATCACCTCCAAGTGCTTCGCGAGGTTATCAACCGGTTGACGAAGGCAGGCTTAACTCTTAGTCAGGACAAGTGCCATTTCTGTAAAAGCGAATTACGCTACCTTGGCTACATGGTTAACTCTAAGGGCCTACTGGTAGACCCCGAAAAGGTTGAGGCTATCATTCAAATACCTACCCCTACTTGCGTGCCTGAAATACGCCGCATAATCGGTATGGCGTCGTGGTACCGGAGATTTGTGCCCAACTTCTCCTCCGTTATCGCCCCGCTCACTTCCTTGCTGCGTAAGAATGCGTCCTTTAAGTGGACACCAGAATGCGATGATGCTCTTTCTAACATCAAGGAACACCTTATCTGTGCACCCGTACTGGCATGTCCAGACTTCTCACTTCCGTTTGTTATCCAAACGGATGCGTCCGGTTACGGTATTGGCGCCGTACTCACCCAAAACCACCCAGACGGGGAAAAAGTGATCTGTTACATAAGTAAGTCCCTCACCAAGAATGAGCGTAAGTACAGCACTACCGAACGCGAATGCTTGGCAGTACTATTCGCTATTGAAAAGCTACGTCCGTATATTGAGGCCAGCAAATTCACTATCGTGACAGATCATTATAGTTTGAAGTGGCTTAACAGTATCGCTGATCCGGTCGGTCGTATCGCACGTTGGGCGGTAAGGCTCCAGCAATACGACTTTGATATCCTGCATCGGAAGGGCAAGGAACATGTCGTTCCTGACGCCTTGTCAAGGTCTGTGCCCGTCATCGATGCCATCACTCATTCGAATATCAAGGATCTGTGGTATAAGCGCATGGTTCACAAAGTCAGTACCCAGGCTCGCAAATACCCATTATGGCGCGTGTCTGAAGGGAAACTTTATAAAAACGTGCAAGTTCGATTTCCTGAACTCTCGGAGGAAACTGACGAATGGAAAATAGTCCCTCCTAAAGACAAACGCGGCGAGTTACTGCGATTACATCACGACATTCCCATCTCAGGTCACTTGGGCGTTTCCAAAACTTTGTCTCGGCTAAACCAAAATACTACTGGCCCAAAATGCGCAAAGACGTGGCCACGTACGTAAATCGGTGTCACACGTGTAATCAGACTAAGCCATTACAGCGCTGTCCAGCGGGCTTAATGGGGGGTCAGGCCAAAATCAACAAGCCATGGGAAGTCATCTGCATGGACATTGTCGGACCCTTGCCTCGTTCACGTAAAGGCTATTGCTTTATTCTTGTTATTGCGGACTGCTTCAGCAAGTTCCCTTTAACCTTCCCTATGCGTGCATCCACCACCACAAAAATCATAGAACTGGTGGAGCAAAACGTGTTTCTAATATTCGGAGTGCCTAAACGTATTATCTGCGACAATGGCCCTCAATTTCGCAGCAAAGACTTCGTTAGGTTCTCTACAGAATATAATTGTCAAATTTCTTATACGGCTAATTATCACCCTCAGGCCAACCCTACGGAGCGTATTAATCGTGTCCTAAAACTATGCTCAGTTCGTACGTCCAGGATAACCATCGTAACTGGGATAAACACTTACCTCATGTCACGTGCGCTATTCGTACCGCAACGCACGAATCTACTGGTATGACCCCATACTTCGTTAATTTTGGTCGCGAAATGCGTCTGGTGAACGAAACCGGAAACACCATTAACGAGGACCCCTTAATTTTCGATCGGTCCCAAAATCTTCATACTCGTTCCGTAACGCTTCACCGACTCTACGAGAATATTAAAACTAGACTTAGGAGATCTTACGAAAAAGCCCAAAAATATTATGATCTCAGACGGCGAATTGACCAGTTCAACGTAGGCGACAGGGTGTGGAAAAGAAATTATGTCCTTTCCGATGCGGCAAAACAGTTTTCCGCTAAGCTGGCGGCAAAGTTCGTAGGGCCTTTTGTTATCAATAGAAAGTTCTCTCGTTGGGTCTACGAACTAAAAGATCCTGACGGGAATATCCTAAGGGGAAGTTGGCATGCCAAGGACCTAAAACCATTTACTAATAAGGAAACGGACGTCTCGGAGTAATAGTGTTTGGTCATCTTTTTTTTTGTTTGTAACATGTGTTTCCTGTAGCTCTATATCCGTCTATGTTCGAAGTGTTCGTGTGTTAATCAGCCATAGGAGAAAATTTTGGGAAAATTTTCTTTTTGTGGGAGGGGATTCTGTTACATTTAATTGGCAATTCTTGCAAATTTTCTGTAGTTAGGTATTAGTTGTCGGTACATGTGTGTATTGTGGGTTGCCTATTCATCAAAAATTGACAAATGTAGTAAATAAACAAATTCTTTGGTAATTTTTAATTTTTATTACTGTTACTGACAATTCTATAATGCACTTCCGGTGAAAAATTCTCCCCTCAACGTCTTCCGCTAACAATTTTTGACATTGAGATTAGAAGGTTGAATTGTGTGGATGCCATTTTCTTTACTCGATTTTTTTTAATTAAAAATCGCCCTATCAAAAAAAGGGGATCTGAAAGATTAGTGGCCTTTAGAAATTAAAATAATTAAGCCGTTATTGTGGTTCTGGTCTTACCTTAATTATTTTCTCGATTCGAGGATTAAAAAGAAACCACACAATTCGCAAGTTCTTTATCGGGTGCACATTCCACCGTAGGGGTAAATATTCATCGGAAGCCTAACCACACTGTAAATTTATCTACTTCATTTTAGCATTATTACTACCTTACTATTACCCTATTATTTACCACTCGTGGACAAGCTTCAATTGTGTCGATACCTTCTCCAAAGGCTCGCACTACACCGTAGAGGTATGTTACCAGCTTAATTCTGGATATCGATCACTAAATTAATTTATTGTAGCCGGTAGTGTAACTATCATGAAACTGTTGATGTATTATTATAGTACCACGATATACTGATGGTACACTATTCTCTGAAAGCCCACCGATTATAAGCAGTTCAACTACTGGAGTAACAGTACTTGCCTAAGGTCAGATCTGTGTCGTGTTTTGTCCGTTGTCCACCCACCTACAGTTCTGGATATTGTGATTTCATGTGTTGATGCTTTGTTAACCTACAAAAAATTTGTTGTGTGTATCAAATATTATAACAGTCAATTATTGTGTACCTACTTACCTTCCCAAGTTAGTTATTTTATGTGTCACTTTGCTCCCTTTTTTTGTTTGTAAATACATACCTACTTTTATTTTACATTGAACACTCTACCTTTGCTCGACTCATGCATTATATTAATTGATGTTACGTATAGCTTTTTTTCTTGTATAAAGCGCAGTTTACACCTATCCATGTTCAACATGCTTATCGTTGACGACGCTTTATTGTCACTAAGCAGTTATTTAGGTGATAATAGTCATAATTAAGAATCATTATTTTGGGTTGTTTTGAACCCCTTTAGTTTTGTTTCATTATTGTAATTCATCCCCCTTTCGCGTAGAAGTAAATTCATAATTTTTTTGATAATACTCATGATTTATTTGTCCTGCTATCTGTATGTGAGGCTAGAACAATTTACTTTTTTTGCGTTTTTTGAAATATTAAGTATGTGTATTTTGAGTGCTCTGCGAGGCCTATCCGAGTACTGGGTTTTTGTATTATAATTAGATAATAAAATTTTGTGGATCATTATGTTAGCCACTGCGTCGATTGTTCGCGCCGTTAATATAATTTCTGGTGTTATTTGGATTTTAGTTACGGTAATTTCTTTTTGTATATAGATATATTTTTGTACTAATCTTTAAGATATCTGATCTCCCTCAGATCTTTGCTAATAGAAAACAAACCAGATTAAAAATTAAATTTCCGTTTGTTATAAATTGAATTTAATATTTATCGTCCTCATCCATTTAAGTTTTGGTTATACAATTAAACCTTTCTTATTACTTTATCCTTCCTTTTGTGTACGCTTACGGGTCCTAAGTTACTTATGAAGCTGAAGTAGTGTGAAATCGTTTCGAAGGTTCGTGTATTCAAAAAAAACATATAATTAAGCTTCTGGCGCCCCTTTATTGTCTTTCTTTAAATATCAGTCACCCACGATCCTTACCGACTGTTTAGCTGGCCACGAACCCTTTTTTTCCACCGCCCAATAAGCTACCTGCCTATTATCCTTCTACCTTCATTGTTCTTTTCTTTCTATCTGGGGTAACACATTCTTTAATGTTGCATGGGGTTTATGTGGGTAAGAAAGAAGCGTTTAAAGAATCTAGCATTAACTACTTTTTAAGATTTGTGAGGAAATAATGAGTTTTACAGTCATGTGATTTACGTACTCGTTTAGGGTAAAGAGGTACCCGTTTGTGGTAACCGGGTACCTGTTTTGAGTGAGACGGTACCTGTTTAACAGCTGTTGTTGGTATACAAGTACCCGTTTACCTCAAACATACCTGTTCAACCAGAACGTTATAACGTGCTATAAAGATTAACTAAATCCTCACAAACTTCAAAAAGTGCTTAAAACTAGGTAGTTAGAAATACAATATCAGTTTTTTACCTATATGAATTCCACGTGACCTGAAAGGAATGGCCTGTTGCTCGTAACATTATTATTATCCCTCTTTCAGTATCATGTAGTTCCCTATGATGCAATTTCTCTCTTCGTCATGTAAATTCTGTATGTGAATTAACAACCATCCCGTATCTTTACTATACATGTAATATACTACCACTTGCAAATTCGCTGACGTGACGGATTCTGGTCAAGGTTGAAAATAATAATATTTAAGGTTGAAGTGAACGTAATTGGTAAGACATTCAATGGATAAATATTTTGGATACCAGGCCACTTTTACTTTACGTATTTTATTATATAGGGGCTAAGGTTAAATGAAGACTTTGACCTGAAACTATTTTTAGTGACCAGTTCTTCAAGTGTTTCGGCTGCAACCCGCATAGTCAAAACTGATTTAACCATGGTCCAATTTAGAAAACTAGGTTTCCTTAACTATTAGCGATTTATTAAAAGCCATTGACTCTTTTCGTAAGACTATTAACCAATTTTTCTGGGGTTATGACCTCACTTCTTAAGATATATACCAAAAATCTAAGAATAAAAGTTAATCTTCTGAGATACTAGAGTACTCTCAGTTTCATCCATTAACCATCTATTTTCTTACGTCGTTCGAAAATTATGATAAGCTCTATATTATCTTTTAATAGCCCCTGTTGCATGCGTTAATGGCATTCTTTTTCTATTGAGATTTTGGTGCTTTCTGGTTATCACTGGCTCCTTACTTTTCAAGCAACTTTTAGTTAACAATCTCTCAACTAATGATCTTTTAAGTAACGCCATCTTTTATCTTGCAAATGGTCAACGACTTTGAATTTGAAATTCACGTTCCCTTGCTTAGTCCTGGATCCCTAGTAGACATTGGTTCCAAAATTTCTTTGTTCGACTTCCAACATTTTTTAAGGTTTACTGTCCTTTGATGGAAAAATGGTAAGACGGAATCTTATGACGAAACTAAATTCCAATTCAAAGAAAACGCAAAATAACCAGATGAAATACGACGGCTAGAGTCACCAGCAGACTTTTTCAAGTTTTTGTTCACGGACGACTTGATTGATTTGATCGTAAAGCAGTCTAATATGAAATATGATGTCAACAAACCAGCATGCATAACTAATGAAGAAATTGAAAAATTTATCGGAATCGTTATTTTTATGTCCTATGTGAAGCTGCCAACATCAAGGATGTATTGGTCCAAACATTTAGGCCAAGAACAAGTTTATAAAGTAATGACATGCAACAGGTTTGAGACTGTGAAAAGGTTTTTACATTTCCAGAATAACGAAAATTTCAAACCTCGGAACACGAAGGCCATGACAAACTGTTTAAAATTCTTCCCCTTCTAGAAAAAATTCGACAGCGTTTATTGCTAGTCCCAAAGGAAGAGTTTTGGCGGTCGATGAGCAAATTATCCCCACCAAGTGTCGCCACGAACTAAAACAGTATAATCCTGCTAAACCTCATAAGAGGGGTTACAAAAATCATGCCTTGAGAGGCATATCCGGTTTTAGTTATGACTTTGACACCTTTATTGGAGACCAGGGCAATACATATCCTTCAGATGCACCTGATCTCGGTGTCAGTTCAAATGGTGTAACCCGACTCATTATTACAGTTCCACGACATGTCAATCACAATATTTGTTTTGATAACTGGCTCAATAGCCCAAATCTTCAAGTTTATTTATATAAAAGTGGCCTGTTGCCTATGGGAACTGTTAGACTAAATCGTGAACCAAACTCAAATATGCCTTCTGAAAAAGAACTGAAGAAAAGAGGGCGAGGCAGCTTTGATGAGAAAACTGCAGTAATAGATGATGTAAGATTGAGTTTGATTTCGTGGTTTGATAACAAAAATGTGAATTTCCTCTCAGCTTATATAATCTGTGAGCCGATAACAACAAAACAGCGTTATTTTCGGAAGGAACAACTGTTCAAAGATATAACTTCCCCTCAAGCTGTAGACGTTTATAACCAGCACATGCGTGGGGTTGATTTACTCGATTCGATGCTTGGCTATTACAGAATCCATTTGCGTTCTCGCCAATGGTACAAAAGAATTTTTTTCAATATGGTAGATCTGTGCATGGTATACGCTTGGTAGCTATGGCGCCGAAATAATGAAACACAGTATATTCCGTTGATTGATTTCAAATTTGCAGTTTCTGAACATATGCGTAAGGCAGGAAAAGTATTGGCAGTGACAAAAAAACGTGGTCGTGCAGCAAACATTTATGTAACCCCGGCATCACGTCGAGTTGGTACTCCAACAAACCGAGTTGATAGTCCAACAAGCAGACTTAGTACTCCAACAGGCCGAGTTGATAGTCCAACAAGCAGAGTTAGTACTCCAACAAGCCCAGATGGTACTCCATGCAGCTTGCTTGATTCACCGATACCCACTAAAAAATCTCGAAAAACACCTGTCAGACATCAAGACGTACCTTTGAATCCCGTAAGAACTGATAAGATCGATTATTTCCCCACGTGGTCGAAAAATCGGCAATTATGCCAAAATTACTCAAGGTTCCCTTCTTTCACCTAATGTGAAAAATGTGAAGTTTATTTGTGCTATAACGACAAACGAAACTGTTTCAAAGATTTTCACAAAGTTTGATTATTTAATACCGTGCGAAGCCATATACGCATAAGCAATTTTTACGACATTGCATACGAAGACATATATGGCTTCGTGCTGTTTTTTTGGCACTTACAGTCCTATTTTTTTATCTTGATTTGTACTTCTTAATTTAGCTTAATTAGCTTTGTGATGGACGAATAAGTTCAGAAGTAAATATGTAATTAAAAATTATTATTAATGTTATTAAATATACAAATAAAAAAATTTACCTTGAGTAGGATTGGAACCTATGACATGTACTTTGCTGGAGTACCGCTCTGACCAACTGAGGTATCGAGATACAAGCCCCAATCGATGTATATGTTATCTTTATGTATGCAGAACTGATGTAAATTCTAAATATAGTGAGATTACAGTTAAATTACTTATGTTAATCGAATGTGAGTTTGCAACACCGCAAGGATTCACACATAGCAAGGAACCTTGACTAATATTAAATTATTATAAGTTATGCTATGAATGAATAAGTTCAAAAGTAAACATGTAATAAAAAATTATTATGTTGAGGTAGTAAACAAGTAACTGTCCGGTAGTAGGATACTACCGTTAGGAGGGAATGCTACATCGTCCGGGGCACGATTTAGTCAGTAACCGGTCTGCTCGCTATGGTATTACTCAAGAGAACAATACAATTGCATCGGATCGGCCTGGCTACAAGGGGCGGTCAAGGTCGAAACAGACAGACCCCGTTGCAGACGACTGTGCAAGGAATGAATGACGAGTCGGTACGTCGAATGTGTTTGAAATTGCGAATGTAATGTACGAAAGGCACCTTGACGTGTATCAGAGACAAATCGCCAAGGCAAGGATGCTATGGTGATGGAACGTGGCAGCCTAGCACTATGGTCAAGAGTCGAGACTGAAGTGCATGGCGCAAAAGGAGTTGGGGTGATCGTAAGTGAAAGATCGAAAAGATGTGTTAAACAGTATGAATTAGTATGTCCCCGGGTAATGTGGGTTAGAATGAAAGTGGGGTTTCGAAGAATTTTTTATTGCATGCTATGGACCGGTGAATGTAGAAAGAGACCAGGAGCGTGAGAATTTCTGGAATGAAGTAGAGAACGTGTTGAAAGTATGTAAGCCAAACGGAATAGTGATGATAGTGGGATATATGAACGGATGGGTGGGTGTACAGAAAGAATATAGTGAACGCATTCTAGGAAAGTTCGGAGACCAAAGAGTCAATGAGACTGAGACGAAGCGATTGTATGAGGTGTACAGATTAAAAAACAAAGAAGCGAAGGAGGCAGTGAGAATAAGTAAAGAGGAAGTGATGGCTGTAGAAGGAGAGAAAAGGCAGAGTGATTTTGAAGGAAGCAAAAAACTCTTCGGGAAATGGGTCAAAAATACAAAACGTGGCCCAAAACAGAACTCTTCAGGAGTGATGAATATAAGCAATGAAATATAATGGGACGATTGTGAAGTGAGGAAATGCTGGCAAGAATATTTAGGAAAGCTGTACAGTAGTAACGAAAGTAATACAGAAGGGTTAAATAAGGAGAATGTAGAAGAAATGGTGAATGAAACTGACAAGGATATTGGGATAAATGAGGTAGAGACAACGGTAGGAAGGTTGAAAAACGGCAAGGGAGCAGCCGTAGATGAAATCACTGGTGAAATGTTAAAGTATGAGGGTGCAAAGCTTATATGAAGATTGTGTGGATTATTCAATGTATGCCTTATGTGTGGAAAAGTGCCGAGGGATTGGAAGAGCGCGATCATTGTACCACTGTATAAGGGTAAGGGGAACAAGAGTGATTGCAAGAACTACAGAGGGATAAGTTTTGTCAGCGTGCCTGGTAATGTATAAGGATAACGTTAACGATAGATTTACTATAAATAATATTACGCACGTCACACACACCAGCACGCCTCCTTAATGTACGTTAGTGCCTATGGAGTTATATGGCATAAATTACCACAATTACCCGGTACCTTAAATAAAGGTGCAAAGCTAGCACTGCACAGTATTGTTCTTGGAAGCAATGGCTCACGCTGATAGAATCTGTGAGGCACCAACGAAGCTCTAATAATGTGAAGCGGTCTTATCGTTAGTGCTTCAGTAAATGTAGGTGACCAGTCCTTCTCACGGCGGCGTTTATTTCGTAAAACGATCAGTCGTGAATGACAGTGAATGGCAGTCAAATTTTATGTGTAATTCCTCAAGTAAATCTAACCTTAAGGCTAACTGGACAGTCACAAAGACGTTGATTTAACCCTAGGATACATAAACCGAGCCTCTCAGTCCCGGAGAGATTTTAGTTGCCCATAATTTCAATCGGCTTGAGCATCCAGATATGTCTTTATTCAACACACACTTGATTCAAAAAACATTCAAGTGTATTTCGAAATCGAAAACCAAATCTTTTCCATCATTACTCCGTATTTACATTAACCGGGCCTCCAAAGCCCTTGTACAACTAGTTCCTACAAAACCAGTTTCAAGGCTGATAGTTATTATAATTTGTCAAGCACTGCTCCGCGGAATTATACGTGTCTGTGGAAGTTGAATCCTGTATTACTGCGGGATGTATAACAGTAGGCGCAGCTGATTTTCATTCAGTTGTAATAAAAGTTGCATTGAGTGAACTTGTGAAGCACACATGATAATGGCATCAAAAACGAATGTGAAAAGCGTCAAATTTCGTGATCGTATCTATGAAAAAACAGTGTCGCAGTGGGCAGCTGAAATTGATGATCTGCCATCTGAAGAAAGTCATGTATCAGAAGCAGAAAATGATGACACAGAAGAATTGGTTTCTGACGAGTATTCTGGATTCAGTTCTGATGATAATTCAAAGGATGATGTTGACGATATCGGTAATTTTTCAACGAACAGTTACATTGTTTCAAGTGGTCTGGATTGAAGTTTGGAATTTCCAACAAAAATTTAAATTCAACCACACATTATTCGGCATGCGCTAGGACTAGCAAGAAAACATATGGCTGTAACACCAAACGAAGCTTTTCAGTTGTTTATAACTCCTGTTATTGTACAAGAAATTGTGAAGTGTACTAATTTAGACGGGAAACATGTTTAAGGAGCAAAAGGAAAACCCTGTAAAGATAACTGTTGATGAATTTATTGCATTCTGTGGTTCACTTATTCATGCGGGAGTTGACAGAAGCTGGGACGTTCCTGCAACTATTTTGTACTGAATTTGCCAATTCTATATACCGAGTCACAGTGTCCTTTGAAGAAATACGAATATTAGTCTGATTTGACAAGAAAACCCGAAATGCGCGTTTTGAAACCCATAAGTTAGCAATCGTGTCCTACGTTTGGGATTTATTCATTCAGCAATGCAAAACCTGCCACATACCGGCTGCTAGTGTGACTATTGATGAATAACTCGTTGGATTTAGTTGTAGATGCAGATTCAGTAAGATATGGACTTAAAATATTTTGGATGTGTTAATCTAAGTCTGGTTATGTTCTGGATGGTTTAGTTTATGTTGGTCGCCAGCCCGCAGAACCTCCACACCTGCGGCTTGAAGTAGTAGAAACTCTTGTGCGTGGTATTCATAATTATGGTCTCAATCTCACGGTAGACAACTTCTTCACTAGTTTTCCGCTAGCATTTTATCTGTTGGATAAGAATATGACTGTTGTGGGTACACTACGTCCGAATAAACGTGACATTCCAAAATAAATGGAAGTCTCAAAAGATCGTGCAGTCTGCTTTTCGAAATAACGTATCCATGGTAAGTTACGTACGTAAAAAGAACAAATGCGTAATTTTACTAAGCACCATGCACCACGACGCATCTATCAATGATGACGCTAACAGGAAGTCTGAAATCATCACTTATTATATTAAAACAAAGGACGGTGTTGACGTGACGGATCAAATGGTGTCGACTTACACGTGCAAGAGGCAAAGTAAACGATAGCCCATGACATTTTTCTTCATTGATGTTGCAGCACTCAACGCATATATATATATATATATATATATATAGTCTTTACGAAGAAACATTCAAACTACAACATAGGAGTGACTTACAAACGAAAATTATTTTTCAAAAATATAGCGAAGGAACTAGTGATATCACATGTGCAGAGAAGATATACTAACCCTAACCTACGGCGTAGTGTCCGGAAGCGTCTAAGCAGATGTATTGATATCTCTGGTGCGCCAGCCGCTCAAACAAGTGCAACAATTAAGAGAGAGGTATATAAATGGAGATATTTTATTGGTTAAGTATCCTAGGGTTAATACTTATCGTTCTACGATAAACAGGCTTAAAATTCTTACTTGGCTTGAGTCTTGTACAAGTATGATACCGGTCCAACATTTAGTTTCGATGGTTTTAGTACGTTATACAATAAAGTAGTAAAAACCAAGAAACTTTATAATTTTAGTGTCAAACATTTGTGCTTCAGGAAAACTAAATCGAAAACTTAAATATAATATATATATATATATATATATATATATATATATATATATATATATATATATATATATATATATATATATATATTAAAGTCGATCTTCTTTATTTAAAGCAGGAAACAGTTTTCACTCAATTTTTAAAACTTTGCAAACTTAAATTGCATTTGTTTTAAGATATTCGTAAATTGCTTGAAAAAAAGCTTTTTCTAAAAACTTTGAAATGGGCACTTCTTCTACAACCCTAAAACTTGTACAATTGAGTTTTATTTTTAAATAAAACATAAAACTTAATAAATTATAATAAAAGAGTTGAAAATTAACTAAATCTGCTTTTACTGTGTATATTTTATATCAACTTTTACAACCCATGGCGGAAACTACATTTTATAATAATTCTAATTTGCCTTTACATCTACTCATGCTAGTTGCTGTTACTTAGAATGTGATGTGCTTAGCTTAATTTATCGTATTTTACTCACATAATTTCATGCTAGACATAACTTTGTCACGCAATTCGGTCCTAATATCAACATTCTTCTTAGGTGTTCTCCATATAATTTACAATTTTATGCTTTTTTGAGAAAATAGATATTTAACTTACCGTTATATACGTTTATTTGCTTATTTATACATCAAAACTGATTTAGTCACACACAATTATGTAAATTCTGTGTATAAAATCATTAGCAATTCCATCTAAAGACATAAGTAGAACCCGCTTCTTCATATTTAACTTTTCGAAAAAAATCCTGAAAACGCATTTTCCAAATGTGGTGTCTAAAATAATTTTTTTTATTTAATTAATAAAACAGGACGAATTGCCTGTTTGATTTATCATTTAAAACACCTTTTATTGTACAAACGATTGTTTCATGTTCCTTTTTCAACGAGCTTAGCTCGATTATAAAATTTTAGAAAGTCAATTTCTTTCGTACGCATGGTGAGTTAGTAAGTTATTACATTTTTTTTAAACACGCATCAATCTTATGCAGTAAATTTATTGTAGGACTTAAAAATTATTATTAATTTTATTAAATACATAAATAAAAAGTTTACCTCGAGTAGGATTTGAACCTATGACCTGTACTTTGCTAGAGTACCGCCCTAACTAACTGGACCATCAAGGTTCACGCCCCAATCGATGTAAATCTTGTCTTTATGTATGTAGAACATACTAAAAGACATAAATTTACATTTACAATTTGTCTTTATGTATGTAGAACATATATAAAGACAAAATTTACATCGATTGGGGCTTGAAACTTGATGGCGCAGTTGGTTAACGCGGTACTCTAGCAAAGTACAGGTCATAGGTTCAAATCCTACTCGAGGTAAACTTTTTATTTATGTATTTAATAGAATTAATAATAATTTTTAATTACATATTTACCTTTAAACTTATTCGTTCATAACAAAAACTTATAATAATTATTGTAGGACTGTTCTATACTACTTTTTTACTACCAATGTCAACATTGTAATTGTATCTCTTTGAGATTCCTTCAACAACTGTCACTGAAATCACATAGTAAGTTTCTGGCTATGCTCACAATTACTTACTACAAATATTAATTCTATCATCTACAGATCATCGATTTACATGTGGATGTCGCTGAGTCTCCGGTGGCATTGTAAGAGGTTAGTTAACAGCTTGCATTGTTCTATCGGATGTTCACGCAGTCAAATGGGCGGTGTTAGCCAATTATGAAACATCAATCTACTGCCAGTTTGCAACAGCAAAAGTCATATAGATTATGTATGGAGTATAGTTGTTTTCTTTGAACTATTCATCGTAACTTTAGCACAAAACGTGCACTTACTCGCTGTCCTAGACTTTAAATCAAGCATTGATACAGTTGCGGAACATCTGGTATCACTAAACTTTATGGTGTAGTTTTTATAGGAAAGGGGGAAACCTCCGGTAGAATTTTCTGATCGTGTATAACACTCTACGCTTTCCATTTTCTCGGATATTCCTTTTCCTGGTATTTCTGACTTTCTTTCTGATTATATTTGCTGCTGTTTGTTATGATGAATGCTCTTATATAATGTACAAATCTTTAGTCGTACTTTTTAAGGTCTTCTACACTACGGTGCTTCCTGAATTATTTTATTTAGGTTTAGTTGGAATATTCTACGTTGCTTAGGAATAACTTTATCTGTGGGATTGCCTTGTTCCGATACCTTAGTGAATGGAAATAAGTGCATTGTTTTGGATAATGTGTTACCAGCTACCATCAAATCGAAAGCTTTTGGGAATTGAATTTAGCGATTAATCAACTGTGTGTGACATAGGAATGGTCGGTGCACGTTCAGTAATGAATAATTTTTGGATTCTTAACTTTTTACAGTGGTCTTTTTTCCTCTGAACAAACTTATTTAAACCGCTTTCTTAGCGGTTTCTTTGTACTGTTTCGGTTGAAAGTCAAGCAAAAGCTTCTGTTGAACCAACTAACAGCATTACAATTTACTTTCTTCTGCTCTTAAACAGATAGCGGATAGAGTTGGATGCTCTCCTGAAATTGCGTGTTATTAAACTTTCTGCTAGTTTTTACCCTGTCCCATCGTTTTTATCAAAGAAGCGACGATACTTACTGATTTTCTGTTGATTCTTTGCAAAGCGTGTGCTGATACCGATGAATATGCCTGTCCTCATCCTTGTATTAGTTGTATTCTTAATTCCGTAGGTTTCACGGTCCGCGGAAGTGGATCACATAAGTTTGCACGTATTAATTCATCGTGTTCTGGGAGTTGATTTGGAACTGTGTTGTTTTGCATATTTTGATGATATTGTAATTTTTCTACAGCTACTTTTGAAGAGAATCTAGAAGTTTCACCTTCTGCTAGTCTAACTTCACGTCAGGGCAAGTATTATTACTGTAACTCCGAAATTAAGTGTTTCGGTTGTGATGTAAATGAAGATGATCTTTTAGTTGACTCACATAAAGTCGCTGCTTTTGTTTCTATTACTACTGCTACTTTATCTGGTGTACGTTGTGTGTAGCATGTTCGTCCTAAAGTTTTGTTTACTCATCTCTCCGCTAACTTTATTTACCAAGAAGAATACTCCTTTTGTACGGCTTATTGAGTGTGAGTTAGTTTTTGTGTGTGCACCTATCTTGTTTTGTTCCGATTTCTTTCGTCCTTTTGTCGTCCAAACGGGTACTTTAAATTTAGGGTACTGTCTTAAGTCAACAATTTGACCTTGAGGAAAAAGTTGTTAGTTACATTAGGCGATCTTCATATAAGGCTAAACGTAATTACTCTATTATAGAGAAAAGTTTCTGACTATTTTATGGACAATAAAAACGTTTCGGCCATACATTGAAACTTTTTATTTCACTCTAATTACTGATATCCATTCACTTACCTGGTTTGAATAAATTACAGAATCCATCTAGTCGTTTACTGGGATGGATTTTACACTTACAACAATATAACTACAACGTAACTAACAGTAAAGGCAAATAATATGTCGTGCCTGATTTTATATCTCGTTTGTCCCTCATTGTGGTAGCATCGAGCGTACCACTACTTTTTATTATTTTGCCTAATACAAATACTTGGTACTTACATCGCCTCCGTCGTATTTTTTCTTCTTCTAGAAAATGTTCGTAGTGTAATGAGAAAGGTCTTCTGTACAAATGTATGCAAATTTTTTTTTAATCTTTTTTGATAGCTGTCGTGTTCCAAAAAAAGGACGTCGTCAGTGATCTCAGAGCATCATGGTCATCCTACCGCTGGTGTGACAAAAACTGTTGTTAGAAGTTCTTTGAACTATTATTGACCTATCATGTGTGCACATGTGCACGGTTGGTCAATCCGCTCTTCCTGGTTTTCTAGCTCCAAGAGTTGAAGCCACTTTCCGCGAGCAAGTACTATGTATAGACGTTCTTGGTTTTCTTCGTAAGTCTTCTAAAACACTATTGTCTTGATTATCGTTGATTATTTTCTTAAGTTCGCATGTTTTTCTCTCTTTCTATTACTACTGATATTTTGATTATTAAAGGTTTAGTGCGTCTCACTATGTCGTCAGTGATTTCGCAGAAAAAATTAAACTTTGCGCTGAAAATGGCATTACTATTCTCGTTAATGCTAAATATCATCCACAGGCAAACCCAACCGAACGAATTAATGGAGTTCTTCAAACAAACGTATCTAGTCATATATGGGAGTAAAAACACCAACAATTTATTGCGCAATTGGATCTGCTAAATATAAAATAATTGATTGTTCTCCTTCACGTTATTTAGACGTAAGCATACACTCTTTGGAGACCTATTAAGTCCTCCTTCTTCTGATTCTATTCTTTTTTATAGAGTTCGTTAGATGTTTTGCGATACTGAACTTACTCGTCAATTTGAGTCCATTCGTCTGAACATTATTAAATGACTATATTAACGTCGAGCTATTTATAACACTGTTCGACGATGATCAGTCAAATTCTCTTAGAATGATCGTTTCTGGAAATTTTAATACTAAATTTGCTCCGTTTTTGTATGTTTTCGGTATGTACTTGATTGAGAGTCTACTTGTTTCGATAGTAGTGTGGTTTGTATGTGCATGTGTGCTACTCGACTTTTGTAAGTTTTAGTTTTCACTTATATCACTAGATGGCACTTCTAGATTAAATTATAACGCAAGGTGGTATTTCAAACTGTATGCAACTCCTAATTGTACCACAGAATCGTGCTCATAGCTTTTAACGTAAACCACATGATGACGTTGTGAGCTGAATCCTAACTTACCAGTGGGTGCTATATTTACTTTTAACCCAAGAGACAGATAGAAAGAGAAACTAACCTATTAATAGAAATCATTAGAAAGGCCATTTCAAGGTGATAGGACCAGCTTGAATATGTAGGAGATTCAGGACCAATTTTGAGCAAATGGCCTTACTCCAAGATGTTAAAATAGATTCTGGAAAAAACCTTAGATCCAGAAACAAATGCTGGACTAAGATGTTGAGTGCCGCCAGAAAGACGTTAAGCCAACAAAAAGCACACGGGAACAAAGTAGTAAAGACAAAATATCGGAATGTCAAGGTGACATACGAAAAGAATCTGATGTATCAGGAAAATAATTTGGCGCCAAAACCAAAACTGCATTGGACCGGGTACACAAATAGAGAGGGGAGATTGGGGTTGAAAAAGAAGGGTAAAAAATCCGGGTGCTTAGACCACGATCGCCGATAATTTAAGCACCTCAAGCGAGCAAGTCGTTCACACCAGCTAATACCGCTGCCAGTCGCCCCATCACGTGACACGCTTTTTGATTAAGGTAGCACTGTTATTCTATTATTTTGGTTTCATTAAATTGTTTTTGAAATTGAATTATATTCGTGAGTAACGTTCTAGAACGTTATACCTAGTTTCGAGGTACACCGACTACCACTTGAAGGGGCTTACATACTGCTCAGCCCATAAATCTTTTTCTTTCGTAGTAATTGAGTTGAAATTTGATGGAAACCAGTATTATGTAACAAAAAAGAATCTTATCAGCTTTGAGGACCGATTAGCTCTCAAAGGCGTTCAGATGCCTTTAATTTCCAAACACGGCTGATAGTGATCAGAGAGCTGCCATCCTACCAAAGTGGATATGCCCTGCTACCTTTTGATTTTTTATTAATTCGATTTTGGTTACAAAAAAGCACATGAGTTCGTTTTCGTGTTAGACCCGTTCCGATGTATGGTTTGGACTTTGATTTTATTTATGAATTTGTTTGTGCTGTTTAGGGTATATTTAAGGAAATACATTGATATTTTTTCGTTAATATTTTACGCGCAGAGTAGCTTTGCTGGTTTTAACTTACATAGGAAATTTATAGGTGTAAGCGAGAGATTGATAGATAGGGAATTACAATAGATGTGAGAGAGAAAATGTGTCAAGATTAAAACCACGCCCTTTTCGGAGAAAAATTTAAAACTTGATGTGAAGTTCAGTGACCTCGATAGTTGTCATATTACAATTATTAAAAATCTAAAAACAGAACCAGTTTCAGTAAATTCCAGATCTCATTGACCTTTTTAAGATTAAAATTTATTGAGCACTAGGGGTGTCATGTTACGATTCTTAGAAATCTAAAAATGAAACCTAATTCTGGAAACACCAAAGTCTATTTACTTTTAAAAGTAGGTTAAGCATAAGAGAGAAAGACCAACACGTGGTGATTCTTAGAAATATAGAAATCTCAAACTAGAGTGTGTTAACCTCGTCAATGTTATTGACTTAGGTTAAAGTTCGGTGACCTACACCGGATGTTCTTAAAATTCTAAAAATAAAATAATAGTTCCCGGAGGTGGGTGAGGGGCATTACAAAGTTCATTGACTTCTTAAACCCAGAATTCATTGACCTCTGTAAGGTCATTGAGCTTTTCAATGTCACTAACCTGGCGAATCGGAAATTCAATTTATAGAAATCTAAAAATAGATCCATTTCCTAGAAACGATAAGGGGGGAGTACAAAGTAAAAATCAATAATTTACCGTATTTAAGAGAAAAAATTGCTTAGTGAAGAAAAATATTGAAAACAAGGTATACAATGAGTCATTCTTACTAACTTCTAAAAATCACGTTGTAACTGATTTTGTACGTGCTTTGTATGTCAAGGATGTTCTTCCAAGAAAAATGTTCAACTCAGTATTCCAAAACAATGACTCACCTATGTCTAGGAAATAGATAATCCAGTTGAAACTGGTTTATGCGCGTGTATACAAAGTGTGCGCTTCGACAGCATTTAGCCATCTTTTTCCCTCAATAGAATGCGGCAAACGAATACCTAATCGATAAAGTGTATTGCAAACTATCAAACAATAATCATGCCAAATACGTGAAAATTGGATAGAGAACATTTCTTAATCTCGTTACAGTACTGTGAATCAGATATGATCAATCTGGTAATGTAGTTTAGGGAATTAAGGTATAGGACGAACTTGTGAGATTGCAGCCAGATGTGTTTCCATCAGTTATGGAAATTTCCAGCACATTTCAACAATAGAAAAGTAAACGTAATGTATGCTCGACCCAGGTCAACCAGTACAGGTACGTTGTGGCTACTAAAGCGGGAGTAACTAATAGCATACGTAGCTAACGGCAGGGGTGACGTTGCCTGTTTCAATAATTAATTACACAAACAAAAGTATCTCCGCCTCAAACTTTTGTTTGAGATAACGTACTGCACCATCCTTTTGACCTCGTAATTTGCCACGCTTCCTTCCACGTGAACTAGAACCATATATCTTCAACTTCAAATAGTCCAAAATTTCCTTACTGCAAGGGGAGGGAGGGTGTATTAGATGTAATAAATTTATATAAAAACGTAATTAAAAGCACTTGCATTCCTTATTCTGGGAAGTAAACTTCAAACACGTCATTGTACGACGAAAGGTAGGCGTAACGGAAAAGAAATGATATCAACTTTGTCTAGCGCATAAAATAAAAATGGATGTCGCTAAGTACAGATTATAGACGATAATATATATATATATATATATATATATATATATATATATATATATATATATATATATATATATATATATATATATATATATATATATATATATATATATATATATATATATACACTGGTATTCGTAATTATATACGCTAAGGAGAAAATATCAAAATATCCACTAAAATTTAATTAATTGGAATAATAAATACTACTATATGACTAAATATAGTCAAATAACGTAACTACATTTGTAAATATTAACACGAACCCAAAAACTTTCATTAAGGTAGCGAATAGCCAAAAATTGGCACGTAACACTGCTTAATTCTTCATAATAAGTTTCATCTTTGAGATGGTTATAAACAAGTTCTGAATAATGGTTTTATTCTTTAAAACGATTCATTTACCTTTATCAGAATTTAGCAAAATAAGAGAAGTATGTTGTTTTATAAAAAAATTTGTTTTATTAAAAGTATGTTTTAAACACGGAAAAGGAAAAAGGAAAAGGCCACATATTTCATTCCCTCCCCAAGGAGGCGGGCCTGTAAGCTTCACAAGATCCTTCAGCCACAATCACGGATTTCCAGTATACATACATACATTACATGTTATATATATATATATATATATATATATATATATATATATATATATATATATATATACATATACATATACACTAAGTGGCAAAAGAGGAATACCCAGTGGCCAGTAATAATGAATATTTTGTAAAAATTCTTTGGGAATATTTTTATGTTAAGATAAAAATAATTACTTTTTTTAAATATTAGTGATAGATCGTATACAGTGTGTCCCAAACTTAGCTATCTCGGAAATGGCAAGGTTCATACATTGCCCCTGACATGCTCTTTTATTTTTAAAACTCTTTACCTTCCTTTCATCATACATTCTACTGCATTTTTACGCGGCCTACCAGGCCCAACCTTCATCCATATATTTGCTTCGTTAATCATGCGTTGTTCATTCTCTGAATCTGGCCAAACCAACGTAGTGTACTACTTTTATACATGTCTATCATCGTCCTTTCCTCGCCACACTCCTTCATTGTGCAGTCATTTTTTATCTTAACCCGTCTCGTTTTACCACATGCGCTTCTCTAGAATCTCACAGCATGACATTTATTTTTCTTTCGTGCTTTTTTTGACATACCCGTGTCTCACTTCCATACAGTACTGACAGGACAAACCCGCCATTCTAGATTGCTTGTTTCGCAGCTAGACTCATGCCTTCGTTTCTCATTATCGTCTACATACTTCCAACCTCTCTCCTTCCAGCATTGACCATTCGTCCAATCCCGCTATCCATTGTACCATCTACAGTAAACATTTTACCCAGATATATCAACTCGTATACTTGTTCCACAATTTCAATTTGCAGGATAAATAGTCTACTCTTCTCTTCACCTTCCCGATTGAACACCACAATATTAGTTTTGTTCACGTTTACCTTCAGGTCTATGCTCTCGCAGACTGCATCAAGCTTCCTCAGAGCAGTTTGTAGCTCATCCGCACTGTCACCTAATAGGCCTCTGTCATCTGCATACACCAGAACTCGTAAATTAACGTCATCAACCATTACACCATTTTCATCGGTACATGCTTGCCTAACACATTAATCCATGTATACATTGAACAACCACGGTGATATTACACAGCCTTGTCGCACTCCTTGCTCAATATTAAAGTATTCAGTCACTCCTCCTCTCATCTTAACACATTCTCAGCTATCGTTATATATTGTCCTTATTCCGTTTATTAGACTTTTATTACGCCATATTCATTTAATATTTCCACAGCTTCTCCCTATTCACTCTGTCATATGCTTTCTCCAGATCTACAAACTCGCAGCACAGCTTACTTTTTACACTTAAACATTTTCGATCACCTGCCGGAGAGCAACCATCTGATCAGTATATCCTGGCATGAAGCCACCCTCCACATCCCAAATCTTAGTTCATTTAGTTTCGCGTACTCTATCAGTACACTTCCAAATAATTTACCAGCTACACTTAGCAAACTTATTCCTCTGTAGTTCTTGCAATCACTCTTATTCCCTTACCCTTATATAGTGGTACAATGATCGCGCGCTTCCAATCACTCGACACTTTTCCACACTTAAGGAATACATTGAATAATTCACACAATCTTCGTGTAAGCTTTGCACCTCCATACTTCAGCATTTCACCAGTAATTTCATCTACGACTGCTCCTTTGCCGTTTTCAACCTTCCTACTGTTTCTCTATCTCATTTAACCCAATATCCTTCTCACTTTCGTTCACCATTTCTTCTACATTCTCCTTATTTTCCTCACTACTTTACAGCTTTCCGAAATATTCTTGCCAGCATTTTCTCACTTCAATCGTCCCATACTAATTCGTTGCTCGTATTCATCATCTTTTCTCTCCTTCCACAGCCATCACTTCCTCTTTACATATTCTCAATGCATCCTTTGCTTCTTTGTTTCTTAATCTGTGCACCTCATACAATCGCCTGTTCTCAGTCTCATTTTTGCAGCAACCAATCTTTTTCTGACATACAGCCATTTTACCGATTCATCGCACCAAGCACATTTTTCTGTCTACCTACAGACGCTCTTCCACATATCCACACGGCACAATTCACAACGCATTTTTCAAGCTTATCCGTGATCTTTCAACGTCAGTGTCTTTTATTTGTTCGTTCCACTGTTTCATTCACATTCTCTTTACTTACAGCATCTGCGTATTTCATTCTCGCACCTTTAGCTACTAGTTTATCCACCACAATTCTGGACGTTCTCCAGACCCGCGTTTGCCCTAAACACACTCTCGATACAATCAAAAGTGGTCTGGTCCACACTCCGATTTGTCTCTCCCCAGGTTTATAATAATTTTTCATTTAGATAATGACATTATAAATATTTCCTGAAAGAAAATACAGTTAATGAATATATAACATTACCTTTTATTCTATTCTATTTTATCAGATCAAAAATAATATGTTTTCTCTTCTAAATCTCAAAATCAACAACCCTCTATCATTTTCCTTTACAACCTATATCTAAGCACACCTTATTTTCTGCTACCAAAATATACAACAGCCGACCATATTTACTAGATGGTTTCAATTCAACCCGCCTTCTAATTTATAAAATAAAATAGGTACAGATGCACTAGTTGTGGTACATCACAAGATATATATATATATATATATATATATATATATATATATATATATATATATATATATATATATATATATATATATATATTATGCTAGAATTTTATGTAAACTCTACATTATGAGGAGAATGGCTTCCTTACTGCGCTGGCGTAGCAATGCACATTCAGCAGTTTTGAGATTTTAATCGGTTTGTGATACCGGTGACCATTGATATTGTTATGATATACTAAATTATACTGCTACTTAATAGTGCCGTTGCCAGATTTTGTATAACTATTCCAAAAATTCATTTTCACGGGAGTGTAACCTTAGCAATAATTCCAATTATTAGTATAACAAACGTAATAATTACCTTTCAAGTAAATTATAACTAATTTAGAAGTTATTTCGAGTTTCAAATTTTTAAGAACGTTGATAAATGCCCTTTACGTCACAATTAAAATCACACACAGACACACACACGCACGCGCACGCGCGCACGCGCACGCGCGCACGCGCACGCGCTCGCGCTCGGGCACGCGCACGCGCACGCGCACGCGCACGCGCACGCGCACGCCACGCGCACGCGCACGCCACGCGCACGCACGCGCACGCACCGCACGCACCGCACGCGCGCACGCACGCACGCGCACGCCGCGCGCACGCGCACGCGCACGCGCACGCCCACACGCGCACCCACGCGCCCACGCGAAAAATTTGTTTTATTAAAAGTATGTTTTAAACACGGAAAAGGAAAAAGGAAAAGGCCACATATTTCATTCCCTCCCAAGGAGGGCGGGCCTGCTTAAGCTTCACAAGATCCTTCAGCCACAATCACGGATTTCAGTATACATACATACATTAATTATATATATATATATATATATATATATATATATATATATATATATATATATACATATACATATACACTAAGTGGCAAAAAGAGAATACCCAGTGGCCAGTAATAATGAATATTTTGTAAAAATTCTTTGGGAATATTTTTATGTTAAGATAAAAATAATTATTTTTTTAAATATTAGTGATAGATCGTATACAGTGTGTCCCAAACTTAGCTATCTCGGAAATGGCAAGGTTCATACACTGCCCCTGACATGCTCTTTTATTTTTAAAACTCTTTACCTTCCTTTCATCATACGTTCTACTGCATTTTACGCGGCCTACCAGGCCTAACCTTCATCCATATATATTTGCTTCGTTAATCATGCGTTGTTCATTCTCTGAATGTGACCAACCAACGTAATGTACAACTTTATAACATTCTATCATCGTCCTTTCCTCGCCACACTCCTTCATTTGCACTGATTTTTATCTTCCCGTGTCGTTTTACCACATGCACTTCTCAAGAACCTCACAGCATGACATTTATTTTTCTTTCGTGCTTTTTGACATACCCATGTCTCACTTCCATCAGTACTGACAGGACAAACACGCCATTATAGATTGCTTTTTCGCAGCTAGACTCATGCCTTCGTTTCTCATTATCGTCCACATACTTCCAATCCTTCCTTCCAGCATTGACCCTTCGTCCAATCCCGCTCCATTGTACCATCTGCAGTAAACATTCTACCCAGATATACAACTCGTATACTTTCCAAATTTCAGGATAAATACTCTACTCTTCTTCACCTTCCCGATTGAACACCACAATCTTAGTTTTGTTCACGTTTACCTTTAGGTCCATGCTCCAAACTGATAAACTTCCTCAGAGCGGTTTGTAGCTCATCCGCACTGTCACCTAATAAGACTTGTCATCTGCATACACCAGAATCGTACATTTACGTCACCAACCATTACACCATTTGTATCGGTACATGCTTGCCTAACACATTTATCCATGTATACATTGAACAACCACGGTGAATTACACAGCCTTGTCGCACTCCTTGCTCAATATTAAAGTATTCATCACCTCCTCTCACTAACACATTCTCGCTACCGTTTATATTGCCTTATTCCGTTTATTAGACCTTTTTTACGCCATATTCATTTAATATTTCCCACAGCTTCTCCCTATTCACTCTGTCATATGCTTTCTCCAGATCTACAAACGCAGCACAGCTTCCTTTTTACACTTAAACATTTTCGATCACCTGCCGGAGAGCAACCATCTGATCAATTTCCTGGCATGAAGCCACCCTTCCACATCCCAAATCTTAGTTCATTTAGTTTCCGTACTCTATCAAAGTAACTTCCAAATAACTTTACCAGCACCTGAGCAAACTTATTCCTCTGTAGTTCTTGCAATCACTCTTATTCCCCTTACCCTTATATAGTGGTACAATGATCGCGCCTTCCAATCATCGGCACTTTTCCACATAAGGCATACATTGAATAATTCACACAATCTTCGTTAAGCTTTGCACCCCATACTTAGCATTTCACCAGTGATTTCATCTACGCCTGCTCCTTTGCCGTTTTCAACCTTCCTACTGTTTTCTATCTCATTTAACCCAATATCCTTCTCATTTCTTCACCATTTCTTCTACATTCTCCTTATTTTCCTCACTACTTACAGCTTTCCGAAATATTCTTGCCAGCATTTTCCACTTCCAATCGTCCCATACTAATTCGTTGCTCGTATTCATCATCTTTTTCTCCTTCCACAGCCATCACTTCCTCTTTACTTATTCTCAATGCATCCTTTGCTTCTTTGTTTCTTAATCTGTGCACCTCATACAATCGCCTGTTCTCAGTCTCATTTTTGCAGCAACCAATCTTTTTCTTACATACAGCCTTTTTACCGATTCATTCCACCAAGCACATTTTTCTGTCTACCTACAGACGCTCTTCCACATATCCACGGCACAATTACAACGATTTTTTCAAGCTTATCCATCTTTCAACGTCAGTGTCTTTTATTTGTTCGTTCCACCTGTTTCATTCACATTCTCTTTATTACAGCATCTGCGTATTTCATTCTCGCACCTTTAGCTACTAGTTTATCCACCACTTCTGGACGTTCTCCAGACCCGTTTGCCCTAAACACACTCTCGATACAATCAAAAGTGGTCTGGTCCACACTGATTTGTCTCTCCCCAGGTTTATAATAATTTTTCATTTAGATAATGACATTATAAATATTTCCTGAAAGAAAATACAGTTAATGAATATATAACATTACCTTTTATTCTATTCTATTTTATCAGATCAAAATAATATGTTTTCTTTCTAAATCTCAAAATCAACAACCCTCTATCATTTCCTTTACAACCTATATCTAAGCACACCTTATTTTCTGCTACCAAAATATACAACAGCCGACCATATTTACTAGATGGTTTCAATTCAACCCGCCTTCTAATTTATAAAATAAAATAGGTACAGATGCACTAGTTGTGGTACATCACAAGATATATATATATATATATATATATATATATATATATATATATATATATATATATATATATATATATATATATATATTATTATGCTAAATTTTATGTAAACTCTACATTATGAGGAGAATGGCTTTTACTGCGCTGGCGTAGCAATGCACATTCAGCAGTTTTGAGATTTTAATCGGTTTGTGATACCGGTGACCATTGATATTGTTATGATATACTAAATTATACTGCTACTTAATAGTGCCGTTGCCAGATTTTGTATAACTATTCCAAAATTCATTTTCACGGGAGTGTAACCTTAGCAATAATTCAATATTAGTATAACAAACGTAATAATTACCTTTCAAGTAAATTATAACTAATTTAAGTTATTTCGAGTTTCAAATTTTAAGAACGTTGATAAATGCTTTACGTCACAATTAAATCACACAAGACACCACCGCACACGCGCACGCGCGCACGCGCGCATCGCTCACGCGCACGCGCACGCGCAGCGCACGCGCACGCACGCGCACGCGCACGCGCACGCACACCGCACGCACACGCACACGCCACGCACACGCCACGCGCACGCACACGCACACGCACGCACAACGACACGCCACGCGAATACGCCACGCGCACGCCACCGCACACGCACACGCAACACGGCACCGCACACGCGCACCGCCGCACACGAAACCGCACACGCGCACCGCACGCGCAGCGCACACGCAACGCGCACGCGCACGCGCACACGCGCACGCGCACACCAACGCGCACACGCGCACGCGCACGCGCACGCGCCACACGCGCACCGCAACGCACGCGCACCACGCGCAACGCGCACGCGCAGCACGCGCACGCGCACACGCACGCGCACGCGCACGCGCACGCGCACGCCACCAACGCCACGCGCACGCGCACCGCACGCGCACACGCGCACGCGCACCGCAACGCGCACGCCAGCGCGCACGCGACACAGCACGAAGCGCACAGGACGCGCACGAAGCGCACCGCAAGCGCACCGCACCGCAACGACACCGCACGCACACGCAACGCAGCACGACGCACGCGCAGCACGCGCACAACGCGCACGCGACGCCACGCCACGCCACGCGCACCGCACGCGCACCGCCACGCGACGCGCACGCGCACCGCGCACGCGCAACCACGGCGCCGCACGCACAGACGCAACCACGCACACGCACCAGCACGCAAAACCGCAACGCACGCACGCAAAACAAAAACGCACGCACCAGCACACACGCACCACCACGCACACCACGCACCACCACCAACGCACGCACCACGCACACGCACACGCAAGCAACGCAACACACAAAACAAACCACAACCGCACACCACCACACCACCACACCAACCACAAAACACACACAAAAAAAACAACAACAAAAATATTATATAAAATTTAACCCAAAAAAAATTTTTTTAAAACAAAAAAAAATTTTTAAAAAAAAATTTTAAAAATTTAAAAAAAAAAAAAATTAAAAAAATATAAAAAAAAAAAAAAAAAAAAAAAATAAAACAAAAAAACCACACACACAAAAAAATAAATTTACAAAACAAAAAAAAAATTATAATATATTATATTTACATTTATATATACATATATAATTATAATTTTAAAAATAATTTATATTTATATTTATTAATTATATAAATAATAAAATATTATTAATAATTAATAAATATATAAAATGAAATTTAAAATATTAAAAATTTTAAATTTTTAAATTTTTTTTATATTTAATTACATTTACACAACAAACAAATTACACAAAAAAAATTAAATTTAACATATTTATAAAAAAAAATAAATTTTAAACAAATATACACAAAAAAACATAAATAAAAAATTACAAATTTAAATTAAATATTTTTTTAAAAAAAAAAAAAAATATAAAAAATATTATAAAAAAATATTTAATTATTAAATTATTACAAAAATTTACAAAACCCATATTTAAAAACAAAATAAAAACAAAAACAAACAAAAATAATAATTTACACCAACACAACAAACAATTTATAAACACAAAACAAAAATTTTAACAAAAAAAATAAATATTAAATATATATAAAATAAAAATTTACTTAAAAATAAATTACATAACAAATAAAAATTTTAAAAAAAAACAAAAAAAAAATTACATTAAATTTAAAAAACACATTAATAATTTAACAAAAAAAATAACAAATAAAAAAAAATAAAATTTAACATATTAAAACAAAATAAAACAGAACCATTATTTTTTATTATTACAATACAAATTTAACAAAAACAACAAACAAAAAATTATAAACAAAACCCAAATACTTAACAAACACACAAACACAAAAATAACACAAAACACACACACACACAACCAAAAAAAACACACACAATTATAAAAACAAATATAAGATTAATATAATAAATTTTTATTAATAACATAAATAATATTATTAATAAATAATAAAAAAATACAATATATTAATACATTATTATATATAATAAATATAAATTATTAACAATTTATTAAAGCATTATAAAATACTTTTACTCCTGGCGTAAAACAAAATGGTTTTATAATTTCTGCAAATACCATTAAATGACTTTTCCCAACTAAGATCATTTTCAATGTCGAAAAAAATAATGACACATTTTTAACAAATTTTTATTAAAAATTGCAACATAATAATACACGCAACATGCATAAGAAATAGATTAAACAGCATTTTACACAATTTTAAAAAACATGGTGAATTGATGACCAAGAACATACTTTAATCACAACATATTATTTTAATATTTACACCATTAAAATTTCCAAACCAAACAAAAAAAAAAAACCCCAACAAAAAAAACAAAACCACACAAAAAAAGGAATTATTCCCCACCAAAACCAAACCATTTTTATAAAAATAAACACAATAAAGGAATTGCAAAAAAAAAAATTGTTAATTAGAAAAATGGTAGATTTTAAACAAAACATTATAAAAAAAAAAAACCACCAAAAATTTTCCAAACCCAAAATTATTAATAAAACCCCAACGGAAATTTTTCACCACCAAATTTTGAAAAACTTTTTATGGTATAAAACCCACAACCAGTAATTTAATTATGACCCCCAACAGGGTTTAACAAAATTAAAAAATTTTTAACAAAATTTTCCAAAACATTTTAAAAAAAAAAAACACCATTTTCAAACAAAAAAAAAATTATTTTATAAAAAAAAAAAAAAAAAACAAGCCTTTAAATTTAATTTTAAAAAAAAAATAACCCCTTTAAATTTAAACCAATTTGTTTTAAAATTACCATTTTCAAACAACACCAAACAAACAAAAAACAAACAAAACAACCAACAAAAAAATAGAGGAGCTACGAACACCTTACTCATGTTTCTGGTTTCCGCTGTATTTTTTGTGGATAAAGATTTTGAAAGACTTGTTAACAATTCTGAAAGGTCATTTTATTTTCTTTAAAAAAGGTACTCTTATTATATATCGCTAAATAGTTCCGCTTTACAGAAAAATACACTTAAGCTACATATTTCACTTGCATATTTACAAACAACTTATGATGAATGGTTTTGTCAAAATGTCCGCCATTCGCACCAATACATCTTTGACATCTTTTCAAAAAATTTCTTCTTGCTGCAAAAAACGATGCATGCAGATTTCTAATTGCATTTGCAGCTGCAACAATTTTTTGATAAAGTTCAGCTCTTGTATTGATCACAACAGTACAATATACTAAAGTTTTATGTTCTCTTAGAAAAAAAGTCCATGTGGACTTCGTGGAGGCCAACGATGTTCACTTCCTCTTCCAAACCAACGATGCGGGAATACATTATTTAAGTGATTTTTAACAGCGAGAGAATAATGGGCAGGGGCGCCGTCTTGAAGAAACCACATCGCACTACGAACGCTTAAAGGAACTTCATCCAGCAGGTTAAAAAAGTTATGCTGAAGGAAGTTTAGATGCTCGCGGCCATTCAGTTTAGCTGGGACTTCAAACTACTTGAAAACAAAAATCAGCACACCTGCGTTGGAAAAGTGATGACAAGAGCTAGGGCGAGTGAAAGCAAACTATAAAGTAAGGGAATACTTTTTTCCTAGAAAAACAGATAGACAAATGGTTTTCAACGCCTTTAAGAAGCTCGTTAAACACCTGCTACAAGACATCCCAAACATATATTACACAAGGGTTAAATAAATAATCACTAACTGCTATTTTTTGTGCAACCATCTGAAAAATATTATTTTGCACCCCAGTCAGCAACCGTAAAATTCAATTTTGCATCAGTTGCCATGGGCAGCGGACACAAAATACCTTTCTGTCCGCTCAATTACTTCTAACAATGGTATAGACTTTTCAGAAACTTTGCATGCAAATAACGGTAGGTACATAACCTTTTGTTAGGAATTCAACGAATTATACGTAATTTCGTTGCTAGCTAAATTTTATTCTGTGCCACATCGTAGAGATGCATCTCCTATAGTACTTTGGATGAAAATACGTAATTATCTTCTATTAATTTATTACATCTACAAAGGAAAACTACAAAGGAAAACTACAAATCCCGAAAGTTTGCAGTTTTAGAAGGTAATACCCACAGTACTGGTTTAGTAGTTTAGGTAAAGCATGAATTTATATAGATAATAGATATTATTTGGTCCGAATGTGGATTTAAGAGAAGATAATACTGTTTATCACCGTACTACGTTTTATCTTACCGTAAAGAAGTAAACACATTCTGCATAATTCTACACAATTTGGTTGTGAGTGAAGATCTTAAGTATATACTCTTTTTGTGCAAATTACATTTCAAGAGGAAAAAGTAAATGAAAAATCAAAAATAAGAGTAAAGCTAAACTTATGAATGTTCAGTAGAGTTGAATATAGTGCTAGCAGAAAAAAACACACAAACTTTAATTGCATTAATTAAGTGTGTGTGTCTACGTACTTGTAAAAATAGGTCATAAATTTGGGTGATTACATTGAATTATTCATTCAGGATCAATTTAATTTTTTATTTTGAGATAATTTTACGTAAAGATAGGTTATATTATGTGGGCGTGTGTGTGTTTGTGTGCGTGCGTGCATGCGCGCGAGAGAGAGGGGGCGGGCGTGGGCGCGTGCGTGTGCATGCGTGCGTGTGTGCGTACGTGCATGTGTGTGTGTATCTTTGTGAATGTGTATGCGTGTGCGTGATCGCGTGCGTATGCATGTTCATATTCGTGTGAGTGCGTGTCGTGTGCATGTGCGTGTCGTGTGCATGTGCGTGACGGTGTGCGCAAGCATGTGCGTGCGTATAAGTATGTGTAGTTTTAAAGTTGTTTAATAGTTTTATTATCGTAAAGCTTTACCAACAATTACGTTTATGTTCGAACACTTGCCAATTGCATTCATTATTAAGTTCAACACCTATTACTACTTTCATTTTTTAAATATACAAATATATACAGTTGTTTCATTTAGTGAGCTTACATATGACATTAAAGTACAGGTTTCTCGTTTTTTCTTGTATTTTACTAAAAAAAACCAGCGGTAGCCAGCAAACGAAGAGATCTATTTGTAGCTGTGGATTACTTGTGATATCTCTTATAACCTGTTCATGAAATAAGAGAGTGTCTAGTATACAATTTAAAGTATTTTAATTTACATGTCCTTTGAGTCAGCAACCGGTGCAAAGCTACGTTTAATATTAAAAGTTTTTGTTTCTCTCAAGTCCATTTCTAGTAAAGGTGGCTTTATTCGTAAACATAATTTATCCACAAAGCTATGGGTGTGCAATCAACCTATGACAAAAGTCAACACGCGATGCATAGTCTGCTGGTTATAAATGTTGGACATGGGTACAAACCAAATTTTTTTAATGTTTTCCACATTTTCATTCGACTAACGTGAACAAGATTCTTCGTACACTAGTAAAGGGGCCATTTTCGATCATGTTAAGAATAGCTTCTTATTCGGTAAATTTGTTACACGGGGGACGTTCTGCAGTAGCTTTAGGAATATTACCTTTTTCTGTGGAATATCGTTGCACATTTATGAACACTTGCGTATTAGGTATTCTTCAGTCAGCAAACCACCGCTGATAGTCTAGCGGTGGCGCTCTTGCATTTTCCTCACAGTATCCGTAAATAAAGGGAATAACGGCATATTCTTGATTCGAAAACGTAGACATCAAATTAATCTTAAAATTACAACGTCAAAGAATAAACAATGTCACGATAACAATATAACAAAACAGTTACATGGCCTACCAGATTTAATTTACAGTTAAATTTAGTATTGCCTATAATTCCTTAACTATTGAGTTTTGGACAAAAGTGGATAAGGCATTTTCGACTATCCATACAGGGCGTTCCAAAAATATTGGCGGCTTAAAGTTATGTTTTTTAATGGAACACCCTGTATATTTTTGCATATTCGAATTGTACGAGTAAAATAAACCTAAGTTGCTATTATACTGTGTATACGTAAAGCTTACCCTTTTCGAAATATTTGAGATTTTTCAAAATATCTCCATAAAAAATTGTCGAGGCATGTCAAGTCGGGGGATCTTGGGGGCCACCTCTTCCAATCCACTTATGGGGGAATCGTTCATTTAAATGATTTTTTACAACATAACAGAAGTGCGCAGGAGCACCATTCAACTGAAACCACATACGCTCTATGACATTCAAGGGAACATCTTCTAATAATGCCGTTAGTTCTTGAATGAATCGTAAAAACTGCTGAGCATTTAAATGATCATTAAAAAAATAAGGACCGGTAACATAATCGTTAATAATTCTACCCGCACTTTTAAAGACCACATATGCTGCCTATTTACTGTTCGATATAAATTATGATTCTCGGTGCTGTAATATTGAAAATTATGACGGATTTGCCAAACCGCTTCGTCCGAAAAGAAGACGTACTCACTACTAAACTTTCCTATTGCCCATAAACAAAATTCATTTCTTCGTGGGGGAAATCGGTTTCTTCTAAATGTTGGTGCATTTGGGTATGATAGTGATGATAGCGATACTTTTTTAGTATTCTATGAGCACTAGTTTTACTTATTCTTGTTTTATTTTAAATTTTACTTCAACTGGTATTTGGATTTTCAATGATGGTTTGTAATGTTGAAAATTCGTTTTCTTCATTTTCTGTAACAGGTCTCTTTTTTTTTGAATTTTTTGGTAACTTACGCTGCCGGTGTTTTGAATCTCTGTAGAAATCTTTCGAAAACAGCTTTATTAGGATGGTTGCGGTTTGGGTATTTCTGACCGTAAATTCTTGCAGCTAACAGACAGTTTTCTCGCATTCGCCGATCACCAAAGTCATATCGACCCGCTCTTGGATGGAATACATTTTCATTTTCGATTTTTTGTAATAACTTCAAGCACAGCTAAAGACAGTATTACAATTTAAATACAGAATGACAATGATAGTTTGCAAATGTCATTCCTAGAATAATCATTGTCTCCTGGATATATCCCTTCTTTCAAAATACGTAATTCTTGTAAATATTTCAATTAAATGGGAATAACTGCAACCATTGATTTTGGTATAGGAAAACCTAATACAATTTGCAAGATTAAAAATTATTATTAATTTTACTAAATACATAAATAAAAGTTTATCAATATTGAATACAATGTACTTGTAGAGTGGAAACTGCGATCAAGGTTCAAAAATCGATATAAATTTTGTCTTATGTATAGAACTGATGTAAATTCTAAATATAATGAGATTACAATCAAATTACTTATATTAATGGAATGTGAGCCTGCAATATCGCAAGGATTCACACTTCAAGTAACTTGATAATATTAAATTGTTAAGAAGTTACATCAGTTTTACATAAAAGAAAATTTACATCCATTGGGGCTTGAATGATGGTGTTAGTGCGGTACAAAGTACAGTGTTCAAATTACTGAGGTAAACTTTTTATGATTTAATAATTAATATAGATATTTACCTTTGAACTTATTCGTTCATAATAAAAACTTATAATAATTTGCAAGATAATTAAATTTCTTAATGGAAGAAAAATATACAGGTGTTCCATTCCAACAATCAAGTTAATTATATTTAAATAAGAATCTAAAGGAACTTTTAAACACCCTGTATAGATTTTCCAACCAGTCATAGGGATTTGATAGCTCATTATATTGACTATTCAGAGTGACCAATAGTTAGTTAATCATTGTATTATAGTACGGTATCAATTGATAAAATTTACCTTACAATTTCGAAAATCTCAAATATTTCGAAAATAAGGTTACGTATGCACAGTAAGTAACTTAGGTTTATTTTACTCGTACAACTCAAATATACAGGGTGTTCCATAAAAACATAACTTTGATGCGCCACTATTTTTGTACACACTGTATAAATGGTAATAATTTTAAAATGTGGACATTATGATCCTATATCATATTGAATTGAAGAATTTTTTGAAAGTCGTTCGTCGAAATATATATAATATATATATATATATATATATATATATATATATATATATATATATATATATATATATATATATTCTTGTATTGCGCATAAGCTCATTATTGGAATCCATGTGAGTTTCATTTCTACACTAATTTAGCTGTTTTACTTTCTCCTCCTCTGATATTGTAGTGTTTTGGGTCTTAATTGGTTTAATGGTGTTTTAGAGAAAGAGAGCAATCCGCTAATTCGGAAAGGTAGTAAAACGTGATAAAGATATAAATCGATATTGCTTAAATTTAAATAATGCTCTCGACATGCTGCCAATAAGCAACATTTCGCATTGTAACGTACCTGTTGCCGAATGCTCTTTCACTTAATTGCTTAAGGCTAGAATGTGACTTTTCGCGTTCTAACCTTATTTTGTCTGCTTTGTGCATTTATAAAGAAAACAAACTAATTATCTATTAAAATTGACAACATATAGGCTTTTCATCCATTATATGAATCCCTTGCGGTATTTCTACTTAAATTGCAGGACTGGATATAAAAGAAAATAAGAATAATACTGTGAGAAGCAATTTTAATTCCTCTGAGATACGTTCTGATGGAGGTTGACGTTAGGCGTATGTATTTCATAATACAAAAGGTGTACTTCCAAGATGGTTATTTTTTTATATGCATTTATTTGAAAGTGCTAGATAATTTCAGTCTTTGCTATTGAATTTAATACACGTTACGCGAAATGCGTAACGCGTAAAATTACGAAAGTAAGGGAACACGCTTAAAGATATTAAATGAAAGATAATATAGACTAATTGAATTTAGCTCTTAATTAGCTCCCAAGCTAATAAGTGAACCGTAACTCCATTGATTACACATTAATGCGATTCTCTCAAATTAAAAATGTTAATTTATATGCAATTTCATAGATTAAGTTCTATTTATAGGTTAGTAAAACGTTCTTCATACTCATCCATATTCAACAGCTAATTATGTTTTCTGATTTCAGGGTAAAGATTTACCCGCTAAGGATTTATCCGGTACTAGCGACCCCTATGTGAGAGTAACACTTTTACCGGATAAAAAACACCGATTAGAAACAAAAATTAAACGACGCACATTAAATCCACGATGGAATGAAACGTTTTACTTTGAAGGATTTCCCATACAAAAATTACAATCACGCGTACTTCATCTTCATGTTTTTGACTACGATCGGTTTTCACGTGATGATTCAATTGGTGAATTGTTTTTACCACTTTGTCAGGTTTGTATTTATGTTTGATAGTTTTTTTTGTGATTGTTGTGCTTTAGGTGGATTTAAGTGAGAAGCCGTCATTTTGGAAAGCATTAAAACCACCTGCTAAAGATAAATGTGGGGAGCTACTTACATCTCTTTGCTATCATCCTAGCAATAGCATTCTTACCCTTACTTTGCTCAAAGCTAGAAATTTAAAAGCGAAGGATATTAACGGAAAGTCTGGTAAGTGTAAATGTAGTTGTCCCTTACGGCATAGATCTAACATGAAAGAACAATTAGTTACAAAACACCAAGGGTGTATTTTCCTGTTTACGTTACGTCATAAAGGAGCAAGCCTAACTAGTATTATCAATGATTCTGAGTAAACTCCAGAATAAGCGATACCATTAGCTAAGCACATTTTCAACTACGTCGACGATTAGTTTGTGAATCAAATAGCGTAAGAAATGCGAGTGTCCATTAATCAGCTCAAAACCTACAGCGCCAAGTAATAGGGTCATTTGTTAGGGATGGGTAAAATGAGAAATAACTAAATTTTTTGCAGCTTAATTTTATTATTATTACTCTTTTTCTTTGTTTACTAGCTCGCAATATAAGTGGAACATTTTAAATTCACAAAAATATTACGGTAGTTCGCAGTTTATGTAATTCTCCTTATACCTTACGTAAAGCACGTAAAATGTAATCTATTAACTCATTCATACTGTTACAGTATAGCTTGACGTTTCTTTTCAGTAAAGCCGTTCACATTCGTAATTAACATTCCGTAACAGCATTGTATAGAAATTTTTGTTGTTTAACTTATCATTAGCTTTAACTTTCGTACTGATTGTCAACTTTTTTAATAGATGGCATTTTTTGTTATTAAGTCCGAGTGTTAGTCAACAAACTATAAACATTTGTTTTATAGAAATTTTTATTTTGGAATAAATTTGTCTTAAAACAAAACTTTTTAAGAGGTAAAGCATATTTGCACACCGTCTTTCTTTTGCTTTGGCATACGTTATTTTTAATTTTTCGCTATTTAAGTTGAGACAATCTGTAAAATTATTATTTTGTTATACCTGTTTGGAGGATTTTACCATTTAATTAACAAAATTTGTTAAAAAAACTGTTTATGGACTGAGATGGTTTGTAGGAATGGTAGGATTGTATCGAAGATTCATTAATGACTTTTCAAATTTAATAGCTCTGTTTAGTCGTGTTCTAAATACAATGAAAATCTTAGGTAGTATGCAAGAAAAAACATTGGTTTAACTAAATAAAATTTAATGGAGGTTTATTACGACACTGTATCGTTTTTTTAAACTGATGGTTTCATCTTATAGCATTAGCTGAGTATTAACAGATCCTAGAAATGTAATCACGCGTTATATTATTTACAACATATGATAACGGAACATCACCATACATTTCTAACTACAGAACATGAGTGCCTTGCAGGCTCTTTATAATCGACTGTTACACAGTCAAACCGCAACTAGTCGTAGTGTAGGATTACCAAGGTAAGCGGGTTGTGGCAGGGTTTGGTAGAAGACGTGAAATGGTTGAACAACAAATAACATTCAATCCGGCAAAAATTGTCTCTAGACGCCACCACAATCTGAAATTTCTCTGAAACAAATAGTCTTAGGCGGATTGTTAAGTTAATCGTGCCTGACTGTGGAAGATAGAGTTGTAGCTTACTCCCTAAAATTGTACACAACTTAAGCTCAATTCGTATGACTTTAACATCACGTTCAATTTCGTCACAGAATATTTTAATTACACTTGTTCAATAAATTCTTAATTGTCTATAAATGATCGATTAAGTGTTAATAAACGCATATATATTTAACTCGGTCCTATTAATCTCTAACGCTGATTAATTTACAATACTTGCTACACCTTTAAACGCTTTCTAAATCTGGAAAAGGTCTAATATCAATGTGCAGCTCACACTAATCATTTCATTTGTAAACTATTAAATCCTTTAGAGCCAAAATGGGTATTTTAGTTATATATATATATATATATATATATATATATATATATATATATATATGATGTGTGTGTGTGTGTGTGTGTGAGTGTGTGTATGTGTGTGTGTGTGTGTGTGATGTGTGATGTGTGTGAGTTGTGTGAGTGTGAGTGTGTGGTGTGAGTGTGGTGTGTGTGTGTGTGTGAGTGTGTGAGTGTGTGAGTGTGTGAGTGTGTAGTGTGAGTGTGTGGTGTGAGTGTGTGTGAGTGTGTGAGGTGTGAGGTGAGTGTGAGTGTGTGAGTGTGTGAGTGTGTAGTAGTGTGTGGTGTGTGTGTGTGTGTGTGATGTGTGAGTGTGAGTGTGTGAGTGTGAGTGTGTGAGTGTGTGAGTGTGGTGTGTGAGTGTGTGAGTGTGTGGTGTGTGAGTGTGTGGTGTGGGTGTGAGTGTGTGAGGTGGTGAGTGAGTGTGAGTGTGTGAGTGTGTGAGTGTGAGTGTGTGAGTGTGTGAGTTGTGAGTGTGTGTGTGTGTGTGAGTGTGTGAGTGTGTGAGGTGGTGTGTGAGTGTGTGAGTGTGGAGTGTGAGTGTGTGAGTGGTGTGAGTGTGTGAGTGTGTGGTGTGTGGTGTGGTTGGAGTGTGTGAGTGTGTGAGTGGTGGAGTGTGTGAGGTGTGTGGAGTGTGTGAGTGTGTGAGTGTGAGGGGGTGTGTGGGTGTGAGGGGTGTGTGAGTGGGTGTGAGGTGTGGTGTGGTGTGAGTGTGAGTGTGAGTGTGTGTGTGGAGTGTGGGGAGTGTGGAGTGTGAGTGTGTGTGAGGGAGTGTGTGTGAGTGTGTGAGGTGTGAGTGGTGGAGTGTGAGTGGGTGTGTGTGTGTGGAGTGTGTGAGTGTGTGTGTGTGTGTGGTGTGAGTGTGTGGAGTGTGTGAGTGTGGTGTGTGGAGTGTGTGAGTGTGTGAGTGTGTGAGGTGTGAGTGTGTGAGTGTGTAGGTGTGTGAGTGTGTGAGTGTGAGTGTGAGGTGGGAGTGTGTGAGTGTGGAGTGTGTGAGTGTGTGAGTGTGAGTGTGTGAGTGTGTGTGTGTGGTGTGAGTGGAGTGTGGTGTGAGTGTGTGAGTGTGTGAGGGAGTGTGTGGAGTGTGTGAGGTGTGAGGTGGAGTGTGTGGTGAGTGTGTGAGTGTGAGTGATGAGTGTGAGTGTGTGAGTGTATGTGAGTGTGTGGAGTGTGGAGGTGAGTGTGTGTGAGGTGTGTGAGTGTGTGAGTGTGTGAGTTGTGAGGTGTGAGTGTGTGAGTGTGAGGTGGAGGTGTGAGTGTGTGTGTGAGTGTGTGAGGTGTGTGAGTGTGAGTGTGTGTGAATGTGTGAGTGTGTGTGAGTGTGTGAGTGTGGGAGGTGTGAGTGTGTGAGGTGTGTGAGTGTGAGTGTGTGAGGTGTGAGGTGTGAGTGTGTGATGTGTGTGTGTGTGTGAGTGGTGGAGGTGTGAGTGTGTGAGTGTGAGTGTGTGAGAGTGTGTGAGGTGTGTGAGTGTGTGTGAGGTGTGAGGTGTGAGTGTGTGTGAGTGTGGGTGGAGTGTGAGTGTGTGAGTGTGTAGTGTGTGAGTGTGTGAGTGTGAGTTGAGTGTGTGGAGTGTGAGTGTGAGTGTGAGTGTGTGAGTGTGAGTGTGTGAGTGTGTGGAGGTGTGAGTGTGGGTGGATGTGTGTGTGTGTGTGTGTGAGTGTGGGGTGTGAGGTGTGAGTGTGTGAGGTGTGAGTGTGGTGGAGTGTGTGAGTGGTGTGTGAGTGTGAGTGTGGAGTGTGTGGAGTGTGAGTGTGTGAGTGTGAGTGTGTGAGTGTGAGTGTGGTGGTGGTGTGAGTGTGTGAGTGTGAGTGTGTGAGTGTGGTGAGTGTGTGTGTGTGTGAGTGTGAGGGGTGAGTGTGTGAGTGTGTGAGTGTGGTGTGGAGTGTGAGTGTGTGTGTGTGGAGGTGTGTGAGTGTGTGAGTGTGAGTGTGTGATGGTGTGAGTGTGAGGTGTGTGAGTGTGTGAGTGTGTGAGGTGTGTGTGTGAGTGTGAGTGGTGTGTGAGTGTGTGGTAGGTGTGTGTGAGTGTGAGTGTGTGAGTGTGAGGTGTGAGGTGTGTGAGTGTGGAGTGTGTGTGGAGGTGGGAGTGTGTGGGGAGTGTGTGAGGTGTGAGGTGTGTGTGTGAGTGTGTGAGTGGTGTGAGTGGTGGAGGTGTGGAGTGTGTGGAGGTGTGAGTGTGTGAGTGTGTGGAGTGGAGTGTGAGTGTGAGTGTGGAGGTGTGAGTGTGAGTGTGTGTGGATGTGGTGTGGAGTGTGTGAGTGTGTGGTGTGTGTGTGGTGTGTGTGTGTGTGAGTGTGTGAGTGTGTGAGTGTGTGATGTGTGTGTGTGTGAGTGTGTGAGTGTGAGTGTGAGTGGGGTGTGAGTGTGTGAGTGTGTGAGTGTGGTGGTGAGTGTGAGTGTGAGTGTGTGAGTGTGAGGTGTGGTGTGTGGGTGTGGGTGTGTGGAGGTGGGGGTGTGGTGTGAGGTGTGAGGTGTGTGGTGAGTGTGGGTGTGTGAGGTGTGGGTGTGGGTGTGAGGTGGGAGGTGGGTGTGAGGTGTGAGGGTGGTGGAGTGTGTGTGGAGTGTGTGGGTGTGAGGGGAGGTGGAGGGTGTGGAGGTGTGAGGTGTGAGTGTGTGAGGTGGAGGTGTGAGTGTGGAGGTGGTGTGGAGTGTGTGAGTGTGGGTGAGTGTGGAGGTGTGAGGTGGGTGAGTGTGTGGAGTGTGGAGGTGGAGTGTGTGGTGTGGAGTGTGTGTGTGTGGAGTGTGGAGGTGTGAGGTGTGAGTGTGTGGAGGGTGTGAGGTGTGTGAGTGTGTGGTGTGAGGTGGTGTGTGTGAGTGTGTGAGTGTGTGAGTGTGGTGTGGTAGTGTGAGTGTGGAGTGTGTGAGTGTGTGAGTGTGAGTGTGTGAGGTGTGTGAGGTGTGAGTGTGTGAGTGTGAGTGTGGAGTGTGGAGTGTGTGAGTGTGTGGTGGTGTGAGTGAGGTGTGAGGTGTGAGTGTGGAGGTGTGAGTGTGTGGAGTGTGTGAGTGTGTGAGTGTGTGAGTGTGGAGGGAGTGTGGAGTGTGGAGTGTGTGAGTGTGTGAGTGTGTGAGTGTGTGTGAGGTGTGGAGTGTGAGTGTGGTGTGAGTGTGTGAGTGTGGAGTGTGTGAGGTGAGGTGGAGTGGTGTGTGTGAGTGTGTGGGTGTGTGAGGTGTGAGTGAGGGTGTGAGTGTGTGAGTGTGTGGAGGTGTGTGAGTGTGTGGGGGTGTGGGGGGTGGGGGTGGGGGTGTGGTTGGGGGTGTGAGGTGGGGTGTGGTGTGGGTGGTGTGGGGTTTGTGTGAGTGTGTGGGTGTGTTGTGAGGTGTGAGTGTGTGAGGTTGTGAGTGTGGAGTGTGTGAGTGTGTGAGGTGTGTGGTGTGGTGTGAGTGGGTGGAGGTGGAGTGGTGGAGTGTGAGTGTGTGGTGGAGTGTGAGTGTGGGTGTGTGGAGTGTGGGGTGTGAGTGTGGAGTGTGTGAGTGTGTGAGTGTGGTGTGTGAGTGTGTGGTGTGAGTGTGTGGTGTGTGGTGTGGTGTGAGTGTGTGGTGTGTGAGGTGTGAGTGTGTGAGTGTGTGAGTGGGTGTGTGTGGTGTGGTGGTGTGTGAGTGTGGTGGGTGTGAGTGTGTGGTGTGTGAGGGGGGTGGTGTGAGTGTGTGAGGTTGTGTGGGAGTGGAGTGTGTGAGTGTGTGATGTGTGTGAGTGTGTGGTGTGTGGTGATGTGTGGTGTGTGGAGTGTGTGAGTGTGGAGGTGTGTGGTGTGAGTGTGTGTGTGAGTGTGTGAGTGTGTGTGTGTGGTGTGTGTGAGTGTGTGTGAGGTGTGAGTGTGTGTGTGTGTGGTGAGTGTGGAGTGTGGAGGTGTGAGTGTGTGTGGTGTGTGAGTGTGAGTGTGTGATGTGTGTGAGTGTGTGAGTGTGTGTGAGTGTGAGTGTGGATGTGTGGAGTGTGTGAGTGTGTGAGTGTGATGTGAGGAGTGTGTGAGGTGGAGTGTGTGAGTGTGGAGTGTGAGTGTGGAGTGTGTGTGTGTGTGGAGTGTGAGTGGAGTGTGTGAGTGTGAGGTGTGAGTGTGTGAGTGTGTGAGTGTGTGAGTGTGAGTGTGTGAGTGTGTGATGTGTGTGAGTGTGTGAGTGGTGAGTGTGAGTGTGTGAGTGTGGAGTGTGTGAGTGTGTGAGTGTGAGTGTGTGAGTGTGAGGTGTGAGTGTGGGTGTGAGTGTGTGATGTGTGAGTGTGAGTGTGTGAGTGTGTGAGGTGTGAGTGTGGAGGTGTGAGGTGTGATGTGTGAGTGTGAGTGTGTGAGTGTGATGTGTGTGAGTGTGTGATGTGTGTGAGTGTGTGAGAGTGTGGAGTGTGTGAGTGTGTGAGTGTGTGAGTGTGTGAGTGTGTGAGTGTGTGAGTGTGAGTGTGTGAGGTGTGAGTGTGTGAGGTGTGAGTGTGGATGGAGTGTGTGTGAGTGTGTGAGTGTGTGATGTGTGTGAGTGTGAGTGTGTGAGTGTGAGTGTGTGGAGTGTGTGAGTGTGGAGTGTGAGTGTGTGAGTGTGTAGTGTGTGAGTGTGTGAGTGTGTGAGTGTAGTGTGAGGTGTGTGAGTGTGTGTAGTGTGGAGTGGATGGTGTGTGAGTGTGTGAGTGTGTGAGGTGTGAGTGTGGAGTGTGGAGGTGTGAGGTGTGGAGTGTGTGAGTGTGTGAGTGTGGAGTGTGTGAGTGTGTAGTGTGTGAGGTGTGAGTGTGAGTGTGAGTGTGAGTAGTGTGTGTGAGTGTGTGAGTGTGTGATGGTGAGAGTGTGAGGTGTGAGGTGTGAGTGTGGTGTGTGAGTGTGTGAGTGTGTGGAGTGTGTGAGTGTGTGGAGTGTGTGAGGGATGTGAGTGTGAGTGTGTGATGTGTGAGTGTGGAGTGTGAGTGTGTGAGTGTGAGTGTGTGAGTGTGTGAGTGTAGTGTGTGTGAGGTGGGAGTGTGTGAGGTGGGTGTGTGGAGTGTGTGAGTGTGAGTGTGTGAGTGTGTGAGTGTGGAGTGTGAGGTGAGTGTGTGAGTGTGTGAGTGTGAGTGTGAGTGTGTGAGTGTGTGGAGTGTGGAGGTGTGAGTGTGGAGTGTGTGAGGTGTGTGAGTGTGTGAGTGTGTGAGTGTGAGTGTGTGTGATGTGTGGTGTGTGGTGGTGTGTGTGTGTGTGAGTGTGAGTGTGGAGTGTGAGTGTGTGGAGTGTGTGAGTGTGTGAGTGTGAGTGTGTGAGGTGTGTGAGTGTGTGAGTGTGGAGGTGTGAGTGTGTGTGAGTGTGTGAGTGTGGAGTGTGTGGAGGTGTGAGTGTTGAGTGTGTGAGTGTGTGAGTGTGGAGTGTGTGGAGTGTGTGAGGTGTGAGTGTGTGAGTGTGAGTGTGGAGTGGGAGGTGTGGAGTGTGAGTGTGTGAGTGTGGAGTGTGTGAGGTGTGAGTGTGTGTGGTGTGGAGTGTGGTGTGTGTGTGTGTGAGTGTGAGTGTGTGAGTGTGTGTGTGGGTGTGTGAGTGTGTGATGTGTGAGTGTGTGAGTGTGAGTGGAGTGTGTGAGTGTGTAGGTGTGAGTGTGTGAGTGTGGAGTGTGTGAGGTGAGGTGTAGGTGTGGAGGTGTGAGTGTGAGTGTGTGAGTTTGTGAGTGTGTGAGTGTGTGAGTGTGTGAGTGTGTGAGTGTGTGAGTGTGTGAGTGTGTGAGTGTGTGATGAGTGTGTGAGTGTGTGAGTGTGTAGGTGTGAGTGTGGAGTGTGTGAGTGTGGTGTGAGTGTGTGAGTGTGTGAGTGTGTGAGTGTGTGAGTGTGTAGTGTGAGTGTGTGTAGTGTGAGTGTGTGAGTGTGTGAGTGTGTGATTGTGTGTGTGAGTGTGTGTAGTGTGAGTGTGTGTGAGTGTGTGAGTGTGTGTGTGTGTGTGCAGTGTATGTGTGTGAGTGTGTGTAGTGTAATGTGTGAGTGTGAGTGTGAGTATGTGTAATGTGTATGGAGTGTGTGTGTGTGTGTGTGTGTGTGTGTGAGTGTGGAGTGTGGAGTGTGTGTGTACTTATGCGTTTGCGTGTGAGTGCGTGTGCGAGGGTCGTGTGTGTGTGTGTGTGTTGTGTGTGTGTGTGTGTGTGTGTGTGTGTGTGTGTGTGGTGTGTGTGTGATGTGAGTACGGTGAATCATCTGGATGTTCGTATTAACACTGTGCATTTAACCTTGTTTTATCTGGAACTGATTAAATTTGGGAGAAATTTGGGCTGAGAAGGTTATCTGTATAGGGTCTGTCACGACACTGAGTCGATATGTATATGAAAAAATTTTTTTATCTACAAAAGTGTTCATCGAATTTTGAAAAAACACAAATTTAATCAGTTTTTATATAAATTAACTAAAAATTTTAGGCCGGGTAATAGTGTAATATGAGTAAATTTTTGTGAATTTATATTAATTAAAACTCAAGAAAATGGTTTCTTTAATCCATATAGCTCTAATTATTGGATTGGAACTAGTTGTAGCACCAACTTGATGGAGCTCCATCTCTTAATAGTGCGTTTGAAAATATTTTTTTTGGAAAACTACTTTGAGGATCGTTTGATAGCAAAGAACGGTCTTCATAAATTGCCTCCTCGATTGCCGGCCTAACCCTATAAGATTTTTTTGTTTGGGGTCCTATAAGAGATATAGTGTACCGGGTGGCCAATTAATAACGGCCGTCGGCCATATCTCAGGAATGGATTATAGCACAGGTTCGGGAAAAACATTTTTATGACAAAAGTGGCCTTGAGAAACGCCTGGAAATTACTTTCAGAATTGTAGGTCCACCGCTAGAGGGCGTATTTGACAGTTAAAATTTTAAAAAGCAAAATTTTTCAAAATTTACTGAATTAAGGGGCATATTAAATATTATAATCAGATTCCTCGACAAATTCTGCATATTTTTTATTTGACAAGTTTTAGTCTATCTCTTCAAATAAGGGGTGGGGAGTGTGGAACCTTGTTACGAAAAAACGCATTTAATTCAGGTTCTGCTTGACCGATTTTAATAAACTTGCTGTTGTTTGAAAGAGCTTTTGTTAAACAATAGAAGATTTGCAAATTTGAAGCAATCTGATTAATAACATAAATGCTAGAGGGCGCTGTTTAATATTTTTTAATATTGTGTTTTCTCTTTACAATTTTAAATGGAAGCATAAAAATTTAAGTAGGTCTTTACAAAGTAGACTAAATTAGTAATAAAACAGTGAAAACTGCCAGTCGATATCTTTTTCCTATCCTGAGATATCGTAAGAAACAGGTAAATGGCGGGAATTGTTCTTCCAACGTCTAGTAGGCTAGTTCGCGTTAACGGAAATTATTAAATTTAGCCTGGATGAAAAGATCTTACATTGGTCTGCAGTAATTTAAACTGTTATGCTAATGTTATATTCGCCGATAGATTACCTAAATGTAATGCTGTCGCTACTAACAATGAGAACATATTATAAAATAATGTGATAAATCTAACATTTTTTTAATTATATAAGAATGATGTATTTGTTTTCAAGCGATGTGTTAGTAAATCAAAAGCATAAAATACCAATAAAAACCGATATATGCCCAGCAATAACAAATACAGTTTAAAATATGAATTACGATTTACTGATGACAACAAAATTAGTAAAGAGGGCCATGTAAGATATAAAATAAATTCCCTGTTGAAAACAAGCACACCAAGTACCCTTGGCCATTCGTGTTCTTGCAACATGATGGGTGCCCGGCACATTATTCTAGAGATGATCGGAATTTCTTAGATCAATCATACCCTGAAAGGTGGATAGGACGTGGAAGTTTATTTATTTTGCCATCAAGGTCTCCAGACCTAACTTGTTTAGATTTTTATTTGTGGGGCGAATAAAAGATCTCGTTCATGCCAATAGGCCCACAACAAGAGATTGAAAGAATACGACAGACAATACGAAGTATTTCAAGGCCAGAAATTGAAACTGCTGCTCTATCCACCCGGCAGTGATTAATTTCATGCATTGAAAATGATGGACGACATTTCGAACATCTAGGGCGACACTAATTACGTAGTTATGTATTTAAGGTTTTAATTGTTAGATTTATCACAGTATTAGTTTATAATTTGTTCTCATTGTTAGTAGCGGCAGCATTACATTTAGGTAATCTATCGGCAACCATAACATTAGTATAACAGTTTAAATTACTGCAGACCAATCTAAGATCTTTTCATCCAGGCTAAATTTAATAATTTCCGTTAACGCGAAATAGCCTACTAGACGTTGGAAGAACAATTCTCACCATTTACCTGTTTCTTATGATATCTCAGGATAGGAAAAAGATATCGACTTGCAGTTTTCTCTATTTTATTACTAATTTAGTCTACTTTTTAAAGACCTACTTAAATTTTTATGCTTCCATTTAAAATTGTAAAGAGAAAACACAATATTAAAAAAATATTGAACAGCACCCTCTAGGATTTATGTTATTAGTCAGATTGCTTCAAATTTACAAACTTTCTATTGTATAACAAAAGCTCTTTCAAACAACATCAAGTTTATTAAAATCGGTCAAGCAGAACCTGAATTAAAGGCGTTTTTTCGTAACAAGGTTCCCACTCTCCCCCACCCCTTATTTGAAGAGATAGACTAAAAGTTGTCAAACAAAAAATATGCAGAATTTGTCGAGGAATCTGATTATAATATTTAATATGCCCCTGGATTGAGTAAATTTTGAAAAATTTTGCTTTTTAAAATTTTAACTGTCAAATACGCCCTCTAGCGGTGGACCTACAATTCTGAAAATAATTTCCAGGCGTTTCTCGAGACCACTTTTGTTATAAAATTTTTTTTCCCGAACCTCTGCTATGATCCATTCCTGAGATATGGCCGACGGCCGTTCTTAGTTGGCCACCATGTATATGCCACTCACAACAGTTTTTGTTTTAAAATGTTATACTTAGTGTTTGTTGTTAATTTATGAAAATAATCATTAATTTAGTTTCTATTGATATAATTGTTTCAATTACAAGTTTTAAAAAGAATTTTTAATGCTTAAGTATATACTTTGTTTTCTTTGTGCTACCTAAGTCTTAGTTAAGTAGATAGCATTTGCTTATTATTGATTCCTTCCAAGTAAAGCCAACCAAAAATTAATCTTTAGTTTAAGATGGTAGAAAAACTATAAATTTTAGGAATAAGGAGATATTTACAACGGCTTCTTATTTTTTAGCGTAGAATCCGTTAATGCAGTAAAAAATAGGGTTGTTATGTAAAAAAATTAACTTTTTGAGTTTTTTAAATTACAAAATTTAACACCATTTTTTCGAACACCCTGTTAAATTTTTTTATTTATTTTTGTAAGATTCTGTAAGCTGTGAGTTCTTTGTGTGTAAGTTTAAAAAATATTTGGCCTAGCTCGCTTGTACCTTGAGAAATTATATTTTTTCTGGACAGGCGCACCTGACAAAAATTTTGAAAAAATAAAATATCTCAAAAACGGTGCATTTTAAACATGGGCTGATTTTTACTAACTAACATTTAAATTTAACGTAGCTTTAAAAAATATAATAAAAATGGGTTCCATTTAAAATACCAGAGTCTACTCCCGGTATAACCAGTAGCTGCATAAAACTGAAAATATTTTAGTTATACTATATTTTTTAAATCACCCCTGCATACAAATTTTATTTTGAGTAGCTTTCCATATACCCATCGACTGACCCTGTATATCACATTATAAGTTACATGTCAAAACAAGCAAACATAAGAACACTATTTAGTACAACCGTAAGTTACCTTACTACTCAAGCAGTTTACTCATCACATATTTTAAACATCGCAGTAATTGGTTGCCAAACGATATAAATCTAAATTCGGCAACAAGTTACTACATTTATTAATTGTCACTTGGCTTCAGTGCGTGAAAGCACTACTTTGTCAGGAACTGCAAAATCATACATTAACCTTACTTATAAAGACACGAAAAGATAAGAAAAACTAATTAACTGTAAATGAAAATTTATTTATAACATGTGAATAAAAATTACTGTTAACAATTAAGAAGTGCAGTATAAAATAAGTATCGTAATAATAATGTTATTTTGTTTTCAGATCCGTACGTTAAAGTGTGGCTTCAATTTGGTGATAAACGCATAGAAAAACGCAAAACCGCTGTTTTTAAATGTACGTTAAATCCCGTTTTTAACGATACATTTTCATTTAATGTGCCATGGGAAAAAATTAGGGAATGTTCGCTGGATGTGATGGTTATGGATTTTGATAACATAGGACGAAATGAATTAATTGGTAGAATTTTATTAGCAGGTACGTTGTTTTATCTTTTTTTGTGAGCTTTACGAATAATTTTAACATAACTTAAAGCCCTCGTTCGACACAAGCTTTTATAACATGTACACTTCGGACTAGATTCATCGATAACGATATAGATGGGAGGTGATATGAATACTTAATAAAACTGATGAAACGTGATTAAGCTTATCAAATTAATATGCATGATTGCATGCGTGGTTTTTCGAAATTACGTGCTTTTTTTTAATTTAATTGTAATTACTACTTTTATAAATAATTATTGAATGCCCCTCGGACCCATTTTACATAAAGTGACCTTTCATTCAAGTATGCAGTATCCGTAGTGAATTTCTCCCGAAACCCTTCTTCTTCCTTCCTATTACCATCGTCTTTTTTTCTTTCTCACCTTTGGTTTATGGTGCCGTCAACCTTTGTTTCTTGCGATCATTTTCTTTTTTCACTTTTCCATTCCTCTCTATTAGCCGATACATAGAAACATAGTGAAACCTAACTTTAGTTCTGTATTATAAGTGTTTTTTAACTGTGGTTTCCTATTAGTCGGAGTTTTGATCGATTTCCAAGTTTATGCTATTTTCAGCGACGTTTCGTGAAGCTGGACTCTGCTTTCCGTCATCAGGCTTAGTCCTGAGCACTGTTTATCCAATTGATTGTCGAATTCATATGTTATATCTAATTTTATTCATATATTGATATCTAGATTCGAACTTGGTACCATTTTCACTTGACTATGCCTGACACCTTTACCGTTTGAGCCACTGTTAGTTAATCCAATATGTATTTTTAGAACTGAATGTGGCTTCTTTGAGTTTCCGACGAGTTGTATTCTCGTCCTTTGCCACCATCTGTATGTTATCCCCTTGGATGCGGTGGTCTTCGATCCAGACATGTTCAGCGATTCTTGATCTTCCTGTTTCGCCGTTGCGGGCGTTGTTCTTGTGTTCCTGAGTGTTCTGGTCAACCAGAACGCTCAGGGGAATACTAACCAAAACCAAACCATACAATGAAGATCAGAACTCCAAGAACTGTATATACAACCTACCATGCGAATGCGGCAGAGCATACATTGGAGAGAGCAGTAGACCACTCAAAGTGAGAACTCAGGAACACAAGAACAACGTCCGCAAGGGCGAAACAGAAAGATCAAGAATCGCTGAACATGTCTGGAACGAAGACCACCGCATTCAATGGGATAACATACAGATAGTGGCAAAGGACGAGAATACAACTCGTCAGAAACTCAAAGAAGCCACATTCATCGCACTAGTGGAAAATCTAATAAGCCAAGCTAGTGTGAAATGAAACCCATATGGATTCAATAATGCGCGAAGAGCTTAAGCGCAATACACCTGCGCAAGAGGTTACGGCGCAACATGCGCAATAAGCTTCTGCGCAACCAAAGTTTAATATATATATATATATATATATATATATATATATATATATATATATATATATATATATATATAATATATATTAGTATATGTATATATATACTATAAGTTCTAACAAATATATTGGATTTAGTGGCTCAACGGTAAAGGTGTCAGGCTAGTAAGTGAAAGGTACCAAGTTCGAATCTGAGAGTTGTCAAGTGCTTGAGAAAAAATTAGATATAACATATGAATTCGACTCAAGTGCGAAAACAGTCCTTCTCAGGACTAAGCCTGATGACGGAAGCAGAGTGAGATGGTGCATGCGTGGATGGGTAGACGTGCTTGCGTGGATGGGGTTGCATGTGTGCGTCTGTGTAGGGATATGTGGATGAGTGTATGCGTATGTGCGTGTGTGTGTGTGTGTGTGTGTGTGTGTGTGTGTGTGTGCGTGTATGTGTCTGCGCACGTGCGTGTGTGTGCGTGTGTACCGGATTGTTTACGTTCGCTCGTGTGTGTGCGGGTGAGTGCGTGCGTGCCCACTCGCGCTCGTTGTTGGGATCCCAAATCTATAAAATCCACTTTAACCATTTTAAATAAACTGTGATACATACACTTTATGAACCAGACCACATGGTTATTGATGTTTAACTTGTAGTTTGTCTATATTAGCTTGTGTTTAATTTAAAAATCTTTTCAAAGCTAGTATTGGTATAGCATCCCCGCTTCTTTTTGTATTTTTTTGTTTATTTGTGTATTTCTTTCCTCTTGCGCATTATTGGAATACATATGGGTTTCATTTCCACACTATCTTGGCTTATTGGATTTTCTGCTAGTGCGATGTATGTGGCTTCTTTCAGTTCCCGACGAGTTGTGTTCTCGTCCTTTGCCATTATCTATATGTTATCCCATTGGATGCTGTGGTCTTCGTTCTAGACATGTTCCGCGATTCTAAATTTTTCTGTTTCGCCCTTGCGGACGTTATTATGTTTCTGTGTTCTCACTTTGAGTGATCCACTGCTGTCTCCTATATATGCTCTGCCGCATTCGCATGGTAGGTTGTTGACACAATTCTTGGAGTTCTGATCTTCATTATGTGGTTTGGTTTCGGTTACTATTTTCTTGAACGTTCTGGTCGATTTGAAGGCAATGCGTATCTTGTATTTGCTGCCTATCCTTCATATTTTGTCTGAGGTGCCTTATATATATATGGTATTATCACTGTATATTTGGGTTCTTCTTTTTCGGTTACCCTTTCCCTGTTTAGGTTAATTGCTAGATCGGAGTGGCCATTTTCATTGAGTGTTTTAGCGAATTTTCTTTTTCTTTGTTCAGGTCCTCTTGTTCTGATCGTATTGTTTTCGCTCTATCGTACAAACATTTTGTCACGCCTAACTTTATGTTTTTGTGGTGTTTGGAGTTGTAGTCTGGGTACCTCCCCGTGTGGGTCAGTTTCCTGTATACACTTCTCGTGAAAGTGTTGTCATTCCTGTGTACAAGTACATCCAGGAATGGCAGTTTTGTTCCGACTCCAATTCCATTGTGAATTTTATGGAGGGTGTACGGCTATTTAGATGATCTAGGAATTCATCTACCACAGTATCGTCTACATATCTAAGCCACATCCCAAACTTTTGTTGATAGAATTTGTCTTCTACCTGGAAATATGTGGTTCTAATGCATATTGTCAGAAATTCCATTATTATGTTTACCGAGAGTTTAGTGCGTTCGTCTAACGTTTCATCCTTTTCCAGCTTGTCCTTTACGATAGCTAGTGCCTTTCGGTAGGTACATTTGTTAATAGACTCACAATGTCGAAGCTTACCAGTATTTCTTCATGATTGGGTTGGAAGTTTCTGATGGTTTCCACAAAGTGTTGCGTATTCTTGACCATAGACTCGGTTTTTCCTCTTTAGCAGATGATAGATGTCCTCTTGAGGTATTGTGTCCCAAGTAACCTGTAATTTGTGTTGTAGAGCTTGCAGCGTTTGCGGAGGATGCTGCAAGGTATTCAGTCTTCTCCCCATAAAGTCTCAAACATGTTCGATGGGCGAAAGATCGGGACATCTGGGTGGAAATGGCAAGAGATTAACATTATCCTCTGCAAATAGGCCCAAAGAACGTCTTGCAATATGAGGACGGGCATTATCCTGCCTCAAAGGTGGGTTTTCCAACTGCTAAAGGAATGGAAGAATATGTAGTTCTATCACCTCATCCACATGTCGTTGAGCGCACATATTGCCTCGGATGAATACCAAGCGAGACCTACTCCCTTAAGTTATAGCACCCCATACCATAATACCTACAGTTTAGTGCACATGCCTCGCAACAGAAAATTCAACATTTCGACGTTCCTCACGTTTTCGTCTGACGTTCATACGGCTATCATGCATCCCCAAACAGATTCGGGAGTCATCAGTTAACACTATCCTATGCCACTCTTGGTTCCAGTGTAGTCACAACGTACATCACTCCAAACGTTGCCGTCGATATTGAGCCGTTAGTAGTAAGACAAGGTGTGGCCGATAGAATTGTAAGCCGAAAGCTCTAATTCTACGGTAAACCGTTCGAAGGGTTACAGGACGACTTTCGTTAGCTAACCATTGATCGTCAATTGATCTGGTACTTATGAATCGGTATCTTGATACCATAAGTTGAAGATTGCGGTCTTGCACCTCATTTGTTCTTCTTCACCCCCCCGGTCCCTCTTCTGCGGCGTTCCTAACTCTCCCTAGTTCATGCCTGATAGCAGCGCATGATGGCGGTTTGGTCCCGGTTAAGGCTATTTGCGATTTATCTAAACGAAAAACCACCTTCGCGCAAACCAACAATATAACCTCTGTCGAATTCGCTTAATTGGCGGAAATTTCCACGTTGGCGCACTGTAGGAATAATCACACCCTCAAAGTAAACAATCACAAGCGAAAACAATAAAGAACTGAACACAATCTCGCACAATATACACCTGACAAAATAGTTCGAAAAGACTGAACGAACTGTCAGATAAGCCATCACCACTTGATCCACATGACTGAAATTTTAATCAATTGCTACATTTTAGTAGTTGAACGTTTCTGTCAAGTTTGGTCAAAAAATTCCTACCCCATCTTCGTGTAGCAATTTCAATGTTACTGAGTATATATTACTGTGCTATCAATAACCGTATCTTTATATCTAACATCACTTGACCAGTTTTAGTCATATACTAAAGCATCTGCTCTTAAAACAGGCTTTTTATACAAATCTAAGCAGTAGTTTACCTCCCGATAACTCTTTCTGCTGTATAAAGCCCAAATTCGACATTATCTTACATACGGTTCTCATCTCTGGGTTAGTCCCCTGTTATATGCTCTAGATATCATTAACCGTATTCAAACAAGATCAGTTAGGCTTATCAATTACCCATCCAGAACTTCTGACAAAGACACAGTTTCAATTCTTCCTTTGTACTATCGGTATATCTGTGGCTATTGTGCTGCTGAATTAGATTATTTGATGCTATCTCGAGCCTTATTTGCTAGAGATACTCGGTTCGCCCATTCACAGCAAGTAGTTGTCTTCCCACTCCTCGCCTTCAAACCTCTCGGTCGTGTGCCATGTCTTCCTCTAAATCTCGCTTTCTCATTGCATTCCTGACCCATTTATTCCACCACTTCCTGGGTCTAACCTTCTTCCTCTTCCCTTCTGGTATACAGCTGAATAATCGTTTGGGCCATCGAATACCCTCCATTCCTAACAGATGTCCAAACCATTTCAATCTCCTTTTTTCCATTCTGTCTGTAATGGTTTCTGTAGCTTCCACGCGGTCTCTGATTTCTTCATTTCTTATTCATTCTCTTCTGGACACTCTTGCTCTACTGCGTAGGTAATCCATTTCGATACGCATTAATTTTTTCTTTTCCGCTTCTTTGACCGTCCATATTTCACTTCCGTAGCACAATATACCCATTCTACCATGGTTTGTCCTATTCTCTTCTAATTTCTTTTTGTTATTCCTTTATCCCACCATAGTGAGTTTAATGTTCTCAATATTTTTCAAGAGCTTTTGTTCTTTGTTTTATTTCCTGTGCCCCAAATCAGTATTATCTGTCATAGCTCCTAAATATCTAAATTCGTTTACCTGTTTGATCTAATTCTCCTCATTTGTGAGTACATCAAAGTTTGTATTTGAATTTACCACCAAATATTCTGGTTTTTTTTAAGCTAATCTACAGCATATTCATTTTGTAATCTTCTCAACATGAATTCTAAGTCATAAGCATCTTTCCCAGTTATGACCTGATCGTCTGCGAAGTTCAGTGTGAATAAAAGGCTTTCTAGAATTGATACACCCATTCCCTCACAACTTCTCTTCCAGTTTCTAAGCGCAGGCTCCACATATAGGTTAAATAGTAACGGTAGCAGGCTGCACCCTTGCCCTAGTCCTTCGGTCGTGTGGATTTATATCACCATCTGCATCACCAATATGCAGTACAAATTTTATAACTTGTCGTGCCAACCGGGTCTATATTCTCCTATACGGCTTCCAAACTCTAGAACGGTCTTGCTAGTATTGATATTGCACCCTGTGACTATTTCCTGCTCTCAGAACTTAAATTACCGCTTCGTATAAAGAGATTTTCGAGCATAGGTGAATTAATATAAAATCTAGCCGATGGACTTCGGCACAACACTTTCTCGTATAAGGAAACTAACTGTTGCCCGTAGCAATTCCTAGCTCCGTATAACTTTCAATATAATAAGATATACTTACTTACAAAATTATTTTTTTCTTATTCACCCTGTATTTTGCAAATCACTGTATATTTTACATATTTGGATAGCATGAGAAATTAATTTTAAAATACTTTATATTTGTTTTTGAGACTTCGATGCAAGGTATTAAAAAAAAATTAAAATAATAATTTTTTTAATTTTCGGCAAAACCGGAGGCGCTAAAAATAATCCAATATAACAGTTTAGTAGCTGTGTATGTCTACTATGTAATCGCTTCATTTCAAGATTTCATTTTATTAGAAACATAGTTGTAAGGATTGAAATTTTCAAATCTCAAAATTCCTAACTCCGGTCCTGGATAAGATAGAAATCTCATAAAGCTCACATTTTTGTTATATGTGACTATAAAATATGTAAATTTAAAAGCTATATGTTGATAGGCCAGTCACTAAAACTTGGAATGTAACAAGACATACTTACCTACAAAAATTATTTTTTTCTTATTCACCTTATATTTTGCAAATCACTGTATATTTTTACCTATTTGGATAGCATGAGAAATTAGCTTTAAAATACTTTAAATTTGTTTTTGAAGTTGTGATATAAAATATTAAAGAAATGTAAAAAACGTTTTTTTATTTTCCGCAAAACCGGAAGCGCTAAAAATATTTCAATGTAGCAGTTTAGCAGCTATATATGTTTACTATATAATTCCTTAATTCTAAGATTTCATTTTTATCAGAAGCATAGTTACAAGGGATTGAAATTTTCAAATGTGAAAATTTCTAACTTCGGTCCTGGATAAAGTACGTAAATTTTAAAAAAATTACCAGAGCCGTTCTTGACACAATTAATTTTGAAAAAAAGGCAATTTTAACCCCGAAATTAAGGGCAAATATTTTTTTCAAAAATATTTACAAACCGTTCGAAATCGTGTATTTTTATTTACAAGTTGCGATTTTCAAATTGCAAGTAGCTTTTATGGTTTCTTAGTGACAGCGCAAGCGCTGAAATGCACTAAAATCGCAATTTTGAATTTAAAATTTTTTTAAAAATATGTTCGATCGGAGTTTAGGTTTACTAACTTTTCACCAAAAATAGACTTTTTGGCTCTGGTTTTGGAAATGCACCCCCAAAAAGGCACCCACATTTCGCCCCCCCCTCCCATTTATTGATTTTTACAAAAATCCAGTTTTATACATAACTTTCAGATATAGGGGGCCATGTCAAATCTCATTAAAATCGATCAAATAGTCTCGGAGCCACACAGATTTTTTTCGATTTCAATACTTTCTCTTAGTATACGTATTATCCAAGAAAGTAAAAATGTGACGAAAGAATTGAAAGCGATTCCCTCATCGCACTATGAAAAGGTTGAATGGATGAAGGGTTGACATATGTGAATCGCTTCGAATGGATGCTATTTTAAAGGCGATAAAATAAGCGTACTCTTTTATTTACAATTCCCCGAACATTTTTATCGTAGTGTATTTATTTTGACCAAACAATGTTTGCACTATATGAAATAAGCTTTAATGTTTCATTGCATCAGAGCTGCCCTATGGTCGGGTGTTAAATATAAAAAAATTTAGAGAAAAGAGGTTTCAAAATGCAATATTTAAAGCTTTGTGTATTAATTTACAAGAAAATATGTGGTTTATCTATTTAAGTAAGTTGAGCGCCCGTTGCGGTAGTTAGGCGCACTAATGACAAAATATGGGGTCTGAGGCCAAGGTTGGTGCACTGGCCATACACAAGGATAGTCAGATCGGTAATAACCTATGCGGCTTTGGTGTGGTGGCCAAAGGTGAAGTAGAAAACCGCCAAACTAAAACAAGGCAAGATACAAAGACTTGGCTGTTTAGGCATTACGGGGGCAATGAAAACCACGCCTACCGCTGCAATGAAGACCCTATTGAATCTCCCCCTCTTGAACTGGTGATTAGGAGGAGGTCGGGTTGGGGTTAAACAGATTGCAGAATTCACAGTACAAACTATGTACAGACACACACTGAGCATACGAGGTTGACAACATAGGGGACCCCGTACTTGATATGAGAACGGACCATATGACGCCAAAACATCTCGTTACCACATTCGTCGAGGTAATAATTCAGAATTGAACAGAGTGGAATTAACTGAGATACAAATTCCCACCTGGCAGTCTAATCTAGTACACGGACGGTTTAAACCCCGAGACGGGTGCTGGAGCGGGCATACACGGTGTCAAGCCAAGACAAAATATCATTATCCCTTTTGGCAGACACGCCACCGTCTTCTAAGTGGAAATATACGCGATACTTCCATGTGCGCGGGAAATCAATAGAAGGGCCTACACAGGAAGACGTATCTATATCTTATCTGACAGCCAGACGGTCCTGAAAGAACCATCAAACATTAAGGCATAAACTGATCTGGTAATGTTACGAAGAACTCAACGGGCTGGTAGAGATGAACAAGGTAACTCTTGATGCCTGGCCATTGTAGGATCGAAGGAAATGAAAAGGTAGATAAACTCGAAAGGCAGGGATTAGCGGACCCCTTTTATGGCCTCGAATCTGCAGGGTAGTAACAAGAAATGGAATCCGTAGATATATAACATCAAGTACTGGATAAACAGACCAGGGCTAACACATCAAGGCATACATAAACGGACCTTGCGTAAAAAGAACCACAGAACTGCTCACGCTGGGCAGGGTACAGGTTAGGATCTTTACCAACCTCCTGACAGAACATGCGCCTGTTAAGGACCGTTTAAGGAAGATCAAGAAATTTAATGGAGACCCCGCGTGTAGATTTTGCGGTGAGGAACCAGAAACAGCTATTCACATTATATGTGACTATGACTCGCTGGCTGCTAACAGACAACGGATTTTCGGGTAGTCAAAAATAGAACCGGAAGACTTAAACATACATTCCGTTAGTGACCTGTGCGCTCTGCTACAGAGCGTTAACATCACAGACGGGGTGTAACAAACCACTAGGGAGAACACAATAAGCCGTATAGGCTGCGGTGTCTCCGAAACCAGCTAGGTAGACGGACACGAGGGAAGGAAAAAAAGTGGAACGCCACCTAAGTACTGAAACTAACCTTGCCCTTTGTCTGCTTCAATTTACTTTCTGACTCATACTAATACTATCCTTGTTCTTATGGCCACTGCTGCTTTTGTTGTTTCTTTTGTTAAAGTTATGAATGCGAAATAGCTTCCTTTTCCGTAACACATTTTGCTTTCTCGTATACGTACGTATAAAGAGAAAGCTATGTAATCGGTTTTAATTATCTAACACCGTTTTTACATATCTCGAGGTTTTGTGGCTTAAACAAAACGAAAAACATCTTTTTAGAAAAAACAATTTCGTGTCTGATTGTGTGTCTGTGTGTTGTCGATAAAAAGCCATTTTAAAAAAAAAAAATTAGGGTCTGTGTGTGTGCATGCGTGCGTGCGGGATATTTTTGAACCATTAAAGCTATCAATATGAAATTTGGTACAAAATTCTTTGCCATAAAATCTAGGTCAAGTTCGTTAATGAGCAAAATCCAACCAGTAGCGGGCCACTTTTAGGGGATCAGAAGATCATTGCTTCAGATTTGAAAAAGTTACATAAAATAACAAACTAATACTTTTTTATATAATTTCAAAATAAAAAATATAATAACCAGTGGCGCACCGTTTTTAGGGTGCAAAATTGTGCATTTTTAGTTTATCAACCGATTTTTTTGAAAGTCGAACATTGGAGGTTTTTAAGATCCTTAAGAATAAAATTAAAATTAAAAAATCCAAAATGGCGGATCAAAAATGGGAAAGTATCGTGTTTATTTAATTTATCAATCGATTTTTTTTAAAGGCGGATATTGGAGGTTTTTAAGAACCCTAAGTGTAAATCATTCGTCAAAATTCAAAAATTCAAAATGGTGGCTCAAAAACGATTATTCTGTTTAAAATCCGATATGACTAAAATTTAGGTATTGTGGGTTAATGATCTATTTTGCAACTTTGTTAATTTGTAAAACATTATCTAAATAATAAAATGTTCAAAACTGCCAGTGGCGCACAGTTTTTGGGGTGTAAAATTTTTGTGAAAGTCGGCTATTGGGAGTTTTTAAGATCACTAAGAATAAATCATGTCAAAATTTAAAAATTCAAAATGGCGAATCAAAAATGGGGAATTATCGTGTTGAAAAACCGATATAATTCAAATTCAGGTTTTGAAGTTGTTATGAAAAAGCATTATCGCAGATAATTTGGCAGCGGTTTTTAATAAAGTTTTGCTTTTGTTTTCTGCTATAATTTTGTTTTTTAATTTACAACATGTTAATGATAAAGAGTTTTTTGTCATTTTCTTTTTGTTATTCTTATTTTGCGTTCTCATATACGTACGTACAAAGAGAAAGTTATGTAATCGATTGTAATTTTCAAACACCTTTTTTTACATATATCGAGGTTTTGTGGCCTAAACAAAACGAAAAACATATTTTTAGAAAAATTAATTTCGTGTCTGATTGTGTATCTGTGTGTTAATGTGCGCGATATCTTTGAATCATTAAAGTTATCGATAAAAAAGCCATTCTCAGAAAAAAAAATGTAGAGCCTGTCAGTGTGTATGCGGGATATCATTAAAACTATCAAAATGGAATTTGGTACAAACATTCTTTCCAACCAGTGGTGGGGAATTTTTAGGGAATCAGAAACCTAAAAAAAAATGCATTGCTATAAATTTTAAAAAGTTACATAATTAAAATAACAAACTAATACTTATTTATATAATTTCAAAATAAAAATATATATAATAATTAATAACCAGTGGCACACCGTTTTTAGGATGCATAATTGTGCATATTTTTAAAGTCGAGCATTGGGGGTTTTTAAGATCCCTAAGAATAAATAATTTGTCAAAATTGAAAAATTCAAAATGGCGGATCAAAAATGGGAGATTACCGTGTTTATTTAATTTACCAACCGATTTTTTTAGAGACGGGTATTATGGGTTTTTAAGATCCCTAAGAATAAATAATTTGTCAAAATTAAAAAAATCAAAATGGAGGATCATTAATTCTGTTTAAAAACCGATATGAATCAAATTCAGGTATTGTGGGCTTTGAAGTTATGTATTTACTCATATACGTATGTATAAAGAGAAAGCTGTGTAATCGGTTTAAATTTTCAAACACTTTTTTTGTGGCCTACACAATACGAATAGCACATTTTTGGAAAAAAAAAATTCGTGTCTGTTGTGTGTGTGTGTGTGTGTGTGTGTGTGTGTGTGTGTGTGTGTGTGTGTGTGTGTGTGTGTGTGTGTGTGTGTGTGTGTGTGTGTGTGTGTGTGTGTGTGTGTGTGTGTGTGTGTGTGTGTGTGTGTGTGTGTGTGTGTGTGTGTGTGTGTGTGTGTGTGTGTGTGTGTGTGTGTGTGTGTGTGTGTGTGTGTGTGTGTGTGTGTGTGTGTGTGTGTGTGTGTGTGTGTGTGTGTGTGTGTGTGTGTGTGTGTGTGTGTGTGTGTGTGTGTGTGTGTGTGTGTGTGTGTGTGTGTGTGTGTGTGTGTGTGTGTGTGTGTGTGTGTGTGTGTGTGTGTGTGTGTGTGTGTGTGTGTGTGTGTGTGTGTGTGTGTGTGTGTGTGTGTGTGTGTGTGTGTGTGTGTGTGTGTGTGTGTGTGTGTGTGTGTGTGTGTGTGTGTGTGTGTGTGTGTGTGTGTGTGTGTGTGTGTGTGTGTGTGTGTGTGTGTGTGTGTGTTTATATTTTTGTGTGTGTGTATATTATGTTGTTTTTTTGTGTGTGTGTTTTGTGTGTGTGTGTTTTGTTGTGTGTGTTTTTTTATTATTTATTTTTATTTTTTTTTTATTTATTTTATTTTTTATTTTTTATATTTTTATTTTTGTGTGTTTTTTTTTATTTTATTATATTTTATTTTTTTTGTGTGTTTTATTTTGTTTTTATTTTTATTTTTTTTTTTTTTTTTTATTTTTATTTTATTTTTTTATTTTATTTTTTTTTTTTTTTTTATATATTTTATTGTGTTTTTTTGTTGTTTTTTTTTTTTTTATATTGTTATTTTTTTTTATTTATTTATTATATTTATATTTTATTTTTTTATTTTTTTTTTATTTTTTTATTTTTTTTTATTTTTTTTTTTTTTTTATTTTTTTTTTATTTGTTTTTTTTTTTTTATATTTATTTTTTTTTTTTTTTTTTTTTTTTTTTGTTTTATTTTTTTTTATATATTTTTTTTCTTTTTTTTATTTATTTTTTTTTTATTTTTTTTTTTTTTTTTTTTTTTTTTTTTATTTTTTTTTTTTTTGTTTATATTATTTACATTTTATCTTTTTTTTTTTTTTTTTTATTTTTTTTTATTATATTTTACCATTAAAATATCATAATGTAAAAATTCTTTGATAAAATCTTAATTCATTAATAAAAAATAAACATAATTTTATAAAATTTAAAATTCATTATAATTTTAAAAGCTAATTAAAACCAAATAATTATTTTTATTTCAAAATGAAAATAAATAATAAATTTACAAAATTTATATTTTAATGGTTCAACCATTTTTTTTTAAAGTCAAAATTATTGCTTTTTAAGATCAATATAAATCATTGTCAAAAATCAAAATAAATATAAAAATTTTATCGTGTTCATTTAAATATCAACCGATTTTTTTAAACTTATTTTTTAAATCTAAGTTAAATCATTTAGGATCATTTAAATATTAAAAACAGAATTTACATGTTTTTTTAAATAAAAGTAAAAATTGTTAAAATCAATTTAAAAAAATATATTTTTTTCATAATAAACATTTAAAAGCAAAACTTAAAATACTGGTAATATAAGTTTCATTTTATTGCTATACTTATATTCTATTAAAAATTTTTGCATAACCAAACAGAAATTTTAGGTTCTATAAAATATAACTATAAATAAAGTAACCTAAAGAAATTTTTTTCTTTCTAACTTTGATTTGCAAATGTTTTTATTACATCTTAAGTTAACTTGATCCATTTTATATCAATCGCTAAAATGGCCAACCATTAAAACGATTTTGCGTTGTAGTTGAACGTAAAAATTCTTAATCAATAATTTGGAAAAACTTCTTTCTCCACTTGCAACAGTTATTGGTATACACAGCAATACTCTTAAAAACATTAGGTTTGCACAATTTAACATTGTTATTAATTTTAGAACAGTGCTTGGGCTTTCTTCTTTTCTAAGCCCAGATACTGCACAAATTTCTTCTAATCCTACCCCATTAATATCAACAGAATCACCGTGAGTTAAAATACTTTCTAGATCGTTGCAATGTTTTAAGGTTTTCTTTAGACATGCCCTTTAAATCATATATATTATATAAAAATTGAAAATCATTACTATGGTGACTAAGTTGTATCTATTGCATTTAGTGCCTGGTCAATTGTAAAATAAAAAAAATTTACCTTATAATTTTCTTTAGGATTCTCGATCGGTTCATCTCGAGCTTCGTATGAGAAATTCTTTTTTTCTTCTTACGCGGTGTCGTGGTATTGTTGATTCAAACTGGCTTCAACGTCAATTTCGTCAGCCAGTTCTCTATCAACAATAGTTTCATTAAAAGATTTATCGATCGAAGATCCTGAAAAACTTTTGAAATTTTGCAAAGATCAAGTGCTAGATCATAATCTTTTTCTGCAACAATTTGCTTGGATTAATACAGTTTAAAATTTTATACCAAATAACTATTGAACAAAAATTTAAATTGTTTAATACAACTTAATAAACTCATCCCTATTAAATTATCAATTTCTTCATTCTCATAAATGCTTAGCAAGGCGTCTATACGATATAAAATCTTAAAGGTTTTAAAGCCTCTATCCTACTCTCTCTAATATCACTTAGTGGTTTTAAAGTCAAACCCTGGACATGTTTGAAGAATTGCCCAGCGAAAAGTAGATGCTGAAAAAAAAATATATTTCTTGAATCATAAGAAATTAGCGCCTTCAAAGATTCTTTACCATATCGTTATCTACTAGATTGAGAGAGTGACTACATGGAACGAGAAAGCTCGCGGATTTAGGTTCTTAACCTAGATTGCACTCCTGATTTATCGCTGCATATTAGACCCGTTGTCATATCCTGTCCTCTTATATCCTGTAAATTTAAACCCAAATTATTAAGTTCTGCAATTACAATTTCAAACATTTGCCCTGTAGACCTTTCAACTGGAAAAGAAAAGCTTTCTTATTTTAATTTCAACCTCATCCTGATTGGAATCAGTTTTATTGATTGAAACATACCTGATTACAAGAGTCATTTGATCCATAGAAATATCAGGAGTGCAATCTAAAATTATCGAATAATATTTGGCTTTTTTCATTAATATAAGATTTCACACTTTGATGCAACAGGTCTATTATCTCATTTTGAATATTTTTCCCAAGATAGTGAGCTTTTGTTTCTTCTTTTTTAAGCACTCTACGTACGTGTTCTTCCATGACGGGATCAAATTCAGATAGCAGCCCAACTATTTTTAAGAAATTACCGTTATTATGCTCAAATAGCTTGTCGCTTGTACCTTGGAAAGCCAGACAACTTTTACCAAGCATTTTAGTGATTGCTACGATTCTTAAAAGCACTTCTTACCAATGGTTTATTTCAGCGTTAACAAGTCTTTGGGAATCCGCATCTATAGTTTTACAACACTTTAATCTTAGGTTCAGTTCTAAAAAAGATTTTTTGGACTGAATATGATTTTTAGAAATTTCGTGGCCTTTTAGAGTTTGATTCAGATACTTCCAACTTTTAAACTCTTTGAAAGGGAACTAAGTACACAAAATTTTCCAGAAAAACAATATACGCAATTTTTGAGACAGAGTACACTAGCCAGTCTCTTAAAATTTGTCTCCATTACTTAAAATTCTTTTATAATAATTAGGGCTAAATTTTCTACCAGTCTCATCGTATGGAAATCTATAATTGTACAATGGTTTAGGTGGACCTTGCCTTACCAAAAAGATTCTTTCGGCGTCTGGTAGTATCATTGGCCAGAGTGCTGGATCTGTACTTAAAAGTTGTTGAGCGCTTTCTGTAGGTGCCACGTTGGTATCAATAGTGCTCTCATTTGGCACGAAGGGCTGCCACTGTCAGTTGCAAGTATTAGTTCAGGTAGATCGTTCATTTGTCGATTCTCATTTTTCTCAGGTGAGTCTCTGTTGTCACTGTTGTCAGTGTCTTTCAATTCTGTCTTTGATGTAGAACATTTTGAGTCGTCATTTGTTTTGGTACTGCCCGGCGTACTCTGTAAATAATTTAGTAAAGTGCCAGCTTGTCTTTGCCTTTGCATTTCCTGTTCCAACCTTCGTTTTTTATATTCGCAACCAGATAGTTTTTTGCGTCCCTCGGACATTCTGGAAGATACACAAAATATCTGAAATAAAACAAAGCAAATTATAAGGAAATTGTCTTACAATAGACTTAGTTAAATTAGACAAGTACTGCACTTTTTTATATTTTCATTCAGCACCCCACGCTTTTTTCAATAATACTAATCTTTTCGTTTATTTATATTTTCTGCCTATATTAATAATTATTCTTCGTTTTTTAGTTCGATTGATCATTAAACCGTGTTTTTTAGTTTTTTGAACTATATTATTTTTTAATAATTTTTGCCTTTTACTGATCAAAATACCTTAATTTCGTAAATTCGCTAAGTTAACGGTTAACTTACCTTAAAAATTACAGATCACACTGATTATTGAACCAGAACAGTATATACAATTGAGAGTTGCACTTGTTATCACCACCGACGAATGAGCAAAAATAATGCTATGCTGTAATAAGACAGCCCTTTTATAATTGAAGACAATAAACAAATTTATTCCTAATTCCTAATTCAGACAAGTTCATTCGGCACCCTGCTTGCTGATTTACATGGTATATATGCGATGCGCGGTTATATTAGGTAGTGTATACAAATAACACCCGACCCGTGTTCCTTATTTAATAATTATTATTGAATAATTAATTATTTTTTCGTAATTATACCTATTTTCTTTACAACTACAGTAGAATCCGGTTATAACGAACTACAAGGGACTTGAAAAATAAGTTCGTAATAAACGATAAAAAGTTACATACATATTTTATTTTTACGATACATTAATAAATCACTATATTATACAATATTTACACATTTATGAGTTAGTTTTTGTTAAAAAAGTCTGTAATTTTCGATTGTTTATTATATTTCGTAGACCAAAACAGTTTATCCACACAATTTTCGATTTACATTTTTGCTTGAGTGATTTGCTTTCGTTTTCTGTCCCAGTTAAATTAACACACACAAAACTGTTACCCGCTCTTTGATAATTTGCCGCCTACATTTTCACCTTTAAATTTTATTGTTTTATCTGGTTCTTTAATTTAAAAATAGCCCAGTTTCGTCGCCATTATCACTAAAATTACCCTTGACATTAGGCCACTTATTGTTTTACTAGTCTGTTAATTGATTTATTTGATTGACAAGTTGATTAGGAAAAACCCCGCAAGGTCAGCGTGTACAGTATTGTTAAAATACATAATTACCCTTTAGCATTAAAGATATAAACACCAATTAGGAAAGTATTTAGGCAGGCATTTCGAAGAAAAGAATTACAGAAACCTTATCTTTGCACATCAAATAATCTACGTACCTGTTATTTATTTTACTGGCAGAATATATGCTTACTTTAGTGTAAAATTTAACGGACGGAAACAATCTTTCCGAACGTTATATCTGAATAGTTCGTTGTTTACGGGTTTATTGTAACAACAAGGGCGTAGCCGGGATTTATAACAGGGGGGGGGGGGCAAACCATGGTCCATGGTCGTTCAAAATGTAAAATTTTAGGATAAAAAAAAGAAAATGAATGAAAACAAACTTTGAGATTTTAATTACACTTAAATTAGACTAATAAGATTTTTTTTGGGTTTAAACTAAATTTATCCAAAACTTTCTTCACTATGCAGTCCTGATTTTCCTTCAAAAATTTTCGATGCACACTCATCAAACACAACCCAGTGAGTCTGTCATCACCCATTGTACTCCTGAGCCAAGTTTTACCCTTCAGGGTACTGAACGATCTTTCCACGGTAGCAGTAGTGGATGGAAAGCACTTAATATTAGCAGTGCGTGCCTTGTTGCAGGAAAAATACATTAGCTTCCTCCAAAAGTGCAGCCACTTCAATGTCCTTTAATTTGTCTTCTGCTAAATTCTTTTCTTCCACATATTGTACCACAAATCTAATTCTGCAGAGACATCACCCAACTTATAAAATTCCATGAAAGATTCTGCATCATTTTTGAAATCTTTTGAAGCCATTTTGAGCATGCTTGAAGGATGAAGATAAGTTAAAGCAAAAGCAGGTGTATTTTCGTTGGAGAATCTAGCATCCAAAGACGAAGTTAAAGAATCAAGATAGGGGATGATTATTGACCGCTTCCCGTATTCAACTGCAGACTCAGATGGTGGATTACTTCTGTGTGCTTTTGAGTGACTCGTGGTACTGACAACTCAACCCTACTTTCTCTGCGATATCAAGTGATTTTTAAATAATTCATAAGAAACATTTTCGACATCTTGTCGATCTTCTTTGATTACATCTAGAATATCATCAATATGTTTCTTCACCATAACCAAATCCATACTTTTACCTTGTAAAACGTTTACAACGGGTTCAAAATTGCAGAGTATCTTGCAATTATGTTTAAACTAAGATGAATATTGGTTTAGTAACTGCACAGTGCAATTGGTAGGCAGATTTTCTTGTTGCATAGTTTCCTTCGACAGATAGATGTTCTAGTGCTTTAACAATGTCAGTGAAGCTTTCTGAAAATTTTTATGCTCTTATATTTTTCCGACCATCTGGTCTCACAGAATTGAAAGATTTGGAACCGATTTCCTACGGGCTGGCGATTCACGAAAGAAGGTTATTGTGTCTTTAACCGTTGCAATTGTGTTTCTTATTTCTGGTAGCTTGCTAGTATCATTGACCACAAGATTTAGTCTGTGGCTGGAGCAATGGAAAAATAAAGATTTAGCGTACTTTTTTTAAGAATGGCCTGTACACCACCTTCTTTGCCGGCCATCGTGGAACACCCGTCAAATCCGAATCCCACAATTATCGGCGGAAAAATTATTATCTTCTAAAAACTTTGAATTGCGCTAGCGATTGTAGAAACATCTTGACATTTTAACTCAATGTAGCCTACAAATTCCTCCCTGATTATTTTTGGCTTTCATCATAGAACCTTAATCCAATAGAAAGCTGCTCTTTTCCAGCGATATCTGCTGTTTCATCAGCCATTACAGCATTGCCCGTTTACAGTCTTCGATTATTTTTCTTTGATAACTTCACCGCATAATTGTATGATCTCATTTTGAATTGTTGGTGAGGTATAGACTGTGTTTTTGACATTTATCCAAGTGGCTCTTTAGCTTCTCATCACCAGAGTCAATCCTCAAATTTAAAGGTCAAAACTCTCATTTCCTTGTTTTCCTCTAAACGGCAAATCATGAATTCCACAAAATATTATGCATGAAATAATTGCTGACAATATTTGTTTATTTTCTTCAATCGCCTTATGGTGCCCTATTTGCAACTGGACATCAACAGGAGCATTTTCAAGAAATGCTTTTGCAGCAGCTGCTGAAGATTTGTGGTAATGGCTACCAATGTGCTTTCTACAATCTTCATATATATCCTTAAACTTCATGTAAGGCCTTACCATAAATGACCCCAAAACTCCTTTAACTGTAGCACTTCTTGGCGGAAATAAAACACAATACAAACATAGAGCACCTTTCAAACGACTTGAGTACACCAGCCATGGAGTATATTGATCTAACCAGCGATGGTGAATTTTCTTTTCAAGTGAGTAGCATCAGAAGCATAATCGTAATTGGATGATGGAACCCAAGGGTTTGTCAACAATTCCTTCTTTTTTTCAGAAGGCAAGTTATTGATGTCATTTTCATGGTAGCTATCGCGTTCTTCAGTTTGTTTAGAGGTCCCAGTTCCAAAGACAGCCTCATGCAGATTTGAAGAACTACTTGAGCCTCCTTCAAAAATAGATTCCGATTTTGATGTTCCGACCATTTTATTTTCATCTTCATCACAATCATTGCTTCCACTTCCACTACTGTCATCATGAACTTTTTTCCGTTTTAGAGATTAAAAATAATAACCTAATATCATTCTTGTTCTCAGTCCCTAGTATAAAAATTAAATATAAAACAAAACTATCATGTAATGATAGCTTATAATGTGGATATACTATATCCCATGTTAATATTTTTTCTCTAGATTAAAAACACAAAATGAAATCAATAGCACGTATAAAGTGCTGTTTGATCTTTACTATGTGAAAATTTCAAGTTTTTATATTTAGTCCCATTTGAGATATCAGCTGTCAAAATCGGTGCATTATTGTAATTTTTGTTATAATTAGAAGGCAAAAAAGTCGGCATCATAATAATGAAAAATATATAAAATTATATTAATAATGCACAGAATCTTTTGCCAAAGCTAATACAAATTGTTTCACAAAGATACAGCAAAGAGTAAAGAGCAATTGGCAATTTTGTAAAGGGCTGCAATTGAATTTTTTCCAAACGTTGCGATACAAATAATTTTGAACAAAAATTAACATCGGATATAACATATCTACATTATAAGCTATCATTACATGGTAGTTTTGTTTTATTTGGTGCTGGTCGAGCAACCAATTTTCAAATTTTGGACCATTTCTAATGGAATGACTCTAAAGTTTTAATTAAAATTTAATTTTCTACTGAAATTATTTAACTTACCTTTTGTAACCAATTTCTTATATCCATATTGTCTTTTCTGTGATTTCTGTCTCTTTATTCTGTGGTAAAACTATTGTTACGGATTTTCCTCTTGTTTCTCAGGCAATAATTTAACACTGATAACTATTCACACCAACTTTATTTAAAACCAATAAAGTTAACAAAACAACACAAATATTCACTTTCTCAACACTTTTAACTATTCCGCTTTTAAATCTCGCGCCTCGCTTTCTATTCGCCGTATGCAACTTCGTATCCTGCACTATGTACTGTACTGTACTTTGTCTTCGCGCCGGATAGGCAATTTTATATACCCTTTTGAGCCTAGAAATTGCCAGAACATTCGCATCGCCGGTTCCCGTATATTCCTCACTTGTATCTCGATTTTTCTCGAAGAAAACCAGTGGCGTTTCGTTACACTATTAAATAGGACACTGTCGCTAGACAAGAGCACTACCACCAACTCAATAGTTGTTGCAAAAATATTGTTCTATGTTAGATTTGGAGCAAGTTGTGTTTTAACCACTTGATAGTTTTGCACGAACTGCACTCGGGCGTGACATTTATCCGTACACTGACGATCCAGTCTCGTTCAGGCAACTTTTGTTTTAACTTGTTGGTGCAGGTCTTACGTACGTTATAAGAGTATTTATTTCGGATTCTGATGTAGGATTGTATATTGAATGTTTCAAAATATTTCACACTAAAACTACTTATTGAGTAAATTTATTTTAATTAATTAATAGGATTAAAAATGTAGTTAAATGAAAACAAAAAGTGACAATTTTTTACCATTTTCTCAAAAATGTCCGACTGTTAAGTGGTTGAATCGAACACTAAAAATTGACGTATCCTGAGAGTAAATCGAACACTCGTTTTTATCCAACCCTGGTGTGGGACAATTCTGGTGTGTACCAATGCATTAAATGCACAGATCGAAAACGCTATTAATACATATTTAGCACTCTGTCAGTTTTTCAAACAGCTTTGTTTTTTGCTGATGAAATATATTTTAGTGACAAAGGACACGCAAATAATTTTATTTATTAGAGCTTATTAATTAATTTTAAAATGTTCATGAAAGCAACCAAACGACCACAACAACAAACAAAATATATAAAACAGATAACAAAAAAATATGCAGAACAGAAAAATATGTATATTTTAGATTTAATTTTTTGTTTATTAAAATTTAAAAATTATTTAATTTATTTTTGCTCTTCCAGGGGGGGGGCAGTTGCCCCTCCCTGCCCTTCGCTGGCTACGCCCATGTAACAAACAATATTTATAAGGGATCTTATGGACAGTGTGACGGGACTTTTAAAACTAATACGTTATACCCGGAAGTTCGTTAATTCGTATAAGCTTGACTGTATATAGATGAAAACAAGTATTTTAACTTTCTTGTAAAACAATGATAAGAAATGTTTTACAAATGAAAGGCATGCTATTATTATTAATATTTTAATTTTAATATTTTCCCACATTCTGAGAGTAAAAATGCCCCTAAGATTTGTCGCCACGGACAAATGTCCGGGTTGTCCGGTCTTGGAGCGGGCCCTAATCATTTATCAAAACTAAAAATTCTAAACGGTGGATCAAAAATGGGGGATTATCGTGTTTATGATCAATTTTACAACTTTGTAAATTTGTAAAACAGTATCTAAATAAAAAACTTAAAGACAGCCAGGGGCGCCCCATTTTTAGGGTGCAAAATTTTTTTGAAAGTCGGGTATAGGGTGTTCTTTACAGATATGAGAAAGCATTATGGCAGATAATTTGGCAGCGGTTTTTTAATTAAACCTTACTTTGAAAAATTTTCCATAGTATTTAGTCAGTCAAGTGTTCAATGCTTCTTAAAATATTTGTAGTTTACATTTTACAACAGTTTATACTTTATTTTTGCTGCTCAAACTGTGCTTTATTCAAAACTGCACTATCATCCCATAACACAATAGGTTACTAGTATTTTAAAAGAACAGTTACTTTCTGGATCGAGATAATTGACAGGATGGATCGTTTTTTATCTGATTGTTCTCTTTGTTCGCTATATTTAAAAATCGGCGATGCAGTGAACAATTTTCGTACAATGTGAGAATTGCGTTAAGGCGACAGGATTACAAACGAGCTACTCTTTGATGACATCTCTTTTATCGTGATATATAAAGAATGAAGCTATTCTAGCTCTAAATATGAAAATATTGATTAATCCATAATTACATTTTATAGTCTCTGGAAAATGACGGTTGATTGAGCACAAGTATTCATGTATGCAAAAATATTATCAAACGATGACCTAATTTATTTCAAAACGTAGGTATTTAACAAAAACTTCGTATTTTTAAATAAACAGTATCGTTTTAAATTAATTTTTATATTGTTTTAGGCAAAAATGGTTCTGGTGCAACTGAAACAAAGCATTGGCAAGATATGATAACGAAACCACGACAAACTATAGTACAGTGGCATCGATTAAAACCGGAGTAAAATGTTTATGGTTGTAATCATTAAATGGGGTTATATCTGCACACCTGATATCTCATGCAAAAATTAATTAACTACACATATTTACCTTATTTGCTTATTACAAAGAAACAATGCGGGATTAAGTATATGGATGACAATAATTATTATACTTCACAAAATTGTTTTGCTAATAAATGACTTTACATGAGATTTCAGTTTTTCATAATTTTTTTTAGGTTCTAAACAGTAATGTAGTGATCATGATTATTAAGCTTAAGAGTTGCTACCACCCCACCCATGTTACCCATAAATATTTAAACGTGTGTTACTGTCAAATGCTTTACGAAAAGGTAGAGCACGCTGCCATTATGACGTCATTGAGTTACTTGACTTAGCTGACAGCGTTTTTACAATTTCGTAAATAATAGCACTAAACCAAAAAGTATTTTTTGTGATACCTTAATTGTTATAACTGTGAATAATATAATAATAAGCTATTAATTAACAGTTAGTCAGTAAGTATTTATCAAAAAACTATCATCTGTTCATAGTGAATTTTGTACTGAGAAAATTTATATTGTATATTTAAAGAAGAGTTTTTAATTTTTGAGCACAAATATACACACAAAAATAACATTAACGATTAGGGCACGTTAAGTGTAAAAAAAATTATTAAAAAAATTCACTATGCGCAAATACTATACGTAAGTACATGAGAATAAATGTTCAAATATAACCAAAGAACGCTTTAACAGTTAGATCATGTATAGAATTTTTTTAGGAGGCGTTACATGTGATGAAGCTAAAAAAATAACTTATTTTCAGACGTTGTTAATTTGATGTTTATACAACACGTATTCGTACTGAGTATTTTAATGTATTTGTTGCAGCAACACGTTGATTTTGTGGTATCTGTTATCACATACTCAGATAGAATTTAAGAAACCCACTGAATGTTATTTCTGTTCGTATGCCTGAATTACACGGAATTACAATGCACATTACAATACGCGCATTACACTGAAATAATGTCGATTCATTACACGTCATCATTACATTGCATTACACGCACAAACATTTTTACACACGAACAGAAATAATTTTGTGTGAGTAATTCAGAATTCAGGGTTTCGCACATAAACAGAGACTTGGCATGCTCTAGAATCTAGATTAGTATAAGATATTAAATATATATACAAAAGGTGGTTATCAGACATAGTATACACGTATCTGTATGATTGTATATTAACATTTTTCTTATACTGTAGTGCCTGATGGAGACGTATCGTTAAAGTGCGTAATGTTAAAATTTGTTTTATTCTTTTGTAGCGTATACGTAGGTATTATAGTTAAAGGCTGCAGCAATTTTTGATAAATGTGAAAAAAGTAGCTTCGCTATAATAAAAATTTTATTGTTGTTTTACATGTTTGAAACAAAAAAAATGAAAGATTTATCTCACTGTATTCTAGTTAAGTAGCTTTAGATACTAATCTTCTAACTTCTGTGGACATTTCCAGTGGTACGTTGCTAAAATATTTATGTTTATACGTTGTTTGGTGTAACGTTTCTAAATGTTACTATAAAATACCTTAAATCTAAATATATGTTAGATTAGTTATGTGAAATTTATGAAAATGTAGTGGAGCAATTGACAAATAATATTTATTTATTTCAATAATTAGTTTACTTACTCACTACTTAGTAACATAAAACCCGTTAAATTTCGTGCCTACTTGGGCGCCACTTTAGACTAATGAGTTTTTTAATATTATCAACAGAAAGGAGGAATAAGGAGCTGCTTAGTGCCATCAAACCCATCCAACTCGAGCACCACATTAAACTACATATTTAGCTTTAAATGGTATCATGAGAAATCAATGCTGCTTAGTACTATAAAACCCGTTAAATTTTGGCCCTACCCAGGGGCCACTTTAAACTACAGATTTAGTTTTCAAATGCCATCAACATGAAAGACAAGTGAGTGCTACTTAGTACCATAAAAAAACTCGTTACATTTCAACGCTACTCGGACACCACTTTAAAGTGCAGATTTCTTTTTTAAATGGTATCAACGAAAAATACAAATGAGAGCTACTTAATAATATAGAACACGTTAAATTTAGTTTTTAAATGATAACAAAAAAGACAAAAGATAGCTACTTAGTTCCATAAAACCCGTTAAATTTCGACACTACTAGGGCGCCAATTTAAACCAAAAATTAAATTTTAAATTGAAATCAACAGGAAAGACAAATGAGAACTACTTAGTACCATAAAACTTGTTAAATTTCGGCGCTACTCGGGCGCCACTTTAAACTACTAATTTCTTTTTGAAGTGATATTAACTAAAAATACAAATGAGAGCTACCTAGTAACATAAGACACGTTCAATTTTGAACCTTCTCGAGCATCACTTTAAAGTACAAATTTAGTTTTTCAATGATAACAACAAAAAATAACAAATGATAGGTACTTATTCCCATAAAACCCGTTAAATTTCTACTCCTACTAGGGCGTCACTTTAAACTACAGATTTAATTTTTAAATGATATGAACAAAAAAGATAAAAAAACCCTACTTGGGCCCGATTTTCAATTACCGAACAGAAACCCAAATTTAGCTATTTACATCATAAATCCCGTTTCTTTTCGACCTACCCGCGCGCCACTTTAAACTACAGATTCATCTTTAAATGATATCAACAAAAGGACAAGTGGGAGGTACTTAGTACCATAAAACCCGTTAAATTTGAACGCCAACTCAGGCAGTACTCTTAAATTGCAGATTTAGTTTTTAAATGATATCAACAAAAAATACAAATGAGAACTACTTAGCACCATTAAATTTCAACCCTACTCGTACGACACTTTAAACTATATCAACAAAAAGAACAAAATGATTGCTCCTTAGTACCATGAAACCCGCTAAATTTTAACGCTACTGGGGAAACATTTTAAATTCTAGATTTAGTTTTTAAATGATATCACAACAGTTGAGAGATTGTTAGTGTAACAAACCCCGTAAAATTTCGACCATACTTGGGCATCACTTTAAACTACAGATTTAGTCTTTATATATCAATAAAAAAAGACAAATGAGACCTACTTAGTACCATAAAACCGATGAAATTTCGATCCCACTCGGACGCCAATTTAAATTACCGATTCAGTTTTTAAATGATATCAACAAAAAAGATAAATGAGAGCTACATAATACTATAAAACCCAATAAATTTCGACCCCAATCTGGGCGCCACTTCAAATTACCGATTTAGTTTTTAAACGTCATCAAAAAGGCAAATGAGAGCTACTTGATACCATAAAACCCGTTAAATTTCTCTACTCGGGCGCCATTTTAAAATACAGATCAATTTTTAAATTCAACAAAAAAGACAAATGAAAGCTATTTAGTGCAATAAAACCCGTTAAATTTTAATCCTGCTCGGACTCCACTTCAACTAGAGATTTATTTTATAAATAATATAAAAAAAAAGGGAAATGAGAACTACTTAGTACCATAAGACTCGTCTAATTGCAACCCCTACTCGGACCTTTCTGAAACTACAGATTTAGTTTTTAAAACAAAAAAGACAAATGAGCACTACTTAGTACCATAAAGCCAGTTACATTTCTACCGTACTCTGGCGCCAATTCAAACTACAGATATAGTTTTTACATAATATCAACAAAAATAGTAAAACGGGAGCTGCTTAATACCATAACGCCCGCTAAATTTCGACCCTACTTGGGCGCCACTTTGAACTACAGATTTATTTCTTAAATGAAATCTACAAAACCGACACATGGGAGCTACTTAGTGCCGTTAAATTTTAACCTTACTTTGGCACCACTTTAAGCCACATATTTAGTTTTTAAATGATATCAACAAAAAACACAAATGTAAGCTACTCAGTACAATAAAGCCAGTTAAATTTTAATCCTACTCGGACACCAAATTAAACTAGAAATTTATTTTATAAATAATATAAAAAAAGGAAAATGAGAACTACTTAGTACCATAAGATTCATCTAATTGCAATCCTACTCGAGCGCTTCTTAAACTGCAGATTTAATTTTTAAAACAAAAAAGACAAATGAGAGCTGCTCAGTACCGTAAAACTCGTTACTTGTCTACTCTGGCACCAACTCAAACTACAGGTTTAGTTTTTACGTAATATCAACAAAAATAGGAAAACGGGAGCTACTTATTATTATAAAGCCCGTTAAACTTCGGCCCTACTCGAGCACTTTAAACCATAGATCTATTTTTGAAATATCACTAAAAAGACAAATGAGAGCTACCTAATGCCATTAAACTCCTTAAATATTTACCCTACTGGAGCACCACTTTAGGCTACATATTTAGTTTTTAAATGATATCAACAAAAAAGGCAATTTAGAGCAACTTAATGCCCAAAGACCCGTTAAATTTCGATCTTACTCGGGCGCCACTTTATGTTACAGACTTAATTTTGAAATGGTATCAACAAAAGACAAATGAGAGCTACTTAGTACTATAAAACCCATTAAATTTTGACCTTACTCTGGCGCTAGTTTAAATTACCGATTTAGTTTTTAAGTGATATCTACAAAAAATACAAATGGGAGCTACTTAGTACTATAAAACCCGTTAAATTTCCACCCTATTCGGCTGCCACTTTAAATATCAACAAAAAAACGAATGAGAACTATTTAGTACTATAAATCCCGTTAAATTTCGACACTACTTGGGCGCCACTTTAAACTACAGATTTATTTTTTGAATAAGCTCATAATTAGCTACACAAAGTAACCAGCGAAATTCTACCTGTGGTCTTTCCAAATTTAAAGATAGACTAGGTTATATTATATGTACAATATATATTTTCCTTACATTCAGGATTACCCTACATAATAGCAATTAATAATCGGGCTCCACTTTAAACTACAGGTCTAGTTTTTAAATGATATCAACAAAAAGGGCAAATTAGAGCTACTAAGTACAATAAAACCCGTTATTTTTTAATCCTACTAGGACACCACTATAAACTAGAGATTTATTTTATAAATAATATAAAAAAAAGGAAAGTGAGAACTACTTAGTACTTACTATAAGACTCATCTAATTGCAATCCTGCTCGAGCGCTTCTTAAACTACAGATTTAGTTTTTAAAACAAAAAAGACAACTGAGATATACTTAGTACCATAAATCCCATTACATTTCTACCCTACTCTGGCGCCAATTCAAGCTACAGGTTTACTTTTTGCATAATATCAACAACAATAGGAAAACGGGAGCTACTTAATACCATAAAGACGGTTAAATTTTGGCCCTTCTCGGGCACCGCTTTAAATCATAGATTTATTTTTTAAATAATATTAACTAAAAAGACAAATCAAAGGTACTTAGTACCATTAAACCCCTTAAACTACAGATTTCTTTTTTAAATGATATCAACGAAAAATACAAATGAAAGCTACTTAGTAATATAGAACACGTTAAATTTTGAACCTTCTCGAGTATTACTTTAAAGTAAGTTTTTAAATGATAACAAAAAAGACAAATGATAGCTACTTAGTCCCATAAAACCCATTAAATTTCGACGCTACTAGGGCGCCACTTTAAACCACATACTTAGTTTTCAAATGATATCAACAGGAAAGACAAACGAGAACTACTTAGTACCATCAAACTTGTTAAATTTCGGCGCCACTCGGGCGCCACTTTACACTACAGATTTCTTTTTTAAATGATATCAACTAAAAATACAAATGAGAGCTACCTAGTAACATAGGACACGTTCAATTTCGAACCTTCTCGAGCATCACTTTAAAGTACAAATTTAGTTTTTAAATGATAACAACAAAAAATAACAAATGATAGCTACTTAGTCCCATAAAACCCGTTAAATTTCTATCCCTACTAGGGCGTCACTTTAAACTACAGATTCAGTTTTTAAACGATATGAAGAAAAAAAGTAAATGGCTGCTACTTATTACACCTTTTTCTAATTAGGACCGATCCCTAACAATCAACTTACAATGGTCGGACAGACCTATGAGGTGTGGCAAGACATTTTTTTTGCCGCTTGCTCTTTGTCTTGGTCGGAGAGGCCGTGCGGTCCCTAACAATACGAAAAACAATGATGTCATAAATACTGGGCGCCACTGGCTTGTCCCTTTTTTTTATTTCTTTACTTTCATTGAAAGGTATATAACATAAACATTGTGAGATTTCAATAAATTTAAATCTAAAATATAAATTTAGCAACAACGTTATTCAACATCCTGCAAATATCACATCTACATTACCAAAATAATTACATACAATGGCTGTCTGGTTTTTCTTTGCTTGTTTATTTTATAATTTGCATGCGCTTATTACTAGTGTTAATTTTTCTGTTTCTTTATATTTTACCTAGAATATTTACTTTAATTTGCATTAAATCTTGGGTGGTGGATTATTATGAATAAACATTCTAATTGACGACAATCTTGATTCTGGTAAGTTTATCTATGATTTAAACGATAATGATTAACTGTCCCAATTTACGAAGATGATGCTTGACTACATGAGTGAGTATGAAATCAATTCGATTATTTATAATTACAATTTGAAATTTATAGCCTTTAGGCGACGACGTGCACAACACATTGAATCACGATATACGAACATTCGAATCTGCGTTCACTGACCTTATCAGATCTGTCGATGCCTTATTGCTTAATTGGCTCGTACTGTTCTATTTACCAATCCCTTTATACCATGGTGTGGCGCGATGGCTTTTCTTAATCCTACTATGTACAGGTTGTCGATTGTATTATAAGTGGTTCCATCAAACTTTCGTATAGAATCCAAATTTAAACTAAATTGTGAAATTAATCCAACAGGTTACACCAAGTTGTGATTAAAATAAATCACTAACTAAACCCTTTAATAAAAGGGTTTCCAGGTTCGTGGTTACCTTCGATGATAGTTAAAATTTTTATCCTCCGCAGAGATAACACGAAATGCATTCAAGCTTAAAAACTCACCAAATTTAAACACTACGATTAATCAGTGATTTGAGATTAATCCATTTTTCAAATCAGGTAACAAGACTGAATCTAACATTTTTCAAAATTCTTATCATACAGATAAAATTTAAACGTTCCATTTTCTGGTCAAATTTAAAGACTATAAAGATCCCTTTTTTAACTATTAGAATTACACTGACCGGTATTTAATCAAACAAATTGTATTTGTACATTTTCTACATTTATTCCCTTCCTCACTAGGTGGCAACTATTTACGTAAAATGCTTTTATATTACCAACATTTATATTTACATTACTACAAATCTAATTAACTTACTATTTTAATTATAACTACTTATGACACAAATATTAATTACTAAAACAAATTACGTAATATACTTAGTGCCATAAAACCAAAATTTCCACCTACTCGGGCCCCATTTTCAATTACCGATTTAGTTTTTAAGTGACATTAGCAAAAAGGCAAATGGGAACTACTTAGTACATAAAACCTGTTAAATTCTAACCTCACAATCGCACCACATTAAACCACAGGTTTAGTTTTAAATGATATCACAGAAACCCAAATTTAGCTATTTATATCATAAATCCTGTTTAATTTCGACCTACCGCGCGCCGCTTTAAACTACAGATTCATCTTTAAATGATATTAACAAAAGGACAAGTAGGAGATACTTAGTACCATAAAACCCGTTAAATTTCAACCCCAACTCAGGCTGTACTCTTAAACTGCAGATTTGAGTTTTAAATGATATCAACAAAAATACAAATGAGAACTACTTAGTACCTTAAATTTCAACCCTACTGTACGACACTTTAAACTGCACATTTAGTTTTTAAATTATACCAACAAAAGGACAAAACGATAGCTCCTTAGTACCATGAAACCCGTTAAATTTTGACGCTACTGGGCAACATTTTAAATCAGATTTAGTTTTTAAATGATATCAACAATTGAGAGCTTGTTAGTGTAACAAACCCCGTTAAATTTCGACCCTACGTAGGCATCACTTTAAACTACAGATTTAGTTTTTAAATATCACAAAAAAGACAAATGAGACCTACCTAGTACCATAAAACCAATGAAATTTCGATCCCTCTCGGGCGCCACTTTAAATTACCGATTTAGTTTTTAAATAATATTTAAAAAAAATGGTAGCTACTTAGTACCATAAACCCGTTAAATTTTAACCTTAGTATGGCACCAATTTAAGTCACAGATTCAGTTTTTAAATGATATCAACAAAAAAGGCAAATGAGAGCTACATAATACTATAAAAATAAATTTCGACCCCAATCTGGGCGCCACTTCAAATTACCGATTTAGGTTTTAAACGACATCAAAAAGGCAAATTAGAGCTATTTGGTACCATAAAACCCGCTAAATTTCTCTACTCGGGCGCCATTTTGAAATACAGATTTTTTTTAAATGGTATCAACAAGAAAGACAAATGAGAGCTACTTAGTGCAATAAAACCCGTTAAACTTTAATCCTACTCAGACACCACTTCAACTAGAGATTTATTTTATAAATAATATTAAAAAAAAGGGAAATGCGAACTACTTAGTACCATAAGACTCTTAATTGCAACCGTACTCGGGCCTTTCTTAAACTACAGATTTAGTTTTTAAAACAAAAAAGACAAATGAGCACTACTTAGTACCATAAAGCCCGTTGCATTTCTACCCTACTCTGGCGCCAATTCAAACTACAGATATACCTTTTACATAATATCAACAGAAATAGGAAAACGGGAGCTGCTTAATACCACAGAGCCCGCTAAATTTTGACCCTACTTGGGCGCCACTTTGAACTACAGATTTATTTCTTAAATGAAATCTACAAAAAGGGCAAATGGGAGCTACTACTTAGTACTATAAACGCGTTAAATTTTAACCTTACTTTGGCACCACTTTAAGCCACATATTTAGTTTTTAAATGATATCAACAAAAAACACAAATGTAAGCTACTTAGTACAATAAAGCCCGTTAAATTTTAATCCTACTCGGACACCAAATTAAACTGGAGATTTATTTTATAATTAATATAAAGAAAGGAAAATGAGAACCACTTAGTACTATAAGATTCATCTAATTGCAACCGTACTCGAGCGCTTCTTAAACTACAGATTAAGTTTTTAAAACAAAAAAGACAAATGAGAGCTACTCAGTACCATAAAGCCAGTTACATGTCTACCCTACTCTGGCACCAATTCAAACTACAGGTTTAGTTTTTACGTAATATCAACAAAAACATGAAAACGGGACCTACTATACTACTATAAAGCCCGTTAAATTTCGGCCCTACTCGGGCACTTTAAACCATAGATTTATTTTTGAAATATCACTAAAAAGACAAATGAAAGCTACCTAATACCATTAAACTCCTTAAATATTTACCCTACTGGAGCACCACAAAAGGCAATTTAGAGCCACTTAGTGCCATAAAACCTGTTAAATTTCGATCGTACTCGGGCGCCACTTTAAGTTACAGACTTAGTTTTAAAATGGTATCAACAAAAGACAAATGAGAGCTACTTAGTACTATAAAACCCATTAAATTTTGACCTTACTCTGGCGCTACTTTAAATTACCGATTTAGTTTTTAAATGATATCTACAAAAAAGAGAAGTGGGAGCTACTTAGTACTATAAAATCCGTTAAACTTCCACCCTATTCGGCTGCCAATTTCATCTACAGATTTAGTTTTTAAATGATATCAACAAAAAAAACGAATGAGAGCTATTTAGTACCATGAAGCCCGTAAAATTTCGACCCTACTTGGGCGCCACTTTGAACTACAGCTTTATTTTTTAAACGAAATCAACAACAAGCTTTGTTTTTATAATTACAGATCAATTAACCTGATGATAATGAATGTATACTTCAGTTCATATTATAATCTGCAAAGAGCAACAGTTATGTGGCGGCCTTGGGGGGACGAGTGTTCGAAAGCGGAGAGTACTTCGTCCAATTTTATACCATAAAACTCATTTAATTTCCACCCTATTCGGGCTCCACTTTAAACTACAGCTTTAGTTTTTAAATGATATCAACAAAAAGGGCAAATGAGAGCTACTTAGTACTTAGTACAATAAAACCCGCTATTTTTTAATCCTACTCGGACACCACTTTAAACTAAAGATTTATTTTATAAGTAATATAAAAAAAATGAAAATGAGAACTACTTAGTACCATAAGACTCATCTAATTGCAACCCTGCTCGAGCGCTTCTTAAACTACAGATTTAGTTTTTAAAACAAAAAAAAAACAACTGAGATATACTTAGTACCATAAATCCCGTTACATTTCTACCCTACTCTGGCGCCAATTCAAACTACAGGTTTACTTTTTGGGTGATATCAACAACAACAGGAAAACGGGAGCTACTTAATACCATAAAGCCCTTTCTCGGGCACCACTTTAAATCAGATGTATTTTTTAAATGATATCAACTAAAAAGACAAATTAAAGGTACTTAGTAACATTAAACCCCTTAAATATTGACCCTACTCGAGCACCACTTTAAACTACAGATCTAGTTTTTAAATAATATCAACAGATAGGGCAATTCAGAGCTACTTATTACTATAAAACCCGTCAAATTTTTACCTTACTCTGGTACTACTTTAAATTACCGATTTAGTTTTTAAATGATATCAAAGACAAGTCAAATGGGAGCTACTTAGTACCATAAAACCCGTTAAATTTCAATCCTATTCGGGCTCCACTTTATACTACAGATTTATTTTTTAAATGATATCAGCAAAAAAGAGTTACTTAATACCATAAAACCCGTTAAATTTAGACGATACTTGGACATCAATTTATGCACACTTTAAGAGTTGGATAAAGTATTTCCGCACTCAATAACAGTTCGCAGGTTTGCATAGAGAGTGAGTATAAACGATTGATTACCGTTATAGCTAATTGCTTTTATTTTCAGGACCCCGTCACGTAATAAGGAATCATATAACTCACCGAATAGTTTACGTGGTTTACACATATGAGTAATTGAGAGAAATCCCTACAATTACGATGAACACCTTACTTGCATTTATTGTGAGAAGTTATCAAACCGTATCGTTCTTTATCGGATGACCAATGATAGTAAGGAAATATACCCCGTAACTTCAGGTTTCGGAAGGTCATCAGAGCATGAAAATGTAAAGACGAAAGTAAGAAAAAAATCACAATAAATCAATTTCTTGGTTACGAAGCCAACAATATTTATAGAGTGTCTATAAATCTATAAGTGTCTAAACAATAACCTGGAGTGTAAAATATTAACTAACCTAATCCCGAACTGAAGCGTAAGGTTTTTTTAAGAAAACTTGTATTAGTATTAAATTATTATTATTTTTAGTAACTGCGTACATACTTGAAACAAAGCCTGTCTAACTGAATGTAAATTACAGTGAAAATTTGTTAATATTGTGTGAAACAACTCACGACCTTCCAACCTACAAAGTGGAAATTAAAAGAAACGAAATAATTTTAATTATAATTTTTTTGGGATAACTATGCAACCTCCTTTTTATACATTCATGACGAAAACGGGCAACATTATAAAAACAGAATCAATAATATAAGTCAGAATGACGTTTAAAACTTCATGTCAGATGGAGATTAATACACATTAATAGCCGCCCGCTTCTATAAAATATCAATAATACAGTTAAACCATTTTCATTCATATTTTATAACTACTTTGGGTTATATTAAGAAACCTTATAAACACAAGTTAAAAAATTAAATTTTCTTTAAAAAATACGTCTACACTTTTCCTTATAAAGTTAATTTGAACACTTAAATTCTATCTCAGAATTTTTTTCCTCGGTAAATTACTGGTCCTATCAAAAAATTGTGTGCAACATAATCAATCGATGTGTTTAAGGTCTATATCTAGGCATTCTTATATCTTTGAAATTTGCAACTGTTTTAGAAATATTTGATAAAAACCAAAAACTGCCCCTAATAGCCCCACTCTTCGCCGCGATATTTCTAATCAGCTCCAGAAGAAATGAAATGAGGCCTAAGTGCAAATTTTGAAATACGTACGTATTAGGTTCTGAAGTTATTGCGGATACTACCATACATACACACAGCACAACACGCACACACGCATACATACACACACAGCAACAGCACACAGCACACACAACACACGCACACACGACACATACACAGCACACACGCACACACACACACAACGCACACAGCATACAACACACACACGTACACACACAGACAACGCACATGCACACACGAACACGCACACACGCACACACGCACACGCACACAGACACACACACACACAGCAACACACACGCACACACTACACAACACGCACACACACACACGCACACACGCACACAACAGCACAGCACACACGAACAGCACATACAGCACAACGCAACACACGCACACACAACACACATGAACACACACACAGACACACACACACACACACACAAATCCACAGGTGAATAGTGATCTTAACTGTCTACCACATAGTAACAAAATACACGAAAAGTTCTACACAGCTTTAAATCTAATTACAAAATTTACACAATCAACGTCATAAACTAACCGATGGTTTCACGATTTAAAATATGAGATATTTTCAATCATTGAGACTTGCAAGAAATGGTGAAATTGTTATAACCTTTGTTTCTTTGAAAAGTAAAAATACCGTAAAACGTTCTACCACATGTACAATGAAATTTAGTCAAATTTGTAATAAAGAATTTCCTAATAAAATCCATATAAATTGAACGCGATGGTTTCCACTATTTTAATTGAATATAAATAATTATCATATTATATATACTATGCAAAAATTTCGATAATCCGGAAATAGTGTTTAAATGATATTGGTTTTCTGTTGGTTAAAAGTTAAACGATCGTTTCCGAGACTCTTCTCATGAAACAAATAACAACGAATTGCAAATTTATAACTAAAGAACGCTTTCCTATTGAATAAAATCCATATGAAATTGATCATTTTTTCCACTTTTTTAATTGATTACTTCAAAATCAATTATCATATATAATATCACAATGGCGTCAAAAATTATCGATAATCCGGGAAAAAGCGTTGTTGCCTAGAAACTGCATGAGTTGGTTTTTTCTGTTAGTTAAAAGTTAAAAGATCCCGACTCCCACCGAGGAGGCTCTTCTTTTAAGCAACAAATAAAACCAACGAATGCGGTTTTCTTAAGGACACGACGCTTTTTCCAGGATTATCAGATTACTTTGATGTACGCGTGGTATTCGGTAGAATATTTCCAGAATAGAGATATATATATATATATATATATATATATATATACAACGTGTCCCAGATAACATTTCCAGCGTGGGGATCTCGCTTATTATAAATGATACAGATTTGGTTAAATAAGATGAATTACTCCTAAGGATTAGTGAAATTATAGGACACTCCAATTTCCAAATTTCCATGTATTTTAAAATTTCTTTTTCTTGTAATATCTTTTGTTATATTAGACATATAAATTTTATTTGCAGTTTCTGAAGATATTTTTATGCAGAATTTAAGTATCAATTTGGATTTTTTTTCACTTTCTATTTTTAGTTTCAACCCTAAATTAAAGTTTCTTATGGAACGACAAGTCGGCTTTGAAATAATTGATCGTGTTTTTATCCTCTTTACAATGATATAGCACATGTACTATCTATTTTTAAAACAACAAAGAAATTTAAAAAATGTATTTTATTAAAGACTCTAACAATAAGTAGCCCGTGAAACATGAGAAAACGACAAATAATAGATAACAACAAGAGTTAAGCAGGTAATAGTATTGGAGATAATTATCCAATTATAAAAGATGTTCAAACAATTGACCATTCCGTTCTAAACATAATTGTGCCCTGCGTAGTGTCGACGTAATTGCTCTGCGTAGTTTTTGGCGTTTAATGCAACCAAATGCTGCAAGAACAGCTTCACGAAGATCTTCGGCATTTTCAAATGTTTGCACGTACACTCGATTTTTACGTAGCCGCAAAGGAAAAGTCCAAGGGCGTTAGGTCTGGAGATCTGGTGGCCATAAAATCGGCCCTCAATTACCAATCCATGAATTTGGAAACCGATTATTAAGATATTTGCTGATGATGTTTGAATTGTGTGGTCGCCATCTTGTTGGAAGCAGATATTAATATTCTCAATCAGTGGTAAATCATCAAGTTTATTTTCTAAATCAGTTTGTATTAAATTCAAATACCTTTCACTATTTAATGTTTCGTTAAAAATATGGGCCCAATAAGTTTAGCGCCTAAAATGCCACACCAGACGTTAAAACCAAATCTCACTTGATGACGACTTTCCTTAACAACGTGAGGATTTTCACGGTTCAAAAGTGAACATTGTGTCCATTGAAAAGGCCATTATTTGTAAATCTGCTTTCGTCTGACAGAATTGTAATCTTCTCCCTGATCTCCATTTCTAAGTCCCTGCAGAATGGTGTACTTATACGGATGATACCTGTGACGTTTTAAAATTCTTTGTGATGTAGTTTTCGAAATAGTGTTATGTTCAATTTCTAACAGATGTTGAAGGATTTTCAATAACTGATTATAATACATTCAGTTTTCTGCATCTTCATTCCGTAATTTCGATTTCTAGTAGGTTTTGAAAATGAACCATATTCTTTTAAATTAATTACCAAATTTCTGTACGTACGAGCACTGGGCTGCCTTCTTTCAGGATACAGCCTCAAGTACATCTGTTCAGCTTCTATACTGTTTTCATGAGACAAGATGTAACAACTCAACATATCAAACTTTTCAGTGTTAGTAAATAAAGCCATGTTTGATACAAAAATATTCTGGAACGAATAATTTTTAAGTGACATTAAATTCGATTGTGTTTTTATGTTTCACGGCCTGCTTATTGTTTCAGTCTTTCATAAAATACATTTTTTTTAATTTTTTTTGTTGTTTTTAAAAATAGATAGTACATGTGCTATATCAATGTAAACAAGATAAAAAACACGATCAATTATTTCAAAGCCGACTTGTCGTTCCATAAGAAAAATTTAATTAGGGGTTGAAACTAAAACATAGAAAGTGCAAAAAAGATCCAAATTGATATATAAATTCTGCATAACAAATATCTCAAGAAAGTGCAAATAAAATTTATATGTCTAAGATAACAAAAAGATATTACAAGAAAAGAAATTTGACATTTTTCTTTTCTTACCATAAGTCTTAAAATACATGGAAATTTGGAAATTGGAGAGTGTCCTATAATTTCACTAATCCTTAGGAGTAATTCATCTAATTTAACCAAATCTGTATCTTTTATAATAAGCGAGATCCCCATGCTGGAAATGTTATCTGGGACACGTTGTGTGATATATATATATATATATATATATATATATATATATATATATATATATATATATATATATATATATATATATATATATATATTATATATTATAAATTTAAAAACCACAAAACTTTTTTATTCACTGCAATTCACCACCTTCCAAGTTACACTTTCTTTTGCTAATTTCCACACCAAATGTTTGGTTATACCGGTATAAATAAGGCTCGTCATTTTATTTTTACAAATTCCAACAGGATTACTACAGCTCACCCAATCCTCAAGATTTAAATAAAAATCTATCAATCACTATTAATAATAAATTAATTATTAAAAAGAGTCAATTCTCCAAAATTCAATTGGACAAATCTCATAGAAAGATGTATACGGTGTATTAGTTATTTACTTACAATAACCCAAAAGGGGATAAATCATATAGAAATTCATAAATAAATATTTTAAGTGTGAATTGAAGAAAATAATAGTGATTTTCTTCAAGTAATTTAAAAAGTGCGAAAGCAGTTTTGAAGATAACAGCAAATATTTTGTTGATAGTGTTCCGTAAGCTCGCGATCTAGTAATAAAAAGAAAGCCTCAAGTAACCATTTAAGTAACCGAAGTACATTTAGTTAAGACGTTGGTGATCATCAGTGACATTGAATGAAGTGCTTGTGTACAATCGTTAGTAATACCAAATTGGTTGTACAAGGTAACTAATAATTAATATTTATATGGAAACAGTTATTGTGTTAAACGTTTACGTTGAAGGACAAATCTTAAAGCAAAGCAAAAAGCCCACATGAAATACCCGAGTGCACGATAGACACTGTGGTCGCGAGTGTTAAAGCCGAATGCATTAACGGATACGACTATCTTATGTGTTGTGCATAGTCTATTTGCAAATTTAAAAAGGATTACTAAAAGCAGACCATATGGACTTCACTATACCTACGGATAAAGAATTAATTAACATAAATTGTAAAAGCTAGTTTTAGATTTTGTTCAACAGAGGTAAGTGCGATTATCTTCTATATTCGTTTTTGCTTCTTGAGTAAACAAATTTGTTTCTTTTTGTAAGTAAAAGGGATAATCAAACTTTATCCATTTTAATGTATTTAGTGTTAATAATTTTTGTCAGACCAGATAAAATGTTTATATTAACCTATCAGTTTACCGACTGGGTTACATCTATGGCTAATTAAAGTTAATCTTTGTTTATCTAGCGTTTTATGATTGATTTGAAATTGCGTAATGAGCCAGATCGATTATAAAATTTTAATTTTAACTATTTTGAATTATTTTATATTCGAACAGATACAGAACTACTGACAACCGTTTCCAGAGAGACGTCAACCTGAAAGAAGGGCATTTGAAAAGCTTTTGGAGCGTTTTGAAAGAACTGGCAATGTGTTATATGAAAAAAATACTAGGGAAAAACGTGCACAGACTGAGGAAAATCAATTAAATGTACTATTAACAGTTACCTAAAATCCATATATTGGACAACAACCCATTTCTCAGCAGGTTGGTATTGAACGACGTACGGTACAGCGGATATTGAAGTCTCAACAAATGCACCCCTATCACATTCAGCTACTTCAAGAGTTGGTTCCTGAAGATTATCAAAGACGACTGGAATTTTGTCAATGGGCTCAAAACAAAATAAACCAACACAGAAATTTTGTTCATTTGGTTTTATTTACAGATGAGGCCACATTTCACAGAAACGGAAGTGTAAACAGACAATTTTCACTACTACTTACCGAAAATCCACATTTTGTAAGATATACTTCTCAAACTAGATGGTCTTTAAATGTTTGGGGAGGTATTGTCGGTAATCATGTAATTGGACTAAATTTTTTTGATCAACGAGTAACAGGGGAAATATACTTAGACTTTCTGCAAAACCATCTACCTAATTTGTTGCGTCAAGTCCCACAGGATACGCAACAAGAAATGTGGTTTTTTCAGTACATCATACAGGTCCGATAATAACTTTTTTAAATGCTAGATATCCAGAATGTTGGATTGGGAGGGGAGGGCCTGTTGCTTGGCCTAATAGATACCCAGATCTTACTAAAATGGACTTTAGCAAATGGGGGTACGTCAAAGAGCAGGTTTATAAAATACCGCCTACAACAAAGGAAGACATGAAGATTAGGATTAGGAACTGTTTTCAAAACATTAGTGTGTAGAAATTTAAGCAGCGAATTTGAGAGACGTATTGCATTGTGTATTCAAGAAAGAGGCGGACATTTCGAACAACTCATTAGGTAGTACGTATTTGACGTGTTTCTAGTACCTACTTTTATCTGTATAATTAGTTACAGGTTTAGTTACATTACAGGTGTTAAGTTTATGATTAGGATTAGGACATAATTTTTTGTATCAAAAAAATATTGTCTTCACTTTAAGTTCGTTTAATAAAATAATTATTTATATGGGGTTCAATAAATTGTAATATTTCGATCTGAAGTGCTCGATTTTTTTGTTTCGCCGCACGCTCACGGCCAACTAACAAAAAACTTGAAAGCCGTATAGCCTTTTACATTAAAAAAATGTTAAATTGTCATTATTTCAAAACTACAATTTTTGGAATATACACTTTATACAAAGTCACCCTTATATTTAATGCTAAATAAGATAGAATTCAAAAATAGGGGTTTCATTTAAAAAATGACTATAGGTTTTTGAATCTACTTTTATTGTCCATTTTGATCACCCTGTATGAATGTATTACAAAATATCAATCAGTCCATTAGAGTAGGTCCCCATTTCCAAGGAAACCAACTATAACTAATTGATAAAGGCTTCGTTTAGAAAAGATTTCCACCTATGTTTTGGCCTGCAAACGTCATTTTTGACAAAAGATTTGAAATTTGTCAAAACGGTTAGACTTAGGTATATAATAATAAATATATATATATATATATATATATATATATATATATATATATATATATATATATATATATATATATATATATATATATATATATATATATATATACGATATATATATATATATATATATACATAAATGTGTCTAAAATTGTATGTAGAATCTAAATATGTAATAATATAGCGTTTTCTATTTTAAAAAAAAATTTAAATTACTTCTAAGCTTTTATGATCTACTGTATAATTAAAAATATTTTTGGAATATGCACCAGAACATATCTTACAACTTTTGTATTTAATTTTCTTGTATCTCTTTAAATAAAGGAGATATGGGACTTTGTCACATAATGCCCACCCTGTATACAGTGTGTCAGATTCATGCATGTATTGCTATATTCGTTAATATTGAAGATAGAATGTGTTAAATGGGAAAGTTTTAGAGAATTTTATGGCTATCATCATGGTAAAGTCAGATTTGAAGTAACTTTTCTGTTTTGAAATAATTGAAGAAAACAAAAATTGTGCATTTTCTACTACCTGTAGCTCTTTTATTTGAAGTCTGACAACATTTTGATTTGACATTATTATGACACTTTTAAAAGACAATTTTAAAAAAGTACCAAAATTTATCTACAGTCATTTGTTTTGAAATACATACACTAACTATTGTTTTTCATATGGACACCATCTGATTGTTACATTATCGAATAGTATTTTTATCACTTTTCAGCGATGTATCACATGATACGAGAATTTACTTCAAACTATCAAAATTTAAAAATATAAAATTGAAATAGTAGGCCTTAGAAGGCATGGATTAATAAATGAAAAATTTATACAATTAGATTCCTAATTATTACAGTTTCTAATAACTAAAATAAAACAAAACCAATAATAGTAACTATCATAAAACATGCTCGATATGTTTACACTCCACACATTTTCTACATTTTCATATCATGTAATACATTGTAGAAAAGGTGTCAAAATCCACTATTCGATAATGTAAAATCCAAATAGCGTCCAAAACAAAAGTTAGAAATGTATTAAATTTTGTAAGTAAAAACAGATAAATTAGCAAGGGTTTAAATTTTTTATTGAAGTAAATTCTCGTATCATGTGATACATCGCTGAAAAGGTGATAAAAATACTACTCGATAATGTAAAAATCCAAGATGGCGTCCATATGAAAAACAATAGTTAGTGTATGTATTTCAAAAACAAATGACTGTAGATAAATTTTGGTACTTTTTAAAATTGTCTTTTAAAAGTGTCATAATAATGTACAAATCAAAATGTTGTCAGACTTCAAATAAAAGAGCTACAGGATAGTAGAAAATGCACAATTTTGTTTTCTTCAATTATTTCAAAAACAAAAAGTTACTTCAAATCTGACTTTACCATGATGATAACCATAAAATTTCTAAAACTTTCCCCATTTAACGACATTCTATCTTCAATATTAACGAATATAGCAATACATGCATGCTGAATCTCGGACACATTGTATATATATATATATATATATATATATATATATATATATATATATGCATTAAGTTAGGTAGTAGTTAACACAGCACGATTACTTTGACTTCTTGTTATTTTGGCAAATTTCAATACCGCCACCTTTACCATGGGCTCCTTAATATTGGTGCTTCGATTTTCTGAGTTCGGTAAGGGCTACCGGTCACTATCTCCCTTATTCCTTATGTACTCGCCAACATACACTAGCCAATGGCTAAACCCTTAGAATGACAAGTTCTAAATTGCACCTTATATCCCAGGTGAGTAAGGCTAGATTCTGGAGGGGGGAGGGCAAAAATTCGTCAATGCAAAAGTCAAGACTAAGAAGAGCAAGGTATGCTGGGAGTAGAATCCTGCCCCATTAGTATGCCCGGGAGGGTAGGACTTAAGCGATAATCAGAGATGGGATTGTTATTAATGAACCATCCTGTTTTAAAATGTGAATATTTTGTAGTAATTTATTACGTCTTCAAGATGCAATGTGAAAGTGAATGAATTAATGTCATCAACGTTTTTTTACATTGACATAATTAAATGTAATGTCCTGTAATATATTGTAGTATCGCCAGATTTTGTATGAATTAAAGATAAGTTAAGTATCCAATTGAATAATGAAGTACGGATTAGAATGTGGTATCAGGATATCAAATCGTAATGCGACTAAAGTTAAGTTAGGTATAACGAACATACAGTACAGTACATACAGGTACAAACTAATGTGTGGATAAATGTTTAATAATTACCTGCTATCTTATTCCTACCATCCTTTTTAAGGTTCAACCTACCAAGTTCACACACATGGCCAACATGTGTTGAATAATATACAACAGATACTTTCTGATTCGGTGTAATTGTTATAGTCATAACTAACGGACATGAAAAGCCCAATTTATTTGAACCCAAGCCTTTCATCGTCCGAACCGTCGATGTAAATGTAACCAATGACAATCATATTAATAATGTTGCTTTTCTTTTAACATCGTACTTGTGGTATTTAACACAAATAATGTTTTGTTTGATCTTCAATCTCAGTTTCCCTTCTATTAAATTCTGTAACATGGGAATAATTAAGCCTAATGGTTAGCGGTACGCACAGTTATTGATGCTAAACACAATGTTACCATTTGGTACGTACCACTAAAACCACTAAAATGGATTAACTCTTTAATTATTTTAAGATTATGTATATCCGTTAGAACATAAAATTCTTTTACGATTCCTCTTAATTCGATGAATTTTAACATGTGCGATCATACCTTTCCTCTTTTTAAAAGTAGCTTTACAAGGAAAATACTAAAAGAAACTGTTAACTTTAATAACTGTATGTTTTTCTTACGTATATTGGCCTAAGCCTTGCTTATATATATATATATATATATATATATATATATATATATATATATATATATATATATATATATATATATATATATATATATATATATATATATATATATATATACTGTTTATGACAAAGACACGGGTACATTTTTAGGTTATATTTAAATGCAACTGAACGTCAAATGTATGTTACTAACTTCACGGGATAGGGAATTTAAAATTTCAAAGGAGCACTGGGGTGGCAAAACGTTCTAGATTGTTTTTATCTCCTTTTGGGTCATGGGGACAGACGAAAGAGTAGCATGAATATTTTTTTGGAACTAGCTAAATAAATTTATACAACGGTTTTTTCGTGGAATTAGAGTTGTGTACATTATAGTTATTTTTGAACTTTGATTGAACTGTGATATTCTAATTAAAAATTATTATTATTGGTATCTGTGAATCCTTGCGATATTGCAGGCTCACATTCCATTAATATAAGTAATTTGATTGTAATCTCATTATATTTAGAATTTACATCATATTGTAGTAATTTTCAAGAGTCAGAGCAATTGCGTCACTAATATTAGTATTGTCAGAGGACGCCGGTGTTGACAGATTGTGAAAAATAACAATTTGGCAACTGTCTAATCTCAACCTTAGGGGTTATGTTTATTTTATCACAATAATATCAGAAACTATGTGTTATGTCAAATGTTTAATGTCAGAAATGCTTGACAACACCGTACAGAATTGCCAACCTAAATCAGTTCTATCTGCATCTTCTCGTACACAATAGGTTGGTTCTAAAGATGGTAATCAAACAAAATGAGTTATGACGCAACTGCTCTGACTCGTGAAAATCGGCATACAAACGACGTTAATGTACACGACACTGGTTCTTAAAAATTACCGTTAGGAGGTGCATCGGTTGGCTTGAACGGCGTATAGGAAGAGTGACGTCATGGATTCTCCTCAACTTCCGTCAAGCGCTGTGAGGCAAATAGATAATATAGGCAACCCACCGACTATGGGGATTGCTATCTATATAAGATCACTAAGCTGATAATACATTATCTGGCTTATAATTGAACTTAACATTTCTAAACGGCTTTTTACGTATATACTGGTACGAGTAGGTACATACTACCTAGAAATGCTACAAACAATTTTTATAGATTTATAAGGTCGAACTGATTCAAAAGTTCAATATTTGTTAGGTACACACAGGAAGCATAAGTGAAATAAGTAGGCAAGTATTTTAATAGTTATTTGTGTTACAAGGTCATAAAATGGGTGTTTGAGTAAACTTTGCAAATTTATGAGTACTTGCAAATCATTTCGTGGCAGAGTGATACACAAGATTTTTTGTGCCGACGTCAACAATTGTTATTAAAATCAATAAACAAAATTAAAATTTCATACTTGTTGAAATTAAGTTGGCAATACTGACAACTGACAGTAACCAATATAACCTAAAAAATACAATTCCAAAATTGTACATGACTCGAATTTTGTAGGTGCTTTACCAATTTGTTGACTATAATAATTCATACTTTATAAGTAACTAATACATAAGAACGGATGAGTACACGTACACGGTAACACGATTAGGCTTTGTGTTATGTTAAATGTCGATGATGTCAGTTCTGTTACTACAACGAATACCAACTGTAATTTAGTATTATTTTTACCTGTCTAGTCCGGAAAACGCATAGTTTTCAGGCGCATTTGCAGTCTGAATATGCCCTATTATACAACGAAGGGACAAAAAAATATTTATTGCTATGTTCACACAATCAATACCTACATTCTGTGGTTTTTACTATATTTTTAACAATAAATCCCAATATATAGTACATTGTAATCGCTCCGCAATCCGTAGTTTTAATATTTTCGACCGTTTAAATGGAAATCTATAAAAAATGAATTCACTATAATACCTAACATTTGAATATATGTATGTACGCAATTTCCTACCATTTTAATATTAACTTAAAACTTATTATTAATTTTATTAAATATGTAAATAAAAAATTTACCTCGGGATTTGAACCTACGACCTGTACTTTGCTAGAGTACAGGTTGTAGGTTCAAATCCTACTCGAGGTAAACTTTTTATTTATGTATTTAATAAAATTAGCAATAATTTTTAATTTACATATTTACTTTTGAACTTTTTGAAAACAAAACTTATAATAATTTAATATTAACTTACTAAACAAACACTTATTTAACACTATACAGTGTCAGAAAGACACTTTCTACGGCGCCTAAAACAATGATAGTCACAGGGAAACACGCAAGTCGCCCTTCCGGTTGCTATAGAGTTCAATGACGTCTCGTAACTTTTGTTCCTTTGACAGTACTTTTTACTTTTGTTTTTACTTATGCTTAACATGCATAAATAATAGCTGTGCATAAAACAAAACCTGTGACGCACTCTATACATAAACACAAAACCTCATTATCTTGATTGGTCAATAGAAGTGATGACATCACCGACACTGATAAATGCTGTGACATTTACATGTACTTTATATAAGGAGAGGTCGTTGAGGTTAGTGTTCTTTTTCAATTTTTAAACCGTCGAGATTAGAAAATATACCGAATATGTTTAATCGTGTACTTAAACCATCAGTAATTTCAAACACTGCTAGAAATATAAAATATTTCAGTACTACATCGAAGGTATTGTAAATATATCATTTTCTTTGATTATGCAATAATTTAATTGATTAGCGCCACTACAAAGTTGCTGTGGCCGGAGCAAGTGGTGGAATTGGTCAGCCTTTATCACTGTTACTCAAACAATGTCCAGTCATTAGTGAATTATCTTTATACGATATCGTTAACACACCTGGAGTCACTGCTGATTTGTCCCATATCGAAACCTCCGTTAAAGTTAAAGGGTACATAATTCATTTATTAGAATGATTGCTACAAATAATATATTTAGTTTCGTAGGTAAGGAGAGTATCGGTGAAGCTTTTAAAAATGCAGATATTGTTGTAATACCGGCTGGAGTGCCTCGGAAACCAGGTTAGCATATTTTTACTATGAACATTGTCAATTCCATGTTGTTTTAGGTATGACTAGAGATGATTTGTTCAACACAAATGCATCTATTTTAAGAGATATTGCTACGGTTTGCACTCAGGTGTGTCCTAAAGCGATGCTTGCCATCATTTCAAACCCTGTCAACTCAACAGTGCCAATTGCTTCAGAAGTCTTTAAAAAGGTAACCAGAGCTGTACTTTATAAGGAAGCCTAATTTTCGAATTTACAGGCTGGAGTGTATGATCCGAGTCGAATTTTTGGTGTCACTACTTTAGATATTGTACGGGCAAATACCTTTATCGCCGAAGCGAAGAATTTAGATCCAGCGACTGTTAAAGTACCGGTAATTGGAGGTCATGCTGGTATTACAATTATTCCACTTATCTCTCAAGCTTCTCCTACGGTGAAGTTTAATGAGAATGAATTAAAATCACTGACTTTGCGTATTCAAGATGCTGGTACGGAAGTTGTAAAAGCAAAAGCTGGTACTGGTTCAGCTACATTATCAATGGCTTATGCAGGTGCTAAATTTACATGTGCATTGTTACGTGCATTAGATGGAGATAAAAATGTTGTTGAATGTGCATATGTTAAATCAGATGTAACAGAAGCACCCTATTTTGCCACACCCATTCTTTTAGGAAAGAATGGTATTGAACAGAACCTTGGACTTGGTACATTAAGTAAATTTGAAGAAGAATTATTAAAAAATGCACTACCAGAATTAAAAGGCAGCATTGATAAAGGTGTGAAATTTGTGTCGGGATAAATATTGTAAAATTATAAATGAGGTTGTAATTAAATTTTATCAATTTGTACAAATGTATGTCTATTCAATAAGTTGACTGTGTTTATCTAGAAATTAAGGATAGGTATGTTAAAATTTGATTTGTATATTTTAAAAATTTAATTCTGTAATTGTTTATTTAAATACATAAAATGATGTTTTTTGAGGATTCCTGAATTCATTTTGGCCATTTTTGGTATGGCGTCTGTTTATATGTAAAGGTTTGGGACATTTAAACCACCAGAAGTACACAGCAAGCCAAAATAATTACCTCAGCAAAGTCTATGTTGACATGTAGAGGTCTATGGAATACTCGCCACTTATTTGCCATTATTCCAAAAGAGCATTCAATGTAACGACGAGCTCTTGAAAGTCTATAGTTGAACACCTTCTTTATATGCTGTCCTACGTAAGGGCACATTATATGTTTTGACAGACCGAACGCGTCATCACCAACAAATACGAAGGGTAAACTTGTGTTATCCAAGTCAGTTATTGGCATAGGTGCTGGGATGTCAAATGTTTCATCAGATACGCGTTTGTAGAACAACGATTCCTTAAAAATTGTCGAGTCATTACTTTTGCCGTAGGCCCCAACGTCAACATACAGGTAGCAATAATTTGCATCACACACAGCTAGAAGGATAGTTGAAAAGAAATGTTTATAATTATGATAGAGAGATCCGGTATCAGATGGTTGCACAATTCTTATGTGTTTTCCGTCCACTGCTCCTAAGCAGTTAGGAAAGTTGGTGTATTTTAAGAATTCCTTGGAAATTTCTTCCCACCTTTCTTCTGACATTGGAGGCATACATATAGGTTTGAGAACTCTCCATATAGCTGAACAAACTTGTGGCACTATATTTGAGATAGTTGATTTTCCCAATTTATAGTTGTAGTGGAGGTTGCTAAAAACCTGAAAAGTACGACCAACGTGTATTTATTGTAATAACCTCCAGTCCATTCCTTACTAAGTTTAAAAATAATGTCTAACTTGAGTTTCAACTTTAATTTTTATTTTTAGGAAATACATTGCAGAAAAAATGGAAGCACGTTAGAGACAACTTTTCAAGGGAGTTGAAGAAACAAAAATCGCTTAAATCTGGTTCCGGGGCAAGTAAATCAAACCCATACATTTACTTTTAACGGCTTATGTTTCTTGAAAGCACTCTAAGGAACAAGCCTACAACTAGCAACCTAGAGAGCTACAGTCCAGTAGAAGAAGAAATGGCTTTTGAGGATTTACAGTCAGCTCCAGCTGGAACCAGTGCTGTCAATAGGAAAACTGAGAGCAACAAACGTTTAAAGATGAATCCTGTTGATAAGCAATTTATTGATATTCTAAAAGTGTTGCTCTTAGCATCACAAATCCCGAAGGAAGACGAAGACAAAATGTTTTGTTTGTCATTGTATAAGGAACTCCAAAAGGTACCCGAACATGGACGAATTCGCACAAAAATTCACATGCTGGAGGTACTTCAGAGGGCTCAAGAGTACTACTACACCCCACACTTCCATCCTCCACCTCAGAGTCAAACATCTTCTGCGTCTTTGTTCATTAATCAATTTGATTACGGCACGAATCAACGGGGTTTTGGTTCGAGTAGCCAAGGAGCAATGGGAACATCTCATCAATCAGCCCTCTCGCCCACCGATAGTGAGATTTCTCAGACATCTATTTTTTCTGACATTTATAACTAAGTATTGTTTTTTATTCACCATATTTTTTACACATTCACAGATAAAGTTATGATAATAAGTAATAGCTATTAAATGTTATGTTGCCTTTATGAATTTATTGTAATAATAAACATACATACCTCAACGTTACGACGAGTTTTTCTTCTGCTGAAACCCCATCCCTCACTACATATCCACAAGGTGATAAATCATATTTGACTAAAGATAAAAGCTCATCAAAAGAGGTTACACTCATACGAAAGTAGTTAAAAAACTTTGTCGGGTACGCCCTTAATTTTGGATACAACGTCACAAATGAACCCATGGTTAATCTGTCATCTATTATAGGATGTACCCACCACCTTCTCTGTCTTCTTCTTCTTGCTTTGTATCTACGGCATAACAACCAAACACAAGTTAACTCTTCGAGCTCCATCGTGTGACTGATGAAACTGCGGCGTCTAGCGCTGCCATGTGTACAGTACTACTTTTTATTAACGTTTGGTAAACGCCCTCATGTGTATTAGTCCTAAAATATATGAGTTTCAATGCTGCTATTTTGGTAGAAGCCTATACTGAAATCAGCGGTGTGAGTTGCGATTTGTACAATGTTTTTACCTTCCAGCATTGAGTATATATACTCAATGCTTCCAGCCTATATATATATATATATATATATATATATATATATATATATATATATATATATATATATATATATATTATATATATATATATATATATATATATATATATATATATTATAGGTGGCCAACTAAGAACGACCGTCGGCCATATCTCAGGAATGGATTATAGCACAGGTTCGGGAAATAAATTTTTATAACAAAAGTGGCCTCGAGAAACGCCTGAAAATTAATTTCAGAATTGTAGGTCCACCGCTAGAGGGCGTATTTGACAGTTTAAATCTTAAAAAGCAAAATTTTTCAAAATTTACTCAATTAAGGGGCATATTAAATATTATAATCAGATTCCTCGACAAATTCTGCATATTTTTTATTTGACAAGTTTTAGTCTATCTCTTCAAATAAGGGGTGGGGGAGAGTGGGAACTATGTTACGAAAAAACACCTTTAATTTAGGTTCTGCTTGACCGATAAACTTGATGTTGTTTGAAAAATCTTTTGTTAAACAATAGAAAATTTGTAAATTTGAAGCAATCTGATTAATAACATAAATGTTAGAGGGCGCTGTTTAATATTTTTTTAATATTGTGTTTTCTCTTTACAATTTTAAATCGAAGCATAAAAATTTAAGTAGGTCTTTAAAAAGTAGACTAAATTAGTAATAAAAGAGTGAAAACTGCAAGTCGATATCTTTTTCCTATCCTGAGATATCTTAAGGAATAGGTAAATTGCGGGAATTGTTCTTCCAACGTCTAGTAGGCTAGTTCGCGTTAACGCAAATTATTAAATTTAGCCTGGATGAAAAGATCTTACATTGGTCTGCAGTAATTTAAACTATTATCATACTAATGTTATGGTTGCCGCTAGATTACCTAAATGTAATGCTGTCTCTACTAACAATTAATAGCAATAATAATAACAGTAGAAAAGGCAGTATACCCCACGTTCCTAAATCGACGCGAACAAGTAGTACTCACGCGTCTACGAATTGGCCACTGTCGCCTAACATCGGGATATCTGTTATCTCCACGAGCTGATAGAAGACATCAACCCACCTGCGAAAACTGTAACACACTGCTAACCATTAAACATATATTACTAGAATGTTCGCTATATACACAACACAGAATAGATAACAATCTACCCAATAGTCTAGCAGATATTTTAGCCCCAACGGAAAATTCAACAATTACATTAATAAAATTCTTAAAACAAATAAATTTATATAAAGAAATATAATTATATGTCAGTCAAACAATAGAAAGGGCTAATGATCGAAGAAATCGATGCCCACAACAACAAAAAAAAAAATAATGATAACAATTTGAGGAATGGCGAAATGTTAGTTATATCGTTTTTTAGTGATGAAGCGTGGTTTTACCTAACAGGTTACATAAATTCACAAAATTATAGGGTTTGGTCTGATGAGGCTCCTGGTCAATTTGTACTAGCTCCATGACATCCTATAAAAATTGGTGTTCATGTAGACATGGTCCAGTATTTTTAATGAAACTGTTACAGATCATTTTTAAATAGGTACAATAAGTCAACTTCACGATGATGAAATAGCACGAGGGTATTATCAGTATGATAATGCAACTGCTCATACTGGAGCACGAACTCGTGCATATTTAGAGGAGTTCTGTGACGACAGAATTATTAGCAGAGGTTTATGCGATCGCCTGACTTAACGCCACTTGATTACTTTTTACCTTCCAACCTACATATACATATGTAGGTATAGAAGGTTATGCAATCGACTTCTTTCGCTATCGCTAAATCGACTTATTAACTCATTTTACAAGTTTTGTCAAGATCGGCCATGATGTCTGGATGTGTGTGTGGATGTATGTATGTTAGTATCTACGATAACTCCAGAACGAAAATACCTACGTACTTAAAATTTTGTATTTAAGCTTATTTTCATTTGGCTTAGAGCTGATTAGATTTTGGGAGAAACCCAGCGGCGGAGAGGGGGGAGGGTTTATCAGGGTCAGTTGGTTTTATCAAATATTAATATTAAAACAGCTGCATATTTCAAAGATATAAAGATATCTAGATATAACCTTAAACATATCGATTAATTACGTTCTATGCAATTTTTTGATACGACGCATAATTTAGCGGTAAAAAATTCCTAAGGTACAATTTATGTGTTAGTTCAAATTTTTTCAATATATGAATAACGATTCATTTTATTGTGCAGACATATTTTTTAAAGAAAATTTAATATTACATAACTTTTCTTTATATAGTTTCTTAATATAATGCAAGGTAAGTTTAAAAAATAATTAGATATGAATGAAATGGTTAAAATGTATCATTGATATTTTATAGAAGCGGGTGGCTTTGGTATTTTTTTTAAGTTAACTCGTATTATGTATGTATGTCTGGAATGCAGTTTTAAACGTCATTTTGTCATAGGTTACTGTTTTTATTTTTACAATGTTGCCTGTTTTCCTTATGAACGTATAAAAGAGGTTGTATAGCTAAAATGAATTATATTATAGCTCTGCCAGAAAAACAAAGTCCCCGGAAAATATACGAACTAAATATCACCAAAGTGGCGCGAATTCAATTTGCCCAATCACACGTTAGGATTCTTAGATGTAGGGGAGAGTTGGGGAACCGTGCGCAGGAGGTAACCGTGGGCACAGCTATATCTAGCAATTGAGCGGTATTTAGAAACATCCCTTCCACGAAAGCTTGAGCAGCGTCACTTATATTCGATCACACCACAAGCGGCAGCTCTATAGTGTCAGTTGCTCTCAGAAAGTGATCGTGTGTGTTTATGCACAAGTTGTTGTAATTTTCCACTTGAATAAAATAGGACGGTAAGTCTCTAATTGTTAACCGATTATTTTGAAATAATTATATTCTTAAAGGATATGATCTCCTGCATGTATGCATCTATCCTTGTTTAATATAACCTGAATAGTTTTTGTAATGCGAGGTGATTTGGTTTGAAATGCACGGTCGGGTAATGATGCGCAAAAATGCGCACAATTACCCCCCATTCAATTCAATGGTAAGTAATACAAATTTGTTTTTTCATTTCAGATGCCACGTAAATATATAAGAAAAACAGATATTAATGCCTATAGTGAGCAAACGTTGGAGGAAGCACTAAATACTATCAGAAACGATGGCAGGACATTAGGGCAGTCGGTAGAGCATACGGCATTCCCGAATCAACCCTACGAAAGAAACTTCAACGTGATGAACCGAAAACGCTTTCTCTGGGGCGTAAGGCAATCTTTTCGCAAGAAGTAGAACGCCATTTAGAAAAGTATATATTGACTCTGGCAAAATTGTATTATGGCATTACGCCCAAACAACTGCGGCATTTAGCTTTTAAATATGCAGAAGCAAATGACATGCATTTAATAGAGAATCCCAGTTAGCTAGTAAAGCTTGGCTTTACGGATTTCTTAGACGACATCCTCAAATAAGTCTGAGGCAACCTAAAGGCACCAGTCTAAATAGAATTGCTGCGTTTAATTTAGAATAGGCTAAACTATTTTACTGAAACCTAGAAAGTGTGTTCCAAAAATGTACACTTGAGGGACATAGAATATTTAATATGAATGAGACGGGCATAACTACCGTCCAGAAGAAATGTCCTAAAGTTTAGTAAAAAGGGAGTAAAGCAAATAGGAACTGCTACATCGGGTGAACGAGGTAGGACGATACAGGCGTATTCTGCATGAGTGCTGCGGCGAATTATAATCCTCCCATGTTAATATACCCGAGGACAAGGATGGCTCCTGCTTTACAGAAAAATGGCCCAGTTGGTACCAATTGCCAATGTTAAAAAAACGGTTGGATAAGCGCAGATCTATATCTTAATAGGTTACACCCCTTTGTAAAACATGCGAAGCCCACCGCTGAAGACCCAGTGTAGCTTATTTTAGACAATCACTCAAGTCATATCGCAATAGAATCATACAGTTTTTTGCAAAACAAATTATATTCATGTTGTGTCACTCCCACCTCATACTTCACATCGATTGCAGCCCCTGGATCTAACGTTTTTTGGGCTTTTAAAGAACGCACTCTACAGGGAGTATGATATGTATTTAACGACCACTGGCCATAAAAAGATTACAGAGTACGATATTGCAGAGCTTTTATGAAAGTGGCAACCATGGAAAAGGCAGCATCCGGTTTTCGTTCTGCTGGAATATTTCCATTCAATCCAACTAAGTTCAATGAAGATGATTTCGCTGCTGCTCATGAATTAGGTTCATTTTGTGTAAAGGCTTCTTCCGAACCTAACACTAATTCAGCATTACCTCGATCCCAATCAGAGATTATTTCTGATCCAGCAACACCTGAACCTCAGACAGAGAGTCAAATTGATTAAGAAGCTCAAATAGATCAAGAAAACCAATCGTCTATACCAAATGTTGGCCGAGAACATTTGCCGTGTTCGTCCAAATCTTATAATTCATTTTTTGAATTTGCTCCAATTTCCAAAAACAAACCTAAATCAGTAAAAAAGATTTCACGTTCAAATCAATACTCAAACATTCTTACCAGTGCCCCTATGAAAGATATATTGGAAGAAGGGCAACAAAAAAGGAAGACCACTAAAGTAAAAAGAGATATTCATTCAAAATGTGGCAAAGGTACTAAAAGCAACGCTGCAAAGAGCCGAATAGTTGAATCCGAAGAAATACAAAAAGAGGAAAGAAAAAAGAGCAGGAGTCAGAGTCTTCTTCCGATGGCATTGAAGAAAATAATCTTTGCGACGATGACTCCCTGGACGACATAGATTATTTTATTCCAACACCAAGACAACCTGAGGGTGAAAACGACCCATGTGGCATATGCGAGGAACTCGGAAAAACGAGTTATGGTACAGATGTGTCATGCGTGGCTTATGGAATCACGCCGACTGCACTGGGGTGGACAGTCCAAAAAATTACATTTGTGACTTCTGCAAAAACTAAAATACCTACCTATTGCTTACCTACCAAATAAAAGCTTTTTATTAAATATTTTGTGTTTTAATGTTCTGCGCACAATTCCCTACCTAATGCGCACCATTACCCTATGGGGTGGGGGAATTGTGCAGATGCACTTCAGTACTTTTATTTTATTTTTTTGTGATTTAAGTTAAAAGCTACTAAATTGTAGTTATGCTCATTGACAGTCAATAAACTAGGGCTTCTATTGCTACTTTAAATTTTATGCACTGTTAATACAGTTGCTACTAGGTCAATGCTCGCTTAGGTGCGCACCATTCCCTAACTTCCCCCCTACAATCGTGTACAAAATCACTAAATTGTCATTGTAAATATTCTACTGAACACATGGCTACGGTTTCGAGAAAATCGGTTCATTCCGAGGCCAGAAATATTAAAAACGTTATCGATTTCTTCGATAGGCAGAAAACCGCAGGTGTGTGGTCATTTCCTTTCAAAAAGGCAACGGAATTAGCAGCTGCCGTAACAGGGAAATCTGCTACTTTTATAAAAACAATCAGGTAATTTTTTGAATTATTATTAGAAATGAACTTAAGTTAAGCGACAAGGGCATTCTGAATTCTCCATCGAAAAAAAGAAGTGACCCTTCTAAAAAAATCGTGTTAATAAGGCTTGTGCTGATGCAATATCTTTAAAAAATAAATATTACATTAAATGGAAATCTAATAAATCGGTAGACAGTCATGTAGAATACGTTGTTGGAAATATCTGCAAAAGTGAAATCAATAAAACTAAAAAGTTGTTCGAACAACGAAAATGCAATGAACTAGCTGCATCTATCTCCTTTAGGCAGTCGTCAATTTTGTTCTTTAGCTAAAGCCATTAGTAAAAACTTTGAAACATCTTCATTTCCCCTGACATCTATTGACGGATCGATAGTTGCTGATTTTGTAGACAAAGCCGATATTTTGTGGATTTGTTTGCATCAAACTCGTGTTTCAACGATTCTGGAAAAATGTGCCCAAGTCAGCTCTTCTTCATACGCTATGAAACCAATTCATTTTCGGTACAAGCTCTTGGAATCGATCATCAGTAGGCTTGATCTCAATAAGGCGACTGACCCAGACGGTATCCTAGCTATTGTCTTAAAGAAATGTTCCCCGAACTAGTACCAATCCTATCTAAGCTCTACACGATCTCTATGTCTTCTAGAATTCTTCATAATGGAAGTTAGCAAATGTTCAACCTATTCCCAAAAAGGCGATAAGACCGATCCCTCAAACTACTGACCAATTGCCATCACTTCCATTTTGTCTGAAATCATGGAAAAACCATCAATAAACAACTGCTCACGTTCCTTGAAACTAACAAACTTCTTAGTGACCACCAATATGGGTTTAGGCAAAGTCGTTCAACAGGTGATTTTCTTTCATATGTGACCCAAGTTTGGAACAATACAGTAGAGCAGTCCAGTTAAACAGTTGTAGTTGCTTTAGATATCTCAAAAGAATTTGACCAATTTTGGCATGTGTTTACTTTCCAAACTCACCTCGTTTGGGTTAAATGATACGCCCGTCAACTGTGTTTCTAGTTTCCTTGATAAAAGATTAATACGTGTCGTAGTTGATGGCTTTTTTTCAAAACCAGTTAGCATTAACGCGGGCGTACTATAGGGATCCGTTATAGCGCCTACACTTTTTCTGCTATACATAAATGACCTTATTTCTTCAACAACTAACCCCATGCATTGCTTTGCTGACGATAGAACTCTTCACTGTTCACTGTAGTTCATCTCAGTCTACTCATAGTGATAATCCACCTTCTATGTCAAATCAAGAAATTAAAGCTGAAATGGTAAATTCAACCGACAAAGACATTCAACGTATTCTCGAATGGGAAGCAATAATCTAGTTAAATTTAATGCTAACAAAACTCAGTGTTCGCCAAAAAGGTCGATCATTTCCTGTTGTAAGTATAAATGGGTCAGTTCTTAAGTTTTCAGACACTATTATTCTGTTGGGTATAACTATCTTCAAATCTCTCATGGTTTGATCATCTTCTGTCAGCTACCAAAACAGCTGCTCGTAAAATAGGCTTTTGTACAGATCTCAGCAGTACTTTACCTCTCGACAACTCCTTCTGCTGTATAATGCCCAAATTCGGCTTCATCTGGAATATAATTCTCACCTCTGGTTAGTGCTCCAATACGCTCTCGATATCGTTGATCGTATTCAAAAGAGATCGATTAGGCTTATAAATGACACGTCCTTAACTTCTCACATACAGTCCCTTGAGCAAAGAAGGATGGTTTCAGTTCTTTCTTTGTATTATCGTTATTACAACGGCTATTGTGCTGCTGAATTATATTCTTTGATACCATCTCGGCTATCTTTGCGAGAAACACTCGGTTCGCTCATTCACATCATCAGTATGCAGTAAAATCTCCACTTGTCGTACCAAACGGGCGCAATCCATATTTTCTACACGGCTTCTAAACTCTGGAATGATCTCCTAGTTCCTGTTTCCTCTCACTTATATGACAAAATTTAAGGTAGCTGTTCATAGGCATCTATTGGCAATTCATTATCCCTCTATCGATCCTCCTAAGTGTTCCTGAGTGCTTTAGCACGATAGACCAAATTTAGCCTGTCCAGGTCCACAATCATAAAAAAAAAGTTAGTTTCGCTTAACTTCCCTTCGCTTCACTCTCAGTGACTCCTCAGTTTTAGGTTCGGCAAACTGAGCGCTAGCTATGTACGCTACGTTCCCTGCTTATGTTATGCTCACTACCTGTGCTACACCATGTGGTCACACCGATAGCCATATTATGCAAAAATTTGTATACGAATTTCAACGTTTGACACAACAATTGAGAAAAAATAAATAAAAATTTAAAGAATATATTCAATTGAGTGCAATCAAATTTATTTTGAAGGTCATAACACAACAGTTGTGAAAATTTTTAGTCAACATAGCGGACATAGGCTCTTTTTGACTCTGCCATTAAACATTACTTTAAACTCTGCAGTAAAAATGAATCGATCATTTTATATTTTAAAGAAAAACCATGTTTTTAACAATTTTTTTACTGTTATAGGTGGACGCGAAACGCTTCGCAACTATCTCCATCAGATTGGCTTTAAATTTAAGAAATATCATAATTAGAGCTAGGATACTTAGGCAAAATAAAGTATCGAAAAAGACAGGCAAAGAGGCAAAAAAAAGAATGAAAAAAGGCAAAAGTAAAGTAAAAATTGGCAAAAATAAATAAAAGGCAACATTAAAAAAAGCAGAAAAAGCAGCACAATATCTATTCAAGGTAAAACAAAAACAACTGAAATTCGACTAAAACAGTTTATTTAAAAAAACAAATACTTATATACAATACTAACAAGTTACGTTATTATTTAAATATTAGTTTTGTTACGCTGCCAACTGGCCACCAGTAATTTCTCTATGCTCTGCGAAGTTAAAGAAGTTCTTTTGTCGCCGACAATTGGTTTGTAGCTGGAAAAGGGCCTCTCTACGTCACATGATGTTATAGGAGCGTATTTCAAAGAACTGATTTGTTGTGATGACAGCACATCAAACATAAAATCTCGAGTGAAAGTCCCCTGGTGAATTTCGGAAATTATTTTTAAATCCTCTAAAGAAGGATTTTTTTCCAAACAGCTTTAAGTTTATCCTTTATTTTTATTCCTGCTGGTCCAGGGCTTTCGATGGGAGATCCACTTCCTCCTGTACAATTTCCAGAAGTGTCCGTCCAACTGTTTTTCTAATTTCTTTATTAGGTGGGGCAACCAAGAAAAATTTGTTTGAATATATGTTAAGGCTCGTAATACCTCACTGTTGTTTCATCAACGCACGTCCATATAAAATTGTTTCCAATTTCAGAGCGTATAGGTTCTATTCTCTAAAGAAAATATGACTTGTTTCAATTAACATAATTTAATAATGAAAACTGTGTATTCATACCGATCGGTAACAGAAATGCTAATAATTCTTCCTCAACGTCGAATCACCCAGAATCACTTGGCTTGTATGTTTTCTAAAAACGACTTAAATGGTCTACTTTTTAATTTATAGAACGGGATGTTTGCAGCAATAACAGCTTCGCAAAGTTCCGATGAGAAGCTAGATTTACTGGGTCCGCTTTTTGGATTAGTGAGTCCAAAATGCAACTGTTGCATTACATGAAACCTTTTTGTTGCATTAATATAAAATAAAAAAGGACAATTATAATTTCTGTATTAAATATTAATGAATGGTGATATAAAGAATAACTTTTTTTCATTATCGGACACTGCGCTTGCGGTAAAAGAACTATGAATGAATGAAAATAAAATAGTTATTTAATTAATAAAACACAATAATTGACACACTTACATTTTTCTCAATAACTTAACAAAGAAGTAGGTTTCCATCCGTTGTTAAATTGGAATCTAACTTTACCCACTGGCTATAGTTGGCACTTCTTGATTGCTTATTTGCTGACATTTTTATTATTCAAGGTCACTTGAAATGGCAATTGGTGCACTTCACAAATCACAATTTTAACACGTTCGAACGTTGTGGCAAACTACCTGAGTCAGTAGAAAACTTTCTGCTGACAATACAAGCCTTCTCATTAAGTCATAAAAATTGAATTCAAGAAAATAATCCTTCAGAGAAATATTCAGGCAGTAACAATAGGTAAAACTCACTAATTCTGTATTATAAGTGCTTTGTAACTGTGGTTTCCTATTAATGGAGTTGATCGGCCTATTTCCACAATTTATGCTTTTTGAGCGCGACGTTTCGGAAGCGGACTCTGCTTCCGTCATCAGGCTTAGTCCTGAGAAGGACTGTTTTCGCACTTGAGTCGAATTCATACGTTATATATCATTTTTTCCCAAGCACTTGACTACTCTCAGACCTTTCACATACTAGTCTGACACCTTTGCCATTGAGCCACTGAGTAATCCAATATATATATATATATATATATATAAACTTTTTCGTGGTTGCGCAGAAGTTTATTGCGCATGTTGCGCAGTAACTTCTTGCGCAGGTGTATTGCGCTTAAGCTCTTCGCGCATTATTGGAATCCATATGGGTTTCATTTCTACACTAGCTTGGCTTATTGGATTTTCTGCTAGTGCGATGTACATGGCTCCTTTGAGTTTTCGACGAGTTGTAGTCTCGTCTTTTGCCACTATCTGTATGTTATCCCATTGGATGCGGTGGTCTTTGTTCCAGACATGTTCGGCGATTCTTGATCTTTCTGTTTCGCCCATGCGGACGTTGTTCTTATGTTCCAGCGTTCTCACTTTGAGTGGTCTACTGCTCTCTCCTATGTATGCTCTGCCGCATTCGCATGGTAGGTTATACACACAATTCTTGGAATTCTGATCTTCATTGTATGGTTTGATTTTGGTTAGTATTCCCCTGGGCGTTCTGGTCGATTTGAAGGCAGTGCGTATCTTGTATTTGCGGCCTATCCTTCGTATTTTGTCTGAGGTACTTTGTATATATGGTATATCGCTGTATATTTAGGTTCTTCTTTTTCGGTTACCCTTTTCCTGTTTAGGTTAGGTGTTAGATCGGGGTAGCCATTTTCTTTTAGCGTTCTAGCGATATTTTCTTTTTCTTTGTTGAGGTCCTCTTGTTTTGAACATATCGTCTTTGCTCTATCGTACAAACATTTTGCCACTCCTAACTTCACGTTTTTGTGGTGATTGGAGTTGTAGTGCAGGTACCTCCCCGTGTGGGTAGGTTTCCTGTATACACTTGTCGTGAAAGTGTTGTCATTCCTCTGTACAAGTACATCCAGGAATGGATGATCTAGGAATTCATCTAGCTTATGCTTACCGTGTTGCCAAACTACGAAAGTTTTGTCCACGTATCTAAGCCACATCCTTGGTTTCCCCGTGAATTCGGATATCGCTTGGTCTTCAAAGTCTTCCATATATATATATATATATATATATATATATATATATATATATATATATATATATATATATATAAAATATATAAAAATAAACAGTCTGATTTCTGACCTGAAAACCAATTAACGATGCATTAATATATATATATATATATATATATATATATATATATATATATACGTACAGATGCGGAGGTTTGCTGTAGTGTGGGGGGTAAGTCTGGTTCTCTAGTAGTCGGAAAACTCCCCCTTATGTTTTGCCAGAGTCAGGTCTACCCGTCTTTCGATTGATGGTGTGGGGTCTTTTGGTATTTGTTTGTACTCGCCCCCGTCTAGTAGTTCTTGGATCTTACTGTTGTAAGTGTCCATATCCATTACCACAGTCGCGTTTCCTTTGTCTGCCGGGAGAATTTTGTTCGATGAGTCATTCTTAAGGGAAATGACCGCTCTCCTTTCTAGGTTAGAGAGGTCAGGTTTAGTTCGCCTAGATGAATCTAGGACTGATCTAACCTTACTTCTGTATTCTTCGGCTTCTTCAGGATCTAATTTCATAGCTGTTTCTTCGACTGCGGTTATTAAATCTACTTTCGGAATATACCTCGATGTTATCGCATAGCTCAAGCCTTTGTCCAGAACCTGCATTTCGTTTTCGTTCAACTGTCGTTTAGAGATGTTTATGGCAGTGTTTTTTCGATTGATGTTGGTTGGTTCATTCTTTCCCTTCATTAGCTTTTCGAGTTTCTTCTGCTGAATTTCCTTGTGCATTGCCTTGGTCTTCGAATATTTACTTCTAGTAGCCGTATTTATCCTATCAAAGTCTTGCTCGTTCACTCGATTTCGAATGGTTCCTCTTAATCTCGTTGGATTGGTGTTCAAGCTGGTACTTTCTGAAACGGTGATGTCTGATTCGCTCTTTGACTAACACTTCGCTAGCTCTCTTTGCGATTATTGATATTTTCCGGCTGCGTATCGGAGTTTTGATGTTTAGTCCGGTGGGTATTACGTTGTTATCACGGGCTTTGCAGAGGAAGGTTAGGTGGTTCTCCTCTAGTGCTAACTTGTTTATTGATGTTTCAAGCTTTCTGAAAAGTTGTTTGACTTCGGGGCCGTACCGAGTTACTAATTCTGTATTATAAGTGTTTTGTAACTGTGGTTTCCTATTACCTTTAAGTGCTTGGGAATAATACTCTCTACAATTTATTTCAGAAATTTTAAATGTGCATATTTCTTCGAACTTTGCTAGTACAAATTTTTTTTAATTGAAAATTTAAGATCTAAATTTTAATTTAATATTAAATATATTATAAAAAAAACACAAAAAGGCAAGAAAAGTAAGAAATTTCTCAAAAAAGGCAGAATGCTAAAAAAGACGCAAAAAATGGAAAAATAAAATTTGAATTTTTACGCATTCTAAAACGGATTTAAAACTGGGTCTGCCTTTTATCCTTCCACTTATTAAAAAAAGGCAATTTGCCTAACTATCCTATCTCTAGTCATAATAAAAAAAATCTTAATGGAAAGAAATGACATTGTTGCATGGCGCTCTCGGTACCTGCGGAAATTACGGGGGAATAATTATGTAGAGGATAACAAGAAACCAGTTACTTATTTAGATGAAACTTTCATTCATCCATCCTATGGAGTCAGTAAATGCTGGCAATCAGAAGAATAAGCAGGAGTTTGTCAAACTAATCCAGCAGGTCAATGGCACGTTATAGTTCATGCTCGTATGACTTTGTAAATAATGGATTGTTGATCTTTAAGTCAAATAGCAAGTGAGCAGACTACCATCACGACATCACGTGGATAACGCAGCTTTCCAAAGCGCTCAAATTAATACACCACCAACGCAATCTGCCCGGAAGACAACTATTTGTGAGTGGCTGGAAAATAATGGGGTTTCCACAACATGCGAAATGCGAAAAGCAGAATTGGTAGAATTAGTGAAGAAATTTAATTACAACAAAACTTTCTATGTTGACGAGTTATTAAAGCAGCAAGGCCACACTGTACTTTCGCTTGCCACCGTACCATTGTGAGCTTAATCCGATACAATTAATTTGGAGGTTAGCGTAACAGAAGGTTGCGATGATCAATGTTGGTCAACGTGGTAGTGAAATTGAAAATTTAGTTAGAAACGCTTTTGCTGATATCAGCGTATCGGACTGGCAAAAGAATTGTGCTCACGTTGACAATATAGCACAAGAAATATGGGAACGTGATGCATTGCTGGATGAAGCAGTGGACAGTTTGTCCAATGTTTCTGTTTCTCAGTATATTTTATTAATAACTTTTAAATAACTTAGTTTCGATGTTTATTTGTAAATTCTCTTGAATGTTTTGAATTATGAGCTAAGCGGTTTGCTAATTATTTGCCGGTTATGAATTTTTGTTATGTTGAAAACAATTTATTGTTATAAAATATAATGTTAATGTACAATAACATATGTTATTAATTAGATTATTATTAAGTTTTTGGAGAAAAATATTTGTTTGCGTTAAAAATTCAATTAAAAAGAAGTAATTAGAAATGTTCACTACACTTCATCCTGTGTATCTGTGTCATCGTGTGGATTTATAATAATTAGATTGACTTGGACATCATAAACTTTTTCTTGTTAATCACTGCTTTTATTTGTGCTAGAGAATATAAAGTCTGCTCCCTCTACAAAGCCAGCTTCTGTTCCAGCATATAGAACTATATAACGTTTGCTTTCGGCACAAGATTCTTAAAGCATTTTGAACTGGAATGTACCCATATTCTTTAGTTGCTTCCTTTTGCAAATATCCATGTTTCGTCGAGATAAACGAACTGCTTGTAGATATCTTGTTTCATTTAAGTGATCTAATTACTCAAAAATTTTACCCTAATCGGTGTTATTGAAGTTTTTTCGCACAGAGCTTTTCTATTGTTTGTTTGCTTCAAAGAAAACCCAATGTCCAACAAAACGTGATAGAGACTTGTCCTTTTACACTCAACGATACCTCTTTCTTTATGTTTTAATTTCAATTATGGATCAATTCGCCTACGGTAATTGACCTACGAGGCATGTTAATGTGCTACCAATGAAAACATAAATGTTATCTTTTTCTGTAAAAACGAATGAATATTTACGTTAACTGAGCACTAGGAAGTAATGTGGTTCTGAAAAGAACCGATCTTTTAAAATATTAACTCAAGAAGCAATGAGAAATGAATAAGAAATAAACAAACCGGCACGCGTACGTAACCTCAATCAACTAATAAGCAAATAAAGGAAGGTTAGTATCAGTGCTCATATTTTTGCTTTAAATTACAGACGACGGTCATTTCGTGATTTAATGCATCCATGACGTCATCGGGATAAGTTAAACGAATGAACTATGTAATCAATTTTTTCTATTTGCCCCCTAGATTTGGGAGTTATTTTTACTAAGTTGGTATAATATTATTCACTAAGGTCAAATTTGATTAATTTATTTCCACATGACTGATATATGTTGCCTTTTAAGTATTAAAAATGAGGATTTCTTGTTGTCAAATTATTTTGTGAAATTTAATGAAAACCTTTAATTTCAATTGAAAGATACCCCAGAATAAATTTATGGGTAAGTTGCAATGCGACGGCACCCTAATTCTTCATTCAAAATTCAATAGGAAAATTATACAGTGTTACATGGATACTATTCATTTCAATTAAATATGGCAACTGTTAAATTAATATTGACATATAATCAGATTTGAGGTATTGAGAACCGTCTAATACCAGCATACCACCCAAAATCTAGGGGACAAATAAAAAAAATAGATTATAGTGTCATATGTAGTGCTAACACACAGTTTTTATACTAAAGAACAATTTAAAGCATATAAAAACTTAGATGCTTAAGAGGTGGTAGGCATGTATACTCCATGCCAGCCGGGGAAGTACCACCACCCTTACCATGGACTCCTTAATATTGGGTCTCCGATTTTCTGAGCTCGGTAAGGGCTGCCGGTTACCTTTTCCATCATCCTTAATCTATTCTCATCCTTATTCTTCCTTCTCGCCCTCACTGTCTTCCTATCGGATTAAAAGTCCCAAATTAAAAAATAAAATGGCTGTGGTTTCTAGGGTTATAAATTCCGGACGTAAAATCCTGCCCCACTCGGATATCCAGGAGGGCAGGGCCCAAGCAACCTCGGTCATCGAAAGTATCAACTTTCTGATTCACTACTGCAACATCCGCGGTATCAGGTCTAATCTTAATGCTATTCACCAACATCTTGAATAATTACAACCTGATATATTGTTTCTATCTGAAACACAAGTCTCCTCTGAAAGCTCCGAGTCACCCGACTTGCAATTTCCTCAATACCATCTTCACTCTAACTTTCGATATAAAGAAGGCGTATGTGCGTACATCAAGGACAGAATTGCTTGCAAGAGGGTTTCTTCCTTAGAAAATAAAAATTTTGACGTGATTTGGTTTAAACATTCTGGTCCTAATTTTGTAAAATTCTACTGTTGCATTTATAGATCTCCTAATGACAGCAACTTTCAAGACTTCTTCGATTACCTTAGTACGAAAGCTGACTACCTCCTGTCTCAGTTTCCATCTTGCGATATCTCATTTGTAGGCGATTTCAATGTTCATAACTCTAATTGGCTTCAATTTTCATCTACTACAAATCCCGCTGGTCATAGTGCTATTTCATGTGATCTCACACAAATGATTTCTGAACCCACAAGAATCCCTGATAACCCTAACCATACTCCACATCTTCTAGATTTCTTTCTTACATCAAACCCTCTTATTTATAAAACTTCCGTTCTTTCGCCTTTAGGTCTTTCCGACCATTGTCTAATAAAAATCATTTCTACTGTACCTAATTCCACTGTTGTTCGCAAAACCGATAGAACCTTGAGGTGTTTTAAGTCAGCTCGATGGAGTGATTTACGGGATTTCTTTGCAACCTTTCCATGGCGTGAATATTGTTTTAAGTTGTCCTCTTCTTCGGACATCGCTCTTTTAGTATCTGAAGTCATCCTCATGGGAATGGAGTTATACATTCCGAAAAAACAGTACCGTGTAGGTCATTCACGTTCCCAACCCTGGTTCAATAAGGCTTGTTCTGATGCAATATCTTTAAAAAATAAATGTTACATTAAATGGAAATCTAATAAATCGGTTGACAGTCATGTAGAATACGTTGGTGCTAGAAATATCTGCAAAAGTGTCATCACTAAAACTAAAAAGTTGTTCGAACAACGAAAATGCAATGAACTAGCAACATCTCCTTTAGGCAGTCGTAAATTTTGGTCTTTAGCAAAAGTCATTAGTAAAAACTTTCGAACATCTTCATTTACCCCCCTGACATCTATTGACGGATCAGTAGTTGCTGATTCTGTAGACAAATCCAACGTTCTTGTGGATTTGTTTGCATCAAACTCGTGTCTCAATGATTCTGGAAAAGATGTGCCCCTAGTCAACTCTTCTTCATACGTTATGAAACCAATTCATTTTCGGTACAAGCTCTTGGAATCGATCATCAGTAGGCTTGATCTCAATAAGGCGACTGGCCCAGACGGTATCCCAGCTATTGTCTTAAAGAAATGTTCCCCCGAACTAGTACCAGTCCTATCTAAGCTCTATACGATCTCTATATCTTCTAGGGAATTCCCTTCATCATGGAAATTAGCAAATGTTCAACCTATTCCCAAAAAAGGTGATAAGACCGATCCCTCAAATTACAGACCAATTGCCATCACTTCCATTTTGTCTAAAATCATCAATCCATCAATCAGCAACTGCTCACGTTCCTTGAAACTAACAAACTCCTTAGTGACCACCAATATGGGTTTAGGCAAAGTCGTTCAGCAGGTGATCTTCTTTCATATGTGACCCAAGTTTGGAACAATACAGTAGAGCAGTCCGGTGAAACAGTTGTAGTCGCTTTAGATATCTCAAAGGCATTTGACCAAGTTTGGCATAAGTGTTTATTTGCCAAACTCACCTCGTTTGGGTTAAATGATACGCTCATCAACTGGGTGTCTAGTTTCCTTGATAAATGACGAATACGTGTCGTAGTTGATGGCTTTTTTTCAAAAGAAGTTAGCATTAACGCGGGTGTACCACAGGGATCCGTTATAGCGCCTACACTTTTTCTGCTGTACATAAACGACCTTATTTCTTCAACAACTAACCCCATCCATTGCTTTGCTGACGATAGCACTCTTCACTGTACTTCATCTCAGTCTACTCATGGTGATAATCCACCTTCTATGTCAAATCAAGAAATTAAAGCTGAAATGGCAAATTCAATCAACAAAGACATTCAACGTATTCTCGAATGGGGAAGCAATAATCTAGTTAAATTTAATGCTAACAAAACTCAGTGTTGCCTTATATCCGCCAAAAAAGATCGATCATTTCCTGTTGTAAGTATGAATGGCTCAGTTCTTAAGTTTTCAGACTCTATTACTCTGTTGGGTATGACTGTATCTTCAAATCTCTCATGGGTTGACCATCTTCTGTCAGCTACCAAAACAGCTGCTCGTTAAATAGGCTTTTTGTACAGATCTAAGCAGTACTTTACCTCTCGACAACTCCTTCTGCTGTATAAGGCCCAAATTCGGCCTCATCTGGAATATAATTCTCACCTTTGGGTTAGTGCTCCCCAATACGCTCTCGATATCGTTGATCGTATTCAAAAGAGAGCGATTAGGCTTATAAATGACCCGTCCTTAACTTCTCACATACAGTCCCTTGAGCATAGAAGGATGGTTTCAGTTCTTTCTTTGTATTATTGTTATTACAACGGCTATTGTGCTGGTGAATTACATTCTTTGATACCATCTCCGGCTATCTTTACGAGAAACACTCGGTTCGCTCATTCACATCATCAGTGTGCAGTACAAATCTCTCTTGTCGTACCAAACGGGCGCAATCCACATTTTTCTACACGGCTTCTAAACTCTGGAATGATCTCCCTAGTTCCTATTTTCCTCTCACTTATGATATGAGAAAATTTAAGGTAGCTGTTCATAGGCATCTATTGGCAATGCATTATCCCTCTATTCATCCTCCTAAGTGTTCCTGAGTGCTTTAGCACGATAGGCCTTATTTAGCCTGTTCAGGTCCACAACCATAAAAAAAAAAGAAAGTAACTTTTTTCGATGTTGACTAAATGTAGACGAAATTCGTAAAGACATCACACAGAAGTAACGTAAACATGAGATTATAAAACTAAATATTACGATTTAGTAATTTTTTATTTTTGATCTGCTACCAACCTAGAGCAAACATTTTTAAGGCGCGAAATTTAAAATTGATCACGTGGGGGTAAAGCATTTACGAAAACCCGGTACTTTGAAGCAGGCTTTGTGCAAAGAATTGTTTGTAGGCAGTTTTCCAACAAGTTTACAGAGGTGATTGGCGAAGTAAGTACAAATTAACGTAAAAATACATCTATTGTAATTTACTTTATATACTTTTTTGGTAGGTTAAACATTCACAGCGTATGAACGAGCCAAACTTAAAGGAGTGGTAAGGTATGCAGCCATGTCGCTGCATTGTTATATGCAGCTGATTGTGCCATGTAACCAAAAAAAATCCGTTCGTGCTCTGACATTAAAGCACCTTGGCTGCCACCTACTGTGAAAAAAGTGCTTGTTGTGGAGATGTAATGGTCAGAACTGATTATTAAAGTGCCACCGGAAGTTCTGCCCGGTCAAAATACAGATCCACAAAAATTTTTAACAAAATTAAAGGGCAAAGGATGTACATCAGCCTTGATGCGTGTAGTACGACCATTCTGTAGCAACACAAAAAAATTTAAGTATTTCCATCACTGACAGCACTGTTTTGCGAGGCCAACACATCCTTGTCATTGAATGAATTGATATTGTAATGGGGGAAACTTTATCACTTTCCATTCATGACGATCAAAAGGAGGTAATAAGAGAAGAACATGCATCTTTAGTGTGTCTTCATTGTGGTTTTAGCTAAGGGCTGGTCGAGTTACAGCTTCCCATTTTAAAAGTGTTTGTAGGACATCACTGTCAACCCCGTTGATATCGTTGCTGAAATCAATTTGTTATCCCCACAAAGTTTCTTTCAACGCAAAGGCAACACGATGGGGTATAAATAATGAAAAGAATGTTGTTGCTGCATATATTACCCAAATGGGACGACACCAAGATACTTTTTGATCGGATTTAAATATGGAATATGTATTTCTAAGTGTTTTTAAAAACAGCTGTTTGTAAAATAAATAAATCCTTACATGTTTATTGGTGTAGTAGTTACATAGTTTTTGGAAATAGTGATTATAATTGTTTTCTGAAGTAGTTTTTGTAATTAGTACTTTTATCTTTTTTGTTTTATTTAAGTATAGGATTATATGAACTTTCCAAATGTTTTTAAAAAGAGCTGTTGCTAGAGAACAAGCTTAACAATTTTTTAGTTATGTATGTTTTGTAAACAGCATTTGTATGGGTATTTGTGGAGTAAAATGTAGGAAATCCAAGCATCTCTATGTGTGCAAACTGCTGTGGTTATATCACTACAAATATTATAATATATTATGCAACAACTACATTATGACACCTATTAATGGATTAATAAGTCATAATGTGCGAGTTACATACATTACTTTTTCTACGGCAATGTAGATTTTTATTATTAATTTTATTAAATACATAAATAAAAAGTTTACCTCGAGTAGGATTTGAACCTACGACCTGTAGTTTGCTAGAGTGCCGCGCTAACCAACTGCGCCATCAAGGTTCAAGCTCCAATCTCCGCTAGCATCAATTAATTTATTTTTCCCAATTATTTGTAGCTTGTTTCATTATGAAAATTTGAATCATTGTGAATGAATTATAATCGTTGCCTGTATAAATGTTTCTAATGCTGTTGCAACCGTAAAATCCCACCAATCCAATAACGTATTTCTTCCTCAAATCTAATTCTATCGGTGGATAAAAGTTGTAACTGTGTTACCAATACCTTCTAAACTGAATGTTATTGACATAACTGAGAAAATTTGATGTTGTACTGATTATTTATATAAAATTGTAGACATAGGTGTCCGCAATTAATTGTATTAAATTCTTGATCTTGGTTGTAATTATAATAAATTTTACACCCCCAAAAGTAGTTAATCACTTCGATTGGTGGTCGAACATTACCGAAACTATCGTAATACCATACCCTTTTACCGCGCTTTTTGTAACAAACCCAATGCGTACCTGGTCCGCTTTGACTATCTAAGTTAATAATTCCAGATTCATTTTTCCGTGGTAATTTAGGCATGTTATCTCTCATAAAAATATCCCTAAAGTAGGGTACATTTTTGGTGTATTTCTTTAAATCAATATCTGTTAACGGTCTTTCGGGTAATCTACTTGTAGAACCTGTGGATCCCCACAGGTTGCACTGTACATTTATTGTTGTTATAAAAAACAATCTTGAATGACTGATATGTTTTGAACGCAAGCTTACATATATCCTGTACAACTAAATCGCACTAATTCCTATCATTTTCGTCATAAAGGTGAATATACGCTTTTTCCTTGTCTTGGTGTCTTGGAGGATGACAACCAAAATAGAGCCGGTATTCTCGATATCCTTCACATTTAACTTTCTTAGCTCCTTACTACGACATGCCCCATACAGACCGAAAATTGACGCTACCTTAATCATAAGAAAATTATCGACAGGCGCTTCTGTCAACAATTTTGACACATCCTGCGAAATAGTTTTTGATTTTTTTGCTTCATATCTCTCACTTTGGCGCTTTAAATATAACTGTAACTTCCCATAATTCAATATATCGACGTTTTCTTTCACTCTCAACGTACTTTTCAACATGGAATATGTCGACCACAGAGTGGAAGATTTCAGCCTGTAATCACATATAAAGATAAAACTTAAAATAAGTAAATGTATTCAGGAAAACTAACCTTTTCATGAAAAAGAGCAAGCATAACTTCTTCGCCGATATCCCTTACATTCTTTGAACTCCTCCAAGAATTGAAAATATTGTAGGCCTTCTCATATGTATCTCATGATTTCAAGGATAATAAACAAGCAACAACTTCAAGCGCTAACGTCGATATTTCAAAATGATTTTCATTATTTATTTCCATTTTCACTCGATAACATTTGACAAAATTTTTGTTTAGTTGTTGCAGTGATGGAAACGGCAATTTGATTCTCGCGCTTGTCATGTATTTTTTAAATAATTTCTTATAAAATGCAATCCATTTCCATTTAGTGTCCGAACAAATTTTATTTATTATTCTTAAAGAATAATAGGTTCTTCTTTATTAGTCGCGTTTCTAATCTCGGCTGCGCCTCTATTAGAAAGATCGTGGTTCGTAAAGAAAAACAATGCATTTCTTCACATATAATACGTATAACTATAAATACACACAAGGTAACGGGTTTACTGGCTCCAGAAGGTAACTGGCGAGCTGTATATCCTCCTGCCCGCCAGTAAAACCCTGCTTACCTTGCTAATAATGTTATAGTATATTTAGTATCAAGAACAGTAAGGGACGTTTACCGGTCGACGGCCGGGGAGTGGTACAACCATTAATGTTCGTGATGCTCATACTGTTTCTTGCACGATCGTATTAAGTTTACCACAATTGAAATTGTTTAATTTCTACTAAATAAACGAAAAGTCAAAAGTGACGTTTTAAATAGAAATGTTCAAATTTTTTGTTCTTATTATTGTGAAGTGTAGTCTGCGAAAGGGGAAGGTAAATACGTGTTGCAGTAAGGTGATACAGATAATTAGGTTTGTATATTTTACATTCTAAATTATTTAATGATGGGAGAGCCAATAACCAGTTTTATATCAACTATCAATAAGTAAAAACACAAAACGGTTTAGTAAACTATATAAAATATTTCAATATGTAGTTTAGTTCCCCAACGCAACACATCTGAAGGTATGCGTATTATTTATTAATATATATTTTACTTGATATTGTTCACAAAAATGCCAATAAAGATTTGTTATGTGTTATTATAAGGGGAGGCTGTCATGAAGCCAACCAACTCTGCATCAGCTCTTATTTTAACCATTTACTTAGTTAAGTAGATAAAGGTGTGTGTTACGCTATTTTATTAAATTAATTAATTAGTAGCAGTATACGGTACGTATTTGTAGGTTTTAAACTTCGTAGTTATTGATTCGCTATGGTTGAAAATGGCCCCCGAAAAGAAGCCGACTCTACCCTCAAAATATACGCCTCCCACGTGGGCGAGTACAAAAAGTGGAAGGAAGGTGTCCCAGGGGGCGGGGCTTGTGACGTAAAAAAGGTTGTGTTTGTGTACTACTCACACCAAACGTTAATTCCGTGTCTTTGGTTTTCAATCAGATTAACAAAATGTTCATTCTTTTATTGGGCTTATCGTTACTAACAAAACGGCTTACGTCCGTCCATAACACATGCTGGAAAAACCGATTGTCATTGATCTCTAAGTTTACAATCACTTGGGCAACATAATTAGTTCTCCATTGTTGATGTTGATCTAACAAGCGTTCTAAGTTGTCAACTTTATAATCGTGATAACCATTCTCTTTCAACATTTTTCGTACCGAACGATATTTTAAATTCAACTCACGACAGGCTTACCGTATCGAGTTCTTTGAATGGTCTTCAAAATACTGCAAAACAGTGGCAACAGTATTGCCAGAATTGATCCTTTTTACAATGTTCCTTTCCGTTCGCTATTTGCACGTAAATTGGGTTCCAATGGAGCAAATATTTTTAAGCTTCGAATAATACGTACCTGGACGTATAAATGAACTGCTCTTCTAGTGTTTTTTCGAGATTCCCTATAAACTAATATGTCGTTGTACGTGAAATGACAAACCATTAGTTTAATTATTGACAGACGCGACTTTGCTATTTGTTTCCAGAGGCTACTTGTTTAAATTGTTACGATTGGGAATTTTTCATAATACCTACTTTTTTTTACAAGTTATTATGCAACCATAATTACGGTAATTAAGAATCCATAAGCACTAAAAACAACCACAACGGTAGTACACGTCATAGAATAATTATGACGTGTACTACCGTTGTGGTATTATCATTTATTGGGTTTTTCTGAGGTAGGTGGCTCATTATTTTATCACGACACAATTTTATGTCAACACTCTAGTTTCTTTTTAGCCTGAGGAAGTTTAAGTAATTAAATGAAACGTTGCTCATAAAACCGTTTTTTTTTTGTCCTACGAGTCCTAACCCAGTAATTCTGAAGAGGTATTTTAATTTAATTATAATGGTGTAAAATAATTACACTGGAAATGAAATGAAAGTAGTATAATTAAAGTTTTAAATAAGGTGAAATGGAAGTGGTGTGTACTTAATTATGTTTGATAATTAATGCAGGGTCAGTTGGAATATAACTTAGTGAATTTTATTCTGGTGGAGTTATATTGAAATTACAGGGTTCGTAAAGGAATTTAAGCGGGTGTATAAAAGAGGAATTATACAGGGGTAAGTGGTATATTTATAAGGTGTAGGTTTGATTTTGGTGTATCAGGATTAGCTATTTAATTAATGATTTTTTTATACACTCTTCGGGGGTTTACCTCCGAATGAATGGGGGTTTACAAGATTAGATAAGGGAATTTGTAGGGATGTGATTTATACTATATCTATACGGTATGAGTTTTATTTTGTGAATCGGGATTGGGTGGGTAACTAATGATTTCTATACACCCTTCGTGGTATTGATACCGAACAGATGTTAGATAGGGATAAGGTATATGCAAGGGTACGAGGGAAAATTATAGGAATGTCGCAGTATAGGATTACCTTATATTTGGGGTCGAAACCACCATTAATATAGCAATACTGTTAACAATATTAGCTATCCTTCGAGATAGGTACACCGATAGGGCAGGTTTGAGATAGCTTCTCGGATGCTAGGGTTAGAGGTAAAACGGATTTCGTAAAGTAGCCTTGCTACTTGGGGTCGCAGCCACTAGTAGTAGAACCACGTTACTGGGTAACGAGAAAGTGTAAATAGGTACTTATGTTTCTGTATAGATGATTTGTTAACTGGAACTGGATTATCGGGAGGTTAGGAACTATACTAGGAATTGAATTAATGATCGGCAGGTTATAATAAGCAGGCAGGTAATTTTTACTGGTCAGGATTTCTAGATCAAGTGGAAATGAATTTATAGGGGATCTACTAGGAGAGGGAATAGGAGTGGGAAGCTGATAGGATTTATAAACAATACTAAATTCAACTGGAGGAAACAAATAGGAAAGAAGCTTTGATAGGAAAAAATAGGATTTGTGGATAGAAGAATTTGAAATTGTAGAGAAATTAGATGGACGTGTTTAATACAACTTCTGGAATGGGCACAAATGCAAAAAAACGTATAAATTATTGAGCACTGAGTTTCCATCACACACTATCAACAGCAGAAAAATATCAGGAATGGAATCACCAAAAAATTCAAACTGGTAGGAGGTGGGTTGAAATATTTAAACACTTTAAGGAACAGAATGTTCCTTTCAAGAATCCTCTAAATGTTGTGGACACTGCGTTTGTTTGTCCGGTACGAATGCAGCAACAGAGCGAATGTCTTCACTGATCAATAAAGTGTGGGCACCAGAAAAAAACACTTCAAGTTAGATACATTAAAAGTTGTACGGGTCGTGAAATATAACATTGAACGTTCTTGTCAAGATTTATTAGAAGAAATTCGTCAAAATGAGTTTCAACAAATTCATTCACGGATAAGTATTTATAATTTATTGTAGTATCGTGGTCTTAAGGTGCGCATACACGATACGGTTTACCGGAAAGGAGGCCTCCCGGTTTGCAATCCGCAAGGCTAACCCTGTACTCTCGGCGCAGGCATACACATTACGTTTTCTCGCAGGATTTTGGTTAGTCTAGTGTTCAGTATCGCGAAGGAAAGGTTCATATATTGATAACAATTATGATTTCGGATAACGATCTTATGTTAATAGGATTGGCAATTGCATTGCTGCCGAAGAAAAACAACCAAAAAGAAAGGATGAAGCGCAAACGTTCAAAATGGGTGAAACAGTGGTTAAGAAATCGACAAGAGCATTCTCATATCGACTTGATAAACGAATCACGATTGGAGCCTGATGATTATAGAAATTATCTGCTTATGGACGAAGATACATATACGGAGTTGCTAGGACTTGTTTCTTCATTCATTCAAAAAGAAGATACTATTATGAGATCAGCAATCACTCCTCATGAGCGACTAAGTAGTACTTTAAGATATTTAGCAACTGGAAAAAACTATGAAGATTTAAAATTCTCAACCAGTATTTCCGCTCAAGCACTGGGAAGAATAATTCCCGAAACGTGCAAAGCTATAATTGACGTTCTTCAAAAAATATATTGTAAAGTGAGTAGAACATAATTTTTATTTTTATAATATAGTAAAGCAATATCGTGGATATACATTAAGAAATATAATTACGGTATGTAATTAGTGTAATAAGTAGCTGTTGTGGGGGGCTGCCAAGTAGATGATTGGTCGTAGTCAGGTACATTTGGCAATGTATTAAAATTTTGTTGAGGGTTCGTAAGATTTGTTTGGGGACCTGATACAATTCTTGATTGTGCTGAGGCCACACTTGGCCTCAAATAGAGTGTCGTTTATTAGTTTTTGACAATATGTTGCCATCATAGGCGGTAACGCATCTAATTCGTGACCAACATAAGCTGCATAATTTGAGTATTTATTATTACTCTGGCTTTGTAATGTCTCTGCGACTAACTTTAGTACCGCCCGTTGTCGGTCCGATGCAGCAGTTCCTTGGTTTTGGGAAATGTTCTTTGATTTACGTTTGCGACTGATAGTAGAAGCAGATGAGGTGCTTGGACTTGCAACATTTTCTACCAGATCTTCAATTGGAGCACCTTCCCCTTGCGACGTAACGTCTGCAGTCAGTGATTCGTCCAAATCATTTGCTGCTGGTGGCGAACCTTGTCTTTCTTCCTAAAAAATCAATTCATTATTAATTAATTAATTACTACAACCATTTTTATTGCAGTTTCTAATTCGCAAGCGGAGTAACAAATTGAATTAGATTTTGAAAACCGATGGCAATTTCCAAATTGCCTTGGTGCAGTTGACGGCAAGCACATAAGGATAACTCCTCCACCAGGCAGTGGAGCCTACTACTACAACTATAAACAATTTCATAGTATTGTATTGATGGGCATTGCAAATAGTAATTATGAATTTATAATGTTTGAAGTGGGCACCAATGGACGGATATCTGACGGTGGTGTTATTAACAATACACCTTTTTACAAGGCATTAGTGAGAGGAACACTGAAACTACCACCAGTGAATCAACGTAATAATCTACCATATGCCTTGATAGGAGATGAAGCGTTCGCTCTTAGAAAAGATTTTTTAAAACCTTACAGTGAGAAAGAATTGAACAGTGAACGTTCAAACTTTAACAAACGTTTAAGCAGAGCTAGACGAATAATAGAAAATGTATTCGGAATATTAGCAAATCGATTTCGTATATATCATACTGCCATTGGAATATCCATAGAAAATATAGAAACTGTAGTAATAGCTACATGTGTATTGCATAATTTTTTACGAAACAAAAATCCTAAACGTTATATAGAAATACCTGGAAACAAGTGCGTGAATCATTTCTTGCATATCTTAAGAATAACTAATTACACTTCTTTATTAAATAAATGTTGTTAAATAAATAAACGCTAGTTATCCCTTCATTACTACTTACTTATTTATTAAATTAAAATTCTAAATATAAAAACTTACCTTATCAGCTTCACTGTCCATATCCTGCATGTTAGATTTGCCCTTTCTTGGTATCTCGTGGTCATATAGAAGTCCAAAAGATGAAAATACCACAGAGATGGTTCATAAACTCTTTGAACCAGTTCTTTTGCTTTCCTTCATTTTCTTTAGTTCTTTAAGGTAGGAACTGCGCAAATTGTTGATTTTTTTAACAACCGTATCTTTTGTTGCTTCCGGGTCTACTGCCTTCAGTTTCTCTATCAGCTTATCATATGCAGCTAATTTCAACGGTTTATTTAAGTATTGCTTGCTTTTTACATCATACAAACAAGGCAGAGACCTAGGTGTGTGAAGATAGCCGTGTTATTTTGGAATAGCAGAACTAAATCATACGTATAATTAAGCACCCATTAGGCGCTATTTTACACCGTTGTAATAAAGTTTTGCGCCCTAATAGGAAAAAAGTTATTACAAAAAATACATTCATACGGCCAAGTTCACGTAACCGTGAATTTTTTAAAAAATTAATTTCGTTCGGTGTAATAACTAGGCGCCCTTTAAGCGCCGAATGGCGCTGTTGCAATAAAATTTTGCGCCTTTATAGGAAAAAAGTTATTACAAAAATGCTTTGATACGGCCGATTTCACGGAGCAGCGGATTTTGCTCAAAACTATTTTTTTCATAGACATCAATTAGGCGCGTGTTAGGCGCCGTCTTGCCCCGTTCAAATAAAATTTTGCACCCTAATAGGATAAAAGTTATTACAAAAATTGTGTTGATACGGCTAAGTTCACCGAACCGCGGAAGTTATTAAAAACTAACTTTTTCTTAGGAATTAATTAGGCGCTTATTTGGCGCAGTCTTGCGCCGTTAAAATAAAATTTTGCGCCCTAATGAAAAAACCACAAACATTTAATTAGTGCTACCAACTTACCGGATGCACGAATGAAAAAGAAATGAATCCTTTGTTATTAGGTAAATAATTTTGGTTACATTATTCCTTTCGTATATTTCAAATCAAACGACAGATATTTTATGAAATAGGTAATAGCTTTTACTTTCTTCAATCCAAATACTATTTTGATATTTCCTGTAATTATGATAAGGTAAAAGAAAAAGTCAACGGAAACCTACTGTCTAAAGAAAATGTAATCACCATTGAAGCTTTGTACCTACAGGTAGATTAATGACTCTTAGAAAGGACCAGGTTGTTTCGTAACCAACGAGTATATTTATTTGATTACAATAATAAGCTTAAACATATTATTTAGATTTAACTTGTCAGGTTGCGTTGACGCACCCTGTATGTAGGATGTTATAATGACGTGTATTATGTGTTTTGAGCACGGCTGTATTGAGTTTGAACGAAAAAAAAATTTTTTTGGTGTATATGTATAATGTATGTGGGTGTATGATACGCCACTGGAAATGTAGGAGAAATATAATTCAGTATGTAGAAACGTGCATTTGAATATTATAGAGACTTTAGTGTTGGAATAATTAGATTCTGATGAATGTAAATGTGAAGAGAAATTTGTCGATGGGACGATAATGTTTGCCACTGTATTGCTACTGTTTTGCTACCGTAAGAAATGGAATGTTGTTGGATAAATGAGTAATCTTTGCCAGAAGATGTGAAGTATAAGTGTAGAATGTTTTAGAAAATATGTAGAAAAATATTGGGTATGTTTAAGTGTTAATTTCAGAAGGTTTTCGTAATGTTGTGCAATTGTTTTGAGAATATATGTATGTATATGGGATTTGAGACCTTAGACGGTACTTATTTTTGCAAATGTTGCGGAAGGAGATCGAGCGCAGGTTGGAGATAAATGTTAAAAGTTGCGTAATGGTCCAGAGTGGCTACTGAATGAATGTAATGACGAAAAATGATTTCTTCACGAAGTAATTGTAAAATTTGTAAGTAAGAACAAATATGGCGATGTATTGTAGTTATGAGCGTGGTTGTACAGATGGTAGTAGGTATCGGCACTAAGAAATTTTGAATGAATACTATTGGAGAATATAGCGCGGAAGGAAGACATGTTTAAAGATGGCTGGCTGAAGTTATAAGTAGGAAAGTCAGGGATTGACGGGAGCTTTTTCGTTTTTGGCTGTTGCTCGTGGTGAATGTTGGGGAGACGCGCGCGCGAGGTGTAGTGTGGCTTAGAATGGGTTAAGTTGGAGTTATATTTGTGAATAATAGTGAAGGCAGTCATTGTTTAAACAACTGCGTTACCCGAAAGGGGATGAATCGTATAAGATATTCATAAATAGAACAATTAATTAAATTGGGATTGAAGATAAAAATTAGTTTGTTTATTTTCAAGAAAGTAAAAAGTGCATAAGCAGATTTATAAAAAGTTAACAGTTATTACGTTAGTGTTAAGTGCAGCGCGTGTTCTTGTACCGATATTGAGTTAAAATTATTTATGGGACCACCTTTAAGTAAACGAAATTTTCGTAATAATTTAAGCCAATGTTAAGGTAATTTTTTGTGACATTAAAAGTTTATTTGTGTAAGGAAGGACTAAACTGTCCTAAAGGTTGCTAGAAATTTTAAGAGGCAACCAAACGTGTACATATTATTACGTGTTATTGGACTATTTGTGAGTACAGAAAGGAATAAGTGTTTGTGAAATTGTGAAGCACTGGTTATGTGCCTTCATGCAATTTAAGGATTACAAATGGACTACAAATAATTGATTTACGGGAAGAAAGAAGAAAGAAAAGCGTAGGATTAATGGACAATTTTAAGTAAGGAATATATTTAAGTACTTTGAAAATTTAGTAAAGCACGATTATCTCTTTGTTTAGTTAATTTGTGTAATGTTGAGTAAATATTATTTAGTGTAGAAGCGAAAAGATAATCGTTCTAGAGTCATGTGGTTTTGATTGGTTGTTTTAGTATTAAGAATTTTGCAGAAATTGGTAGTGACGTGTGGTATTGATATATTTGTGTTTGTTTCTTTGTCATTTGTTTATTATTTTATGAAGGACAATATATTTATCGTTACCTTTTTATTTTGTTGTTTATTTAGCCAGGTATGAGATACATTTGTGACGATTACTTAATTGGTGACCTAGTAGTTTTTGACAAGTTAAAGTGTAGACTTTGCATATTTTGGATTTTAAGATTAATGAACAACCTGAAAAGTCATATTTGCCAGGTTGATTGCAAAATTTTCATGTTAGTTTCATTAGCGCAATGCACTAGTGACGGATGAGCTGTTAATTATAATTTCATTAAGTATAATAAAAAGTTGGAGTTTTGAAACCTTAAATATTTACGAATGTCAAATACGATTCAGAAGTGTTATGGAAATTAAATTAAATTTAAAAGATATCGTTCATGTTAGGAATTTTTAAAAATTAATTACCGATCATTGAATGAAGAATGGTTTATTCATTAATAAGTAGAAAATATAACTGGTGGTTACGTGAATGAATTTGAATGATCAATTTTATTTTGGAAGTTTTGGTATACGAGGTGTATTCAAAAAGTTTCTAATAACTTGGGTAGTACTAAATATATTGGAGTTTGAGTTGAATTGTTTTGGACGAGTGTTTGTTTTAGAACCCTCGTGTAAGAGTTTACTGAGTAAGCACAATCCTACTTTCCACAATCAAGTAGGGTTAATGAACATCCAGCTTAAGACAATTATTTTAGCAAAGTTTCGATTGTGGTGGCGCCTAGAGACATATTTTCCCGGACTGAGCTATTTGGATATCGGTGTAAGGTGTTTGAGCATATTAATCATCCATTTTACTTATTATTTCGACCACGCCCATCTCCCTGTTAGCTGGCTTGGCAACCCGCTTACATTAGTAAGCATACACGACGCCTAGTGCGGTTTGGGCGTGTAACAAACTTAGTAATAATAATAAATTGAATAATTAGTTGCCAACGTCAAGATATTAGTATTTTCTGTAATCGACTAAATTGAAGATTCAAATATCAACTGAGAACTGACATAAATAATTATGCTAGTATCAAAGGATGCCCTTTTATTATGTACCTACTTATGGTGTCGCGTCGCCGGTAATACAACGTAAAGGATTGCAGGTCTAGGCGGCCCTTCTGCAAGGTCACTTAAAACCATAAATTAAGAAAATATGGCGACAAGGCGGTTATATTCCTTGAAACCCAACACCCAACTAATGCTTAACTTGTAAATCCGGAAGTTGTAAATAAAATATTGAAAGGTACATATTGCTAATTTGGCTTAAATATGAATTTCTCTAACATAATGAATTACTCTAGCAGTAACTTCGCAAAGAAATACTCATTTTAAAACGTTCCTGTAACTTCTATTAGTTACCATGGCTGGCGGTACGGGTAGGCCGCGATGTGTGAACATTGAAATTGTGAACACATTACTACTTTCATATAAAATGAAATACTAAAAGGTTTATGTAAAAAGTCTGATACGGTGTGGAAGGTTCTTAGTGAGAAGTATCCAGGAGGTATGTCTGCTAATGCATTTTATACCTATGTCAAGAAGAACCGCGGCAATTGTCAAGAACATATCCTTGGGATTCAATCAACTACAACAGAAAAAATCGTGCTTGAGAAAGAAGAGGGTCTTACAAATAATTCTGAAAGTGAAGACAACACAGATCAATATTGCAATACATATATGCTACTTAAGTTTCAAGACTGGAATAATATCCTTGACTCTAAGAATAAATTACGTTCTAATTGGACGAATATTTTCTTTAAAACATTTGAAGAGGCTAACACACATGTTAAATGTTGCATAATGTTTAAGAGATATGTCATATCAGGATGTGGTAGAGTATTTTTGGCAGCGGATGCATATTGTAAAGATTGCAATAATTGGTTCAGGTTTGAAATAATTAATAAACCCTTTTCACCGGTAGACGTTAAAATACACTTCACGCGGACCACAAACCTTCCTCTTAATATGATCTTCGTGACGAAATTGGATCGGATTTAAACAAAGGGATGTCTGCTACCAACTGGAGACGTGAATATGCCAATAAAAGGATGCGATATGGTGAAGCAGAGCCCGCAACACTTTACACTTCCGAAGTGTTGCGAAAATGTAAGCAGCAAAATCGAGATAAATTATTAGAAGTAGAAGTTGAAAAATCACCAATATTAACAATAGCAAATATGAAATTTAGTGCTCCTTACGACAGCATTTTATTAAACCTCGGATATGCTCCATTTTATGTGCATTACCTTCTCCCGGGACAACTGCACATATATAATAACTATTGTAAGAAGGCTAGAATTCGACTATAGCCGTGGATGCAACGGGATCCTTGGTTAAAAAAATCAAACGTTCGAATGGCACTTTGTCTGGACATGTATTTTTATATTCCATAGTAATACATCTCGAAAAGAGACACGGTCAAATTCCGGTATACCAAATGCTTTCGGAAACTCATAATATAAACCATTTATTACTATGGTTAAATGAATGGTTAAGACGAGGCGCTTCTATGCCAAAAACAATTGTGTGTGACCATTCGGCGGCTTTACTTGGAGCATTAGCGCGAGCGATAGGTTACTCTTCTTTATCTCAATATGAAGAACTATGTTTCAACAACATCGTCAATAATACAGCACCACCAAAAGTATTCTTAAGAATAGATTATGGTCACATAATGAAAAGTATAACACAGTGGGACTGCCTAAAGAAACAAGATAAGCTTAAGAAAGGGTTTTTACTTTAGAGCTTTGGGACAACTTATTAAGTGTGATAATTTAGTACAAGCAGAAAAAATTATTTTAGATCTACTAATATGTAGTCAAAGTATTTACAGTGGAGCACATTTGGGGAACCTCACACCATCACAAACGTCAATAAATAATTTGAAAAAATTAATAACTTTTGAAGAAGCAGTGATTGAACATGATAAAGAAGATACAAGTTCGAAAGAAGTGGAAGTTTATTACGACGAAACACCAAATTGTTTGAAAGCATGGATCCAAAGTCTGGATTTTCAAAGCAGCGAAATGGTAAATGTTATCTCTGATGACCCAAATTACTATTATATATTACCATTCAAGAAGAACTTCTTAAGATTTTTAAATTCTATAATGTTATGGTCTGGTTTAATGGTTCCAAAATTTGGTTACGGTGGTCATACGGGTTCTTCAGCAATCGTTGAAAGTTATTTTAAAGACGTGAAACAGGTTACCTTTGCACACAACGAACTTCCAGTGAATGTGGATAAAGTTCTAATACAACATATAAAAGCATAGATGCATTAAAATTATCAGAAATGAAGATCCGGTTATTACAAAGACATGATCAAAAGTAAAATTCTAATTTTGTTAGCATTTTAACATGATACATTTATTTAGATATACTTGTGAGTGAACTCCATTGCCAATATCCAATATTCACTGGGTAAAGTATACCTTACTTATCTATAGATAATATTTACCGAAAACTTTCTTTCTTTCAGGAGATGTTATAAATCCACAAACAGAAGACTGCGACATACAGATACAAACATACGTATGTTATAAAAAAAAGGTTTGTTAATTATTCAATTAAAATGAAGGTGAAATTGCTGGTATCCTTTCATGCTTTAATCATAGATGGAAAAGAGTATAGTTATTTTAATCAATTCGATGCACTTACAAAAAACCTTTTTAATTAGGTATGTACTTATGACAGTTAACTAATAAACTTTCTTTCAGAACTAAATACAACGGAAAACTGGAAGAATAAGAACGCCACAAAGAAAAAGTTAAAACGAACAATCTATGGAACACCATGCTCAGAAATTCAGTATGTTACTGATAATAAACTAATTGACATCAGTTTAATAAGAAATGGGAATATAGTGAATCAAACTCATCCCCATGTGTTGAACAATGTGCGCTATTTTTTAAGAAACACTTGTCCTTTGGATGCTTTTATTCAATCATTGGCAAGCGCACTATGTGACAGCACAAAATTAATGGAAACGTATGAGGATTCAACATATGATATCTTGATAATAGCGAAAATACAATCTCGCAAAAGTTGGGAAAAGAGTTGTAACGGTATAAACGGGTGGTAGAACGGGATTACAGATAAATTGGCCTTTTTGCCCCGACTAGCCAGCGTATGGGTGTAGGTCAGATGTTAAAAAAAATTGCACATCCAGAATAGTAAATCTTACGTAAGTCAAAATAGGGGATGAAGACAAAATCGAGGGTTTGGGCGCCAGAATGTTTGGTAGTCAAAATAAGGGTTGTCGTGCCAAAATTACGAGTACATAGCGTGTCTAAACATACAAAAAAAACATACGCTTACCTATCCGTAATCAATCCCAGGTGTGCTGGACAGCAACTCAGCAAACCACCTAAAATAGGGCTTCAAAATGCATTGCACGCTTGTCAAATAAAAGCGTGATAAACACTCAATAAATTTACGTTACTACACCTCAGTGTAAATAATTAGGCATTAAATAATAATCAAAACAAAACAAAAAAAAAATAAGCTATAGAATGAACTCTAAACTGAATTAATACTCAACTAAAAATCAAATAAAAGACTAAATATTAATAACGCTATTACTCAATAAAACAAAAAAACTAACTTCGTTACGTTAAAAACTAAAACGCCGGTAATTTGTAATTTGCAAAAAAAACTCTTATGTAACACAAAAGGGTTTCCATAGAATCAAAACACATTTATAAAACCTAACAAACTATAATAAAATAATAAAAATGATAAATATAAAAAAAATGTAAACATACGATAATGAGTATAAACAAAAAAATAAATGCTTAAAAGGCGACAGGATGTCTGATCAGAATACTGCTTTTACGCCAGTCTAAATCGTTTAACCTAAATATAAAATTCGTGGATAATATACCCACACTACCATAGGGTCGATTGCCCTTTAATACTAAAATAAAAAAAGTGTGAAGGCGGAGCGTCAAAACTATAATTAATTACGCTAAACAAATTCAAACAACAACTTACTTTAACAAAAAAATGACCCCGCTTTCAAGCCTTCGAAACACACAAAAAAATAAGTCGGAACACACAAAAATCTTCAAAACTTTCAATAAAAAAAACAATATTATATTACCTTACGGTCTAGCATTACACCTCTTCTGTGTTACAATATAAGTGGAAGATAACCAGGTGGTCGGTTACGGCTATGACGGAAATGAAATCTTCCTGGTCTGGCATAAAATGAATAAAATGTTGACTATTGTTCTGTGGTACACAAACAATTCTTGGATTGATTCGCGTTAAATTGTTATTGCATAAATTCAAAACTTCTTTTAAAATAAAAATAATTTGAGCGTTCACAATTACTTGATAACTTTTAGCTTTTAATTGGTTTTATTTCCACTAATAATCCAAAATGTTTATAACTTGATTTAATTAAATATAATTTTTAATATATTGCGAAAGTTTCTTTATCTTTACACACGCTTTGTACGATAAATAGGTGGCTCTGCAAGAACGATGATGTTAATATCCGCAGAAGCGATATAAACCAAAGAGGTCACTGAAGCACTATACAACACGACGATGTCCTCTAGGTAACTTTACGTAAAACCGAAATCGGCACTAGGTATAATCCTTTGGTGATGAACAATTTTAATAAATCCCTTTCACAGGCAATCTTCAGGAGTAGCTAAACTACCCTTACTACACAAAAAAAGTACGTTCGTTAAACACCACAAGGTCCCAAAATATCAACGTTCTAAACCACCCCCTTAAAGCGTAACACTAAACGGCAACGTATACTACTCGAAAGCACGATCAGTTTCAGAATCCCAAAAATTATTCACAAATTCCATCTTTGAATTTTGAATCCCACTACTCATAAAAACTCTTATCTAATTTAATCCCACCAATTAAAAAAACGGAAGGGGAAAATAAGGTACCCCGATACACAAATTCGTTTCCGTCCGTAAGGACTCGGTAAATGTTGAAAAACTCAAACGTCAGCCAAAGTATCCTGTACAGCCTCTCTATGTTTACCTTAAAGTACGAACAATAAGGCCCACATGCAATCTCTATAAATCAAAACCAAAATACCTAATAATAAACTGGACAACTATACTTAAGCGTCTTTATGTCGCTAACATGACATCATACGCCGATAATTCCACACTATTTATTTAAATTACTTAATTTTCTATTATATTTTACGGAAAACAAACGAAATGAACCTTAATTAAACTTATATACAACTATATACAAATAAACGTTAATCAAACTTCTATAAACGGGAAATAATAAGGAAAAACAACCTAAATTTCGGAATAATAATTTCACAAACAAAGAATCTAAAGCTCACCACACACCTACCATCCCTAAAGGTCGTTACACACGTTAAAACAAATTCACTATAACACTAAACTTGACAAAAAAAAAATGTATATACGGAATCTAACTAAGCGAATAAAACTACAAACAAAATTACCCACTACGTATACAGGGTGTTCAAAATACCCTGACAGAGTATTACATCGATTGCAAATTGCCCAAAAAATTTTTATGGAAATACATTTATTGATGATGAAGTTGTAATTAATTGCAATTGTAATGTTACTTACGTCCTCGAAAAATTTGGTTCGCAGTTATACAGTGCGACAGAAAACAGAACCTGTGAAGACTGTGGTCGCCAGGAAGCAAAAGTATTGCCATTTATGTTAATTAATTTGAATAATTTTAACGTAACTGCAATTGAAAAAAATATTGAAGATACATATAGTATACATATAGTATCTAAGTATGAATTTGCAATGTTTTTTTATCAAATAAATTCTTACATCATAATTTCTCCAACCAACTCTTCATGGGGGCCGAAGGTCCTACCTTCCGTAATTTGCAGAGAGGAAGTTATCATTAATGGTACCATCCAGCACACCACAATACCACTGCGGTATTACATAAACCTTCTGATGTAAGCGCTTCTCTAGGCCATAGTTTCTGTTGTATATTACTATACTAAAAGTCAGCTAAGACTATTACTTACATGTCATTAAGCACAAAAATTGTAATAAGGTAGGCATTAAAACGAACTAACACTGATCTGAACATACGGTTATTGATTAATAATGGCGACAATTTCCTTTAACACGTTTAAAATGTATTGGCAAATAAAATCGAAAGAGTCGCCAACTGGCGGCGGATACAGAAGTAGAGAAACGGTGATCAACTTTGTTATTTCATAACTCGTCAGGGTTATAAACAACTTTCAATTAATGTAGCAGATGAAATGCAAACAGAAAAATACCGCTACAAGTAACCCACCCTTCAAGTTTTTTATGTGAAGTATTTTTTGATCACCGTAACACCGCCATATTGACGCTAAACTGCGCCATCTATATTTGATTTTATTTGCCAATTTAAAAATAAAAATTTGGTACATATCAAATTCTAATATGGTCTAACAACACTGTGTGTAAGTACTTGACATTATTTTTGTTTTTTGGTTATGTTATTCTTGTGTCACTTTATAATTAATATTTCCTTTAAAAATCCTTCACAGCTTTCGATTATTCACTAGAAACTGTTCTTTTCAGAACGCACCGTTTGTCCTATATTAGTGTATGTACAGGTATAAGGTATAAGATAAGAACATTAAAAAATCTTCGTAGTTTTTCGTAAAGAATTTGTTACTGTTATTCAAATTTGCCGCCATCTATACCTACATTGCAGCAGTGTAAACATGATTTGAATTCAAGCGCCCTCTACTTTACTCTTAGCTGAATTCTACTTCAAAGCATTTAATCTAAAGATACATTTATAAAAGTCAATAAAATATAGATACACAGTATGATCATTTGAAAGCGAACCGATGAAAAAAGCAATACTATCCTTTGTAGATCATCGAAAAGAAATTATTATTAGTGCGAAAAATTTTATTTTAACTGCGCAAGACGGTGCCTAATAAGCGCCTAATTAATTCCTAAGAAAAAGTTAGTTTTTAATAACTTCCGCGGTACCGTGAACTTGGCCGTATCAACACAATTTTTGTAATAACTTTTATCCTATTAGGGTGCAAAATTTTATTTGAACGGCGCAAGACGGCGCCTAACACGCGCCTAATTGATGTCTATGAAAAAAATAGTTTTGAGCAAAATCCGCGGCTCCGTGAAATCGGCCGTATCAAAGCATCTTTGTAATAACTTTTTTCCTATAAGGGCGCAAAATTTTATTGCAACGGCGCCATTCGGCGCTTAAAAGACGCGTAGTTATTACACCGAACGAAATTAATTTTTAAAAAAATTCACGGTTACGTGAACTTGGCCGTATGAATGTATTTTTTGTAATAACTTTTTTCCTATTAGGGCGCAAAACTTTATTACAACGGTGTAAAATAGCGCCTAATGGGTGCTTAATTATACGTATGATTTAATTCTGCTATTCCAAAATAACACGGCTATCTTCACACACCTCAGAGGCCTGTATAGCTCTATAAATTCTGTTAAGAATTCATGAGACCACGTTCTCATATCGGTCATTTTTTATTAAATTAATACCTAGATAACTGAACAAACCACAGCAAAAGATGATATACTACTGAATAAAATCACACTGCCATCAGGGTAACTCTCGGCCTGTACCCACGACATGCACATGCACGTTCCGGATTGTATGCGATAAGCACAGCCGGCAGGCAAAATTTCAAGTTTTTCGGGAGGCCGAGAGTTCAGGGCTCGCCTTCCGGCCGATGTATCCACTAACGATGCAGTTTGCCTTCCGGATTGCAAACCGGGAGGCCTCCCTTCCGGTAAACCGTATCGTGTATGCCCACCTTTAGGTGATAATATTGTTATAAATAAATAGTTTTTTTGTCCCACATTGATACATTTTTTATATGGTCACATTAAACATGAGACACTTAAATAATAAGTATCAAAGTATGTTTGTATACGTAATCATTGTTATACAATGACGTAATATACACTTAGTGATTTTTTTTCTGTGGTGACATGTGTTTTATAACGTTAAATGAAAGAAATAATGTTTAATTATTGACAGATGCGACTTTGTCATTTGTTTTCAAAGGCTACTTGTTTAAAACTTGACGATTGGGAGTTTTGATTTTACAAATTTGGTTACAATTTTTCAACGGAAAAAGATAGTAATTTTTTTCTTTACAAAATTTGTTCCGAAAAATTAACTCTTTTTAAATATACAGGTGTTTCTAAGAAAACAAATTGTTGACGTCATTACTTCAGTTTCCAAATATGAATATGCAAATGCGGCTTAACAACATACTCAATCCCATTTAAGGACCTCTTTTCAGATTTTTTCTATCGTTTCCCTTTTGTTATAACTTATAATAGAGCTGAGAAATCGAGTTTCGCTCACCCTGTACTTACCAAAAATAATGTATTCACAAACAAGAGTACTTCACGATCACTAATTGTCATAAAGCAGATGATAAATTGCATAAAATTTAATTGCAGTTATTAACCTATGAAGCGTACGCCACTGGAATGTGATTTAGAAACTACCAACTTTGATGACAATTTTAAATTATGAATGCCGAAAATTTACTTCACACTTGACATTACTGCATAGTTTTTTACTGGAATAAACAATAGTTTAAAGGGAAATGCTAACAATATTACTACCTACTGGTGAGATAAGTTTTTCTTTTCCTAGCAGTTAAAAAACTGATGGTAATAAACAATTAACTTTATTATGTAAAGCAAGTTTGAACAGCGGTTGTTAAAAGAATATTATTATTTATGTATTGTACACCAATAAATATTTAAATAAACATTTAACTTTAAACGCCTCCATTAAGAGGATGTTAATTTGCCATATTGTTAAGCATAATTGATAAATTTTGCATTTTTAACACCATGTGCGCCTTTTCTATTAAATAATTCATCTCGATACTGTAACAAAAAAGAAAGAATAATTTCTATAACTATTATGCCAAACCTGTTTGAAGTCGAACTAGTATCCCAACAAGCTTTTTGCATTTCTATTTCATAACTTATCCTTGAATATAGAATTTGTAATTCCCTATCTAAATAGGATCGAATCTCGTTATTGTCAGCCATCTGTAGCCGTTCTAGCAATTTTTCTTTAAAGTATGCTAATTCAGACGATATTTTGTCAAGTAACAATTCTATTTCTTCGTTAAATATGTTAGACATCGTTTATTGTAAAACTTTACTGAAGAAAATTCTTTACACTTTTTGTTTTTTATAATAATAAATCGTTAAGAGATGGCGTTGTTTTGAACTAAAGCACAGTATACTAAATTTCAGTTCTTACTCTACTATAGTGAACTAGCGTGGAGCTTTGCTCCGCGCTATGGTCACAACACACCCTGATAACCGTTTACGATATTTCTTAAAGGTAACATTTTTCTCAGAAAAATTTTCAGTTGTTAAAAAATGCTAAAATTATGCTTTTTTTTTAGTTCCGTAGACATGTAAATGCTACGCATATAAAATCATGTTAGAGTCACAACACGTTTTAGAATACATCTGAACGTAATTTGATTGTGATTATTTTATTTTATCGAAAATAAGGTATCTTCTGTTAAAAGCGGTATAGATGTAAAAAATATAATTAACATGAATATCGTCGTTTCTATTTTCATTATATACTTTATCGGAATATACTTAATATGTAATATTAAAAAAATATGAAAATTGCAAAAAAAAAGAAATTCACTTGTAGGAAGTGTTTAATTTTTAATTTTTAAGTAATGGTAATAAGAACTCTGATTTTCACGTTTAACGCTACCAAACTAACATTTACGACAGTACCAACTTAAAACATTTTAAATAAGTAACGTTTTTAACCTCAATGTCTGCCAATAAAAAATGTAAATGTTGCCAATCTTTATTTTTGTAAGCAATCAACTTTGTGACGTGCAACGTTACCAAAATGATATTAATGTAAGTGCCAACCTAAACATGTTAATAAGTAATATTCTTAACGTCAGTGTCTGACTTGACCATTATCAAAAATTTAAATGTTGCCAAACTATATTTTGAGAAGAATTCAACTTTTTGACGTACAATGTTACCAAAATAATATTAATGTAAGCGCCAACTTAAACATGTTATTAAGTAACATTAATAAGTGTCTGACTACCAAGTGTCAATCAAAAATTTAAATATTGCCAAACTATATTTTTGGAAGCATTCAACTTTTTGACGTGCAATGTTACTCAAATCATATTAATGTAAGTGCAACCTTAAACATGTTATTAAGTAACATTCTTCACGTTTAATACTAACAAACTAACATATACAACAACACTAACTTAAAGATTTTAATAAGTAACATTTTTAACGTCAATGTCTGACTACTAATTACTTCGAATATATATTCGAAGACTAATTATTATTTGAAACTTTAAATGTTGGCAAACTATATCGTTGGAAGCATTCAACTGTTTGACGTGCTATGTTACCTTAGAATATAGAGTAGTAAGGCAGGAGCGTGTCCCATATGTCCTATACGTAAATAAGTTGACAAAGTTGGCCAACTTGGTTAACGATTTATGATTCATCGATTGGTTGTCAGTTGTTGGAAAGTTGTGTTTTTTTTATTATTTGGTGATTAATTAGTTTTTTTGTGCGATCGTTCATTTTTGTCAACTTACTGTCACTGTTTTGACAACAGTAGGTGGCATTTACTGTTTAATGAGTCTAACTGAACGGTAAGTAATTTACTTACCGTTCAGAGAACAGTAAGTGAAATTCATAGTTTACTGAAACACCTGCCAGAGTTTTGGGTATAGTATTATTTATTAATATTAAAATTAAATGTACAATTGTTACAATTGGAAATGGTAATAATAGTAATAATAATAGTTTAATAATAATAATAATAATAGTTTACTGATTAGAATTTCTGACACAATTATTTTACAACTGTCACATTAACATTCTGGTTACTAAGGAAACAATACATACGCTTGTGGCTCGGCTTGTGGTCATCTTTTAAGCAATTTTGAGATAAAATAAAATGTGTTTTGCCCACATTTTGCCATCAAGTATATTGTTGATCGCACAAAAAATAGCATAAGTATTTCGAACAGTAAGGAGTTTACCGATCTCCTCCAATATTGTCGTCGATCGGTAAACTGTCTTTACTGTTCTTAATACTTAATATACTATTACGAACGGTGTTATGAATTTTTAAGTGTTTTGTGTTCAGAAATCCAAAAACGGTATGATTTTAATAACACCTTTTTAAAAGAATTACATATATTTTCTCCAAAAACATCTATTTCACATGTAGTACCTAAGTGAAAATTTTCCAAGCCTTTTGCCATTGTTAAAGGAATTTGAAATATTTGCTCCTAATTCGGAATGGCAAAATATTGATGATGAATAGAGAAATCTTCCATTTTATATCTTACCTGAAAATATAAGCTGAGAAGATGTTTTCTGGGGAAAATTATTAGAAACGGACACTTTTAATTCATTGTGTTTATTCGTAACAAATATTTTAACCTTGCCACATTCAAATGCATCTTGTGAAAGAATATTTACTAAACTTAATTTAATTAAGACAAAGAGTCGCAATCGATTCGCGACGGAAACTGTTAGAGATACTATTTTAGCGCCCCAAAATGTGAAACACACAGGTTGTCCTAAATTTAATGTTAACAAAGTGATGTTAAAAAAATGTAGTAGTTATATGTATACATTTAAAAATGAACTACCTGATTCCGATATCACATTATTTAATGATTAATTTTTATTTAGAATTCTGATCAGCAATCAACGGCTAAGTCACTTCACTGTTATAAATTTTTGTTATTTACTTATTATGTAGTACATATATGTACAACCTGATCAATCTCAAGTGTACTGTAGTGGTATGACAAAAATCCCTAGTTGTTAATATTGTTGTGTTTTGCAGTTGGCTGCTTTGGATTTTTAGTGTGGTTTTAGTCGTTTTAGTTTATGTCAGTTTATGTCATATTATACCTTCGTTTTTCACTTTTGTATTTTCTTGAGTTATTTACAAACTGCCTATATCAAGACAAATTATACATTCTGAATTTCAAACTGTGATATCGAATTTAATTGTCATGCCGTTTTCAATCGAACACGACACATTCTTTGTTGTGGCTCATTTTCGTAGCGGCTTCCAAGATGGTAATGGGCAATGGCATTATTCATTGCAATCATGCATCGATCAATTTACCTTCGAGTACCCAAATGAAAATATTAGTTACGAAACATTTAATCAACATCCTAATCGATTGATAGCTCGATTCATGGAAACTGGTAGTGTTTTACAACGCAAACGTGAAGCTTCGGCTACTGTCTTAACAGAGGACACCTTAGCAAATATCCAAGCAAGGATGAATGCAAGCCCCAATAAATCTTTGAGAAAACTATCTGCACAAACACGTATGAAAAATTTTACCATACAAACATAATTTTACATAAATAATTTTTAGATGTATCCTATGGAAGTGTCCACACTGCAGTAAAGAAGAATTTACATTTGTACCCGTACAAGGTGTCGGTATTACAACAGTTGCGAGATTTTCAGCTTAGAGTAAACTGCTGTCAATGGTTTAACAATACGATGAACAATGATTTACTGGATGTATCTTTTTTTTCTGATGAAGCTTGATTTCATCTGTCCGGTTACATAAAAAGCCAAAATTATCGTACGTGGTCTGCAGAAAATCCACATGTATTTCGAGAAACTACCTTACACCCTATCAAGGCCGGTGTCTGGATAGCAATGTCGCGACAACGAATATTTGGACCAGTATTTTTCGATGGCACAATTACTGCGGCAAGATACAGGGAAATACTTTTAGAACCATTTATTAATAATTTGGATAATCGTGAATTACGAAACGGGTATTTCCAGCATGACTCCGCTACCCCACATACTGCACAGGCTACAATTAATTATTTTCGAGACTTCTTTGAAGATAGAATCATTAGTGTAAGTCGTTGGCCACCGAATTCACCAGACTTGAGACCGTAAGACTTTTTTTTTTGGTTATTTAAAAAACAAAGTGTTCAGCAGAAGATTGCATACTCTTCAAGAATTGCGACATGCTATAACTCATGAAGTTCATAATATTGGTGCCGAAATGTTATGGTGTTAGGGTGAACTTATGTTTACAATTTAATGGCGGTCATTTTGAACATATGCTGTAAAGCAAGGTGTGATAACTAATGTGTACCTAAGGAGTTAAAAAAAATTTGTAAAAGACGTTGTCATTCCATAAACATGTACTGTACATTTTATTTAATTATAATGAAATTATAACATTTAAATACTTAAGATTCATTATTTTGTAATGATTTAATCCAATCATTAAATAATATTTTATTTATTTTTTTGTATTTTATAGGGATGCAGTCTAATCAAATACAAAATAGTCATTGTTTAAATTAAGATAATATTTTATAATATGTATAGGTTAATGACCTTCATACAGATTTGAAACTGATCGTAGTTTTTACTCGAACCATGCTCTAGAGTAGCTAGAGCAATACAGCTTCTTACCAACCTATCAGTGGTACCAACTTAAATATTTTGATCATGTGGTATACACTTGAGATTGATCACTCTGTATAAATATCAAATAAAATTTAAAAAACATAGTTTTATTTTGTTTATTTTTGCTATTAAGCATTAATATGTATATTTGTACTATTTCTTTCTGAAATGGAAAGTGTAGCATAGTGTATGATAATTTCTTTAAGCTGGTGAAATAACCATGAGTAACATAGTTTGTAACACTGTATAAGGCTAAACTGTGGCGCTACCATTGAGTTCACCATATATATATATATATACATACACTATAATATATATATATATATATATATATATATATTGAGATGTTCAGAAAGAGGTAATAGAAGTATCGGACAGCTTAAATGACATTTGGGTAATAAAAAGGGGTGATTTCTAGCTCTATACATGTGCAAGACATTATTTTATATAAATCTGGTTCACGATGTGATTAAAATAAATTTGTTTGGTATAAATTAGTCTGAATATTATTTACTTAGTTTGGTTTTATCATAAAAAGCAATTTGCTGCTAACAAAATTGTCAAGAATGTTAAATATAACCATTTTCGTAAAGTCATTTCAGTATTTCAATTATTGCAATAAAAGTCAATTTTACAAGGGTAATTTGGCAAGTGAACACTTTACAGGTGTTTAAACATGAACTATATAGTTAGGATTATGTTAGGGCTAATGTATGATTAGTTTTTGAATGCAGGAAATACAAAAATTTCATAAAAGGGTTATAATATGGACAGTTTAGACATTTTTCGCACATATTTTTGGAAGCGAATTAGTGACAAAAATTATGATACAAGTTTAACAATAAGAATAACATATAGAACAATTTGGCATAAAGACATTTATAGTGGTGTACATTTTTATAGTGAAATATTTCAAAAGAGTGTTAGACGATGAGACTTTTTCAATGCAACACTATATAACGTTATGCATTGCAAATAATTAGTGAAAATAATAAAGACAAGAAGTACAAACCTTTAACATAACATTTCAAGTGTTAAAAACATTTTTAAATATGAATTATTTTCAATTTTAGATTTAAGTTTGGTTAGGTTGTAATTTTTAGGTTTTTTACATAATTTTATATTTTTTTCACATTATTAGACTTAGATTTTGCTCTTAAAGCAAATAATAGATGTTCTTTCTTAATATGACACAGTTTTTATAAGGATACAGCGCTTTTCACCGCAAAATTATGTTAAATCTGAGGTGAATTTAAGATAAAATTACAAAAGCTTAAAATTTCTTTAAATTAAATATTTCTAGCACAAAAGGTATGTATTCTTATGTAGAATTTTCTCAAAATTCCATTTTTGCACTTAGATTTAGTATAGCTTGTAAGTGTAAATAGTTATAAGCTTATTTAAGTTAGATTAAGTTACTTCGTGTATTAACTTTAGGAACTATAGCTTGTTAGGTGTCTTTTTGTTCAAAATTTTACGTAGTTTTCATTTCCGTTTTTAATTTTCAATTTCGATTATGTATAAGAAGTTACGGCAAAATTTCCATTTGAGTCCAATTTGTAATATAGATCCACCAATCATAGCCCTAGTTACTTTTGCAATATGGCTGGAAAAAAAATGAATTTTTGGTAACAACCAGAAACATATAAAAGGAAGTGCTCTTGAAATCAATCTCTCTCTAGAATTTGTTCAAAAGTGTAAAAGGTTAAAACAGTGTTGTGAAATTTGTGAAAAAAAGTAAGTTCATAACCTAATTTAAATTCGTCAAGAAGTTATACTTTACGAAGAATACTTTCGAGAGCACTTGTTTTTATATCGACGGTTTAAAATAAATAGTTCGGTCTCCGATACCTGTCGTTTTCGGAAAATATTTTGTACGTGTTAATTTGTGTTACGATTTTGTAAAGATTTCTTTGGTGTTATCGAACTTAAATTAATTCCATATACCAAATTAAAACCCACTTTTATTTGGTTAATGTTGTTTTATTTCTTCGGACAATTTCTTTTAAACAATAATTGAATCGGTATCTAAAAATAAAAGTGTTCATCAACAAAAATTTTGGATATTTAAACATTTCTTTAAAACGAAATCATTCATTAAGCTTTAAACTTAATTAAATAAAAAGTTACCGAAATAAAATAAGTGGTTGGAGTTTGCGGATTTCGAAGAAAACATCATAAAGTTTTGGAAGTTGGTGTCTTCGACAACCGAGAATCGAGTTAGCTGTATATGGGTGATGGTAACAACTGTAATCGAGTGGACATTGCCTGCATCCAGTTGGAGTTATCCGAAGACATCAATCTACAGTGAGGACAGTATATGTGAGTCACAAATTTTAATAACCCTACTTATTGTGGACATTCATTGATAAAATTTCCTGCAAATTTATATTTGTTACATATATGTTTTTGGTTAAGAATTTTAAATATTTACTTGTGTAAACACCTGTAAAGGTATTAATTTATTTTCTTTTTCTAAATTTTCATTTTGGATCTAAACATTAAATTTCTAAATTATTTATTTGACATCTTTGATAGCTTTTAATTTCACTTAAGTTCATTACAACGCATGCGTTGATAGCAAATTATATTCTGGATAATTTTTATACTTTCAATATAATTATATAAAGGGTATTTCATATACACATTTCCAGATTCAAAATTTAACTTCAAACTAAATTCCTTGAACTCTATCCCCATTTGAGATCTGAGCTAGTCCGGTGCACAATAAATAAAGTTAAATATTATTACAATCATATTAATAACATTAAAATTTAAAATTATCCCAAACTAAATATAATATTAATAATTTTATCCCTCTTTAATTAAAGTAAGTCGCCATTTTAAATAAATCATTCATCATATTAAACATCACAATTTATATATATATATATATATATATATATATATATATATATATAAACATTCTAAACCTCAGTGTCTGACACGAGAGGCTAACTAACAAAGTTGGCTGAACTTACGGCGCATGCGTTTCCTCAAATGTGTATTATTACGTATTCTGTGGTGTTTATATAGAAATAAAGTTAGGTTAATGGACGTTTTTTTTGAATTTATCTGAACTTGGAAGAATTCCACACAGTACTTAGGTTCATATTTGAATCGAATATCTTAGTTTTTAATAATGAATGCTACAAAAAAATTTTTGGTACCCCAATGGGATCATTAATTTCTCCCATTCTGTGCAATTATGTACTTGATGATCTTATAGATGAATGTTCTACCAAGATTCCCTTTTGCGTCCCCTTTGTTAAACGTTATGAAGATGACATCTTATTAGCCTTACCCGAGGACAAAGTAGATTTTGTGTTGAATTTATTTAATAACTATAATGAACATTTACAATTTACTTGTGAGAAAGAAGACAATCGTTGTATCCCCTTCTTAGATATGTTAGTCCAGCGTGACACGAACAATACCCTCAAAACAGAATGGTACAGAAAACCCACATGTAGCAATAGATTCATTAGTTATCACTCTCAACATCAATTTGATATTAGCCCTGAAAGCTAGAGTGATAAAGCTTTCTCATCCGGACTATACTAATAAGGGACTGACATTACTAAGGGGTGTCTTGATAGAGAACTCTTTTCCTAAGGCTATTATTAATAAAATGCTATTTACTACCTATAAGCATAACAAAGATGAACACAATTCTAATTCTAATTTTGTTGATATAGACCAGGATAATCAGGCCACAGAAGGGAAAAAAACTAATTATGTTACCTTACCTTTTATCCCTAACCTAACTCCCAAATTTATACACTTTTTTCAAAATCTAAAGGAACTAAAAATAGGTGCCAGAAATATTAAAACGGTTTCTCTCCTTTACACTAACAAAACCCCACTTAAAGCTCTAGAAAAATCCAATGTGATCTACTCTATACCGTGTTCGGATTGTAATAGGTTATACATTGGTCAAACATCGAGATGTTTGTTGGGCAGAATCACATCGCATAAAAGTGATGTGAAGCGTAAGAAGTTATCTTGCGCTCTAGCCGAACATGCTATTAATGAAAAACATGGGTTCGATTATAGTAACGCGAAAATAATAGAGTCCGTGTTAAATTATGATAAAATAATTTTTTTAGAGATGATACATATAAATCAAAATCCTAAGGTCAACAAAAAATGGGATATAAAAAACCTTAGTAGTATCTATAGTTATATTCTTACATTAGATAAAGAATAACCCTTTTAATAGTGTGTCTTATGAGTTGTTTACGTGTTTTTACTTGGTTAATTAAATTATGTTGTTTAATTATTTCAGTTTATACGTATTTTATGGCTTTGTAGTTGAATTTTTACTTGGCCTGTTTTATCGTATATTAATATCTCCTTTCTCCCAATTGTTGTGTATGGTATAAACAAATAGTAAACAGGTTACAAATTTGTCAATATTGTACTCAGTCGTTCTATTTTTAATTTCTAATAATATAGCAATTTAACTTCAATGTAATAGTACACCGCTGTTTATGTCATACAATCATAGGGGGGTTTTCTCTGTTATATTAAAAAAAAAATTTTTTTTGTTTTAAAATTATGTATTGGTGTTTTCCCGCTGTAATAGCAAGATTATTTGACGTCATTCGGTTAAGAAATAATGTTACTTCTATCTTAGCCTCACGACATGTAAGTTTTATTATTAGATTATTTAATGCATGACATGCTCCTATATAACAATATTTATATATATTCTTGTTTCCAGCGGTCTTGAAAAAGAAATTAAAATTTATCTCGAAAGCTTGACAAATATCAAAGAGTTTTCTTTTAAACCCTGGCCTAATTAGACATGAATAGATGACTGCTCCCTCAATATAAATTGATCAATTTATACATATACATATATATATATATATATATATATATATATATATATATATATATATAGGGTGGGGCATTAGTGCGTCGAAGTATGATATATCCGTTATTAAAGGAGACATCAAAAAAAGTTATTTACAAAAATTACAGGCACCTTCAAACTTCACATTATAAAATTATTTTCGTGTTTACAGGGTGTTACATACTATCAGAGTGAACCAACCATACTTTTTTTAAATGGGACACCCTATATATTATTTCAAATTTAGATTAAGCTCATCTCCCCCATACTTCCAGTATAGGGTTTCATTACGTTATACAGGGTATTTCAAAAGTTATGGTCAATTGTACAAGAAAAACATTCTCATGTCAACGTCCTGTATACCCTAGGCAGAACAACCTAACAATAATTTTTTCCAGGCGTAACTTTTTGACATTGGTACAGTGTTACGAGAAGTGCTATTTCTTTATTATTGCACCAATTGAATATAGAGCGACTCAAAACTCGAACACATGATTTTGTCAATTTTTTCAAATGAATCATTGTAAAAAGTGAAAATACACGTTATCTTGTTTCATTTTTATTAAGCACTCCCTATAGCTAAAAACGTTAATTTCTGAGATATTTTCGGGGATAATACAACTAGTGTTATGATTATCATCGGTGATAACTCGAGAACTTTCTACATATATTTATATATATATATATATATATATATATATATATATATATATATATATGAGCGATTGGGAAAGGGTTGAGGTTAGAGGGGTCAAATTTGGTTAAAACCCAAAATGTTTGTAAAAGGTCTAAAAATGATTTTAAGAGTAGTAGCTCATTGTATAGCTCGGTTTTAATTTAGGATCAGTTCTAAAGTTGTATTGTGTTTAAGGCTTATAGTAGAGCACGTCTAACCTGAGTTTGAACACCAGCTCCATTCCACGTTCGAGTTTTGGGCCAAAAAAGTCGATTTGCGTTTTTTGACGAATTCTCCATGTAGTGTGCCAGAGAACTTATGTTTCAAATTTCAGAGTTCGTATGTGCGAGATAAAAAAGATGGCTCTATATGTCGAAATGTAGAGGGGATGCGAAAAAGTGGAAAATTCCGTTTTAGCATTTGATGCCGATCTAGATTGGTGCAAAGTTTCGATAAAATTGGTCGGTAAATAACGATGCTATTAAGAGATGCGCGAAGTCGACTTGCCTCAGGATCGATGCGCGTGGACAAAGAACCCACCCCTCCACCATGATTTGTGTGTTACAACCCCTCGGGGTGGTGCGACGGTAATTTCCACTATATGTCACGACGCCTTAATCCCTCCCCACTCCTTCGCCGTCGGTCGCTAACTTTCGGCTCCCACGTCGGGCCGTCGGCGATATCCATGTTCTCCTTGATAGTTGATTCATTACGGTCTGTCTTAGCACAAACACTAGAGAGTTCAGCTGTAGAAGTTGGTCCACGTACTGAAAGCATTTCTACGACTTCAATTTTCTTATTTATGAACGCTATATGTAGCCATCTGCTACAGTGGAGTTTTTCCATCCGCCATGTTGCTTCACTGTAATTAAATCACCGTCACTATTCGCCAAATGCGACGCTGAGGACCGTCGAAAGCAATGTTCAGAGAAGAGAATAGGTTCTGGTAGGTGGAGGTATTTGGCAATAATCCTTGGCATCTCGCCCATTTTATTTATACTAATTGGTTGTTGTGTGCAACGGCTATTTTTGTAGTATATAAAAAAATCGTTGGTGTTTAATACGAGTTGGCCTCAAGCTATAATATTTTTTAATTAGCTTTATCCAATGGTCGTTTCTTATTACAAACAATATCGGGTGATTGGTTTTGGTTTTTTGGATTGTGACAAAAACTGATTCATGTTTATATTCAATATCATCAATTTTGATGTTCATCAGCTCCTGACGTCCTAAAAACCGCATTGTTCTATTGAAGATCACAAAATATTAACTCACCTTTACTGCAAGAGAGTCTATGTTAGGTCCACCATTAATACATTTTTATATTTCGTTATATTCTAGTATTTTTGATTTCTTGGGCACAAACACTACAGTAGATCGTTTAAGAAATGCTTGAAGTTTCATGAATTTTGATGTAACGACGTTTTGTCGAATGTTTATCATTGATCGTAGCATGGAATAAGTCTTCCGTGGAGTGGAACTTTTGTAAGTCTTACTAAGAATTTCGTAATACCTAGGTAATTGAGACATTTTCTGTAATGGCTTGTGCACTTTTTCCTTGCACCACGATAGAAACTTCTCATATTCTTTTTCATATGCGGTTTTCGATTTCGGAGGCACCAGTAACCTCGCGCATTTCCGGTGGTGTAAACTTATTTCCGATGTTGCCATTGTGCTTTTCTATTTATTGAAATCTAATCGATTAATTATGAATGCGTAAAGGTTGTCATACTTACGTCTCAAATCTAATTTTAATACCGTAGACAATTACACTTTATTAGCTAATTAAATATGAAAGTTGTTTATTAGTTGTTACGGAAACTATCAAATTAACTCACTATTGCCAACCTAATTATTTTACAACCAGACTTTTTAAGTCGTCAATAATTAATTAATTGATTAAATAGAAACTATAAAATAAACACTAAAATTCGGAATATGACCCGATTTTTATCAAATTTTTCACACGGTCCGAAATAAGAAACTTGCCTGGTACCGTTTCTATGGGAACACTAGCATTCGGCCGCCACGCTCCCCCCTCATTTCGATATTGCCACGGTCGCGTTTGCGAGAGATCGATATAAAAATTCGCCACCGGCCCGACGTGAGGGTCGAGGGATTAGAGCGTCGTGACGTATAGTCGAAACTACCGTCGCACCACACCGAAGGGATGGAACACACACACATATGATGCCATCTTCCTTATCTCGCGCATCCGAACTCTGAAATTTGAAATATAAGTTCTTTGGGACACCTAGATCAAAAAACGCAAGTCGACTTATTTGGCCCTAAACTCGAACTTGGAATGGAGCTAATATTTAAACTCAGGTTAGACGTGTTGTACTATGAGCCTGAAACTGATTTTAAATTAAAACCGAGATATACAATGAGCGAAAAACGTGATCACTCCAAATCGATCCAAACTATTCTTAAATCATTTTTAGACCTTTTACATACATTTTGGGTTGTAACCAAATATGACCCATCTAATCTCAACTTCCAATATATATATATATATATATATATATATATATATATATATATATATATATATATATATATATATATATATATATATATATATATATATATATATATATATATATATATATATATATATATATATATATATTCCTAGAAATTCATGTGAACAATATGTACTTTTAAATTTGAAAAGGGTTTGCTCACCAAATTAGTTGAATATTTATTAATTTATGTTTTTATAATTTACAGTCTTTTTATTATAATCTACTATAATTTAGCAAGATGACATTTCTTTATATAAACAGTTAAAATTAAAATAAGTTTTTAAATATTATTTTTAATTTGAAATAGTTTCAATATTATTAAATATAAAAACATAAATTCACTTTTTGATGCTTTACATTTTTTAGTTGGCATTTAACTATGTGCGTCGAATTAATAATTTTAAAAAATTACAAAATTTAAAATAACCATTTTGTCCAATAAAAAACGTACTTTTTAGTATAACTATATACTTCTTTTGATTAACAGAATGAGGTAAGCATTATTAAAATTAATTTAAAACGACACTGCAATGTAAAAATGTTTATTCGTTTTCATTACTTATTTAAATTTGTGTATAAACATGTACATTTGTTTCCAATAAGTTTTTAACTAATTTTTCTTTTTATCATATTTCAAGTATCTGATTTTAATTACAATTATGTTATTTTTGAAAAAAAATGTATTTATAACAAAGAAAAATGTTCCATATTATATTTAAAATTCTCAATTTCTTAATTTCATTGGATCTACAATATTTACATTTGCGTTACTGTAAACGTTACCACTGAATTTCGAAGAGAACCTTACGTTTTCAGTATGAATGTCACATTCGTTGTTTTTGACACACATAACTTATTTGAACTTTTATTGAACTTATTTCACAATTAATAAACATATTAAGTTAATCCAAGTACAAAACAATTAGAATACTATTTTTTATTCTTATAAATTTATAATTGAAACTACTATGTATTTGTTTATAGAATATAGGAACATCTCCAAAAATTTGAACATACAGTTCAATTAGTAATGTATTAATTCATAACAGTTGTGAGTATGATTAGTAATCTTTTTTAACATTAATTTTAATTACTATTCCTTTTTAGATCATTTGAAGACAAGTAAAAATGTAAAATAACATATACGAATCAAATGAATTATTAACGTTTAAAGACGTAATTCTTTACGAGAAGTTATGTGCAATCAGCAACAGGGTCAGCTTAAACAATGGAAATAAAAAAGAAAATTAAAATCTACGGTAAGGTTACCGTAGATTTTAGTTTTCTTTTTTATTTCCATTTTTTTTAAATCTACAGTAACCCTAGGTTACCGTAGATTTTAATTCTCTTTTTTACTTCTATTGTCTGAAACGAATTGGTTACGAGCTGGTTGCTGATTGGAGGAAGTACTCCTGCACATAACTTCTCGTTAATTCTTTTAATGTAGTAATATGTTTTTATGTATCCTTATTTGACTAATTTCAAATATTGAAGTTGGTTATTCTGAAAGGTCTGAATGACATTTTGAGATCCAACAACTTAATTTAATTATTACGTATCAGACTATACTTGCATAAAATATTATTTTTGTAGCATTGCATGTCAAACTGACATTTTATTTTACCATTGTTGAATACTTTCCAATATGTAATTTGGCAACGTTTAAACTTTCATAAAATTTTTTATTTTATAAATATTATTTTGGTATATCAAAAAGGCAGTAAATGAAAATGTAATTTGGCAAGAAATAAAATTCTTAATGACAATTGTTAAAGTCCAATATTGAGGTTACTAATGGTAGCTATTAAAATGTTTTAATTGGTACACACGTAAATATAATTTTGGTTACATTGCATATCAAAAAGTTGAATACTTCCAAACATTTAATTTGGCAACATTTAAAGTTATGAATGACAATTGTTAAAATCAAACATTTAGGTTAATAATGTTACCTTCTCAAATGTGTAAGTTGATACTTAAATAAATATTAATTTGATAACATTGCATGTTAAAAAGTTGAATACTTCTAAAAGTGTAATTTGACAATTGGTAAAGTCAGAAATTGAGGTTGAAAATGTTACTTATTAACATGTTTGAGTTGGCATAAACGTTAATATCATTTTGGTAACATTGGACGTCAAAAATTTGAATGCTGCCAAAAATATAGTTTGGCAACATTTAAATTTTTTAAAGTTAGGCACTGAAGTTAAGAATGTTACTTATTAACATGTTTAATTTGGCACTTTAATTAATATAGTAGCGCCGGAGAGAGATGTCTCATGGAGACTCGAGAATGGGGATATAATTACTGGTGTGAAATGCATCTGATTCCCTTTATCTTAGTGCGAAGTTCCCACTTAAAGAAGGACGGGTTATAATAAATACGTCTGCTATATATTTTAAATGCAGGACTTAAAAACGTATGTCGATTCTAAAGTCAAAGCGCATAATGCTGCCAGATGCCTTCTTGGCTATTCTTCGTGTTTCGTTTCGTATAATCGCATCGTGTTTATTAGTTTCTATTGCATTTGTAAACAACAGTTTTTTTTAAAACTATTATTATTAATATTCACTATTACGAGGTAAGTTTATAATGCAAAATGTACTTCCAATTGATGGAATGCATTTATTTATTTTGCAGCAAATAATGATGTCATTAAAAGCTAAATCTTTGAAAAGCCAAACTCAAGTAATGTTAATGAATATACTGCATTATTTCGAGATGGAACGCGATAACGGGGGGCCAAGTTTATCTTGAACTTCCATTATCCAGGTACGTTAATAATTTTCAATATTTAAATTTATATTTATGTAATATTATGTTGCAGTGAACTGCTCTCGCATGCGGCATTTCCGAGAAAACCGTAACTCGGCCAAAGTCAAGAATGGCTCTCTCTTTAGAATCTGGGAAATCGGTGCCGGATTCACGGTAAAATATAGGCTGCGTTTGAAGTCGAAGTCAGAGGATGTCGACGAATACGTGAAAGACGTTTTGAAACGAAAAATTGACACCATGCATGCAACTGGTAAGTAATTCAGAAATTATTGTTGAAATGGAGTTAATCACTGTTTAATTTTAGGCTCACATATTACTATCGAAAAACTCCAAACTAAACTTAAAGAAGATAAAATATTTACCTTCAGTAAAACGAGTTTGAAACAGTTGTTACACAAAATTGGTTTTGTTGACGATGAAAGAAGGCGTTTAATGGAGCAGGTTCATATTGCTGGTGCTCGAGCAACATTTTTGCGAAAATATTTTGCTAATAAAAGTTGTGAAATTAGTTACGATCCTGTCTTTTTGGATGAGACGTTGATTTTAAGTCGAGGAAGCCTGTGGTGGGACGTTAAAAAAAGAGCTGAGGAAATGGTAAAACCTCTAGTAATCAATGTCGGAGAGTTGAGTGAAGATGATAGTTGTAACAACCTTTTTTTGTGGTTGTATTAAAAAATACATTGGTTTAGGATCGTTCTTTTATTTGGCGTAATATTAGAAAAGTTTTTAATTATTAAAATGTAGAATTGAGAAAGGCAATTTAATTTGCATTTCCTAGAACACATCGTTTTGGGTGTAATATTTCATAAATAGTTATAGTTCACTTTCTTAAAAAAATTGGATTCTGATGATTGTATTCGCGCAACGCGTGACAACCTCTTGGGGGGGAAACATTTAGAGGAGCTATTTTGAAAGCCGCTATATTTTTGACTGGCTGCTGAATGTTACAGCAGAAAGCATGGTTTTTACCTAATTTTTTTATATTTAGTGCCATCAGATTTTGATGGTATTTTTTTTAATGAATTCTTTTAGAATGCACACTTTTTGCACACTTTTGCAGTTTTATATGGCATTTTTATAATAATTATTTTTAATGGCACTTATAAGTCACTAATTTACTATTCTATTATTTTTCTAATTTAAATGGAAATTTTTACTTGAATTACATTTTACATCGCAAGTTCTACATACTTAAACTTCAAAGAAATTCAATAAATTTATGAACACAATATATTAAGGATAAATTAGCAAGACATTGACCTCACCAAGTTCACCATTCTGCTTCATAGTTACCAGCAGTAATACAGTTTATGTACCGAACCGTTCAAAGGTAATGATTTTTATATGCTTTTAGAATAGTAATAAGACTTCTGATTTTTTAACATTTTCAATTAGATATTGAATAAACTTAAGTATATCATGTTATTTTATTTTCATTTTGGTAAATTGTTTATTATTATTCATTAACTAGGTTTTGTTGTTCCTATAATAAAAGACAACATGGCGCTCGAGATTTCATTTCATTATATTTTCATAATTTTTTATATTGCATTTTTTTTATTAATTAAGTGCAGTGGAAATAACTAAGCAGATGGGAAGCAAGCAGCAGTTCAGGTAGGTTAACAACTCAGTATATTAGAACTCTCTCTATCTTAATCTACCGACAGAGCCAACGGCAGTAGCGATTGTTATTTGGTAATATTTTTTATTAATTAAAATTATTTGATCAATTGCAAATTGTTTATTACATTTGCGTTTTGGTTATTACATCATCGCTTTTGTTTTAATGTTATAAGTTGGACCAGTTATAATGTTATACAGTGAAAGTGAAGGTGATGACTTTTAATTGTAAGATGTCCAATATTTGAATTTAAAGCAAAAATTAGAATCCTAGTTACTCTATAACATTGTAAAGAATTATTATATTTAACATATACAACGTGATCAATCTCAAGTGTACTGTAGTGGTATGACACAAATCCCTAGTTGTTAATATTGTTGTGTTTTGCAGTTGGATGCTTTGGATTGTTTGAGTGGTTTTAGTCGTTTTAGTTTATGTCAGTTTATGTCATATAATACCTTTTTTCACTTTTGTATTTTCTTGAGTTATTTACAAACTGTCTATATCAAGACAAATTATATATTCTGAGTTTCAAATTGTGATATCGAATTTAATCGTCATGCCGTTTTCAATCGAACACGACACATTCATTGTTGTGACTCATTTTCGTAGCGGCTTCAAAGATGGTAATGGGCAATGGCATTATTCATTGCAATCATGCATCGATCAATTTACTGTTGAGTACCCAAATGAAAATATTAGTTACGAAACATTTAGTCAACATCGTAGTCGATTGATAGCTCGATTCATGGAAACTGGTAGTGTTTTAAAACGCAAACGTGAAGCTTCGGCTACTGTCTTAACAGAGGACACCTTAGCAGATATCCAAGCAAGGATGAATGCAAGCCCCAATAAATCTTTGCGAAAACTATCTGCACAAACACGTATGAAAAATATTACCATACAAACATAATTTTACATAAATAATTTTTAGATGTATCCTATGGAAGTGTCCACACTGCAGTAAAGAAGACTTTACATTTGTATCCGTACAAGGTGTCGGTATTACAACAGTTGCGAGATAGAGATTTTCAGCTTAGAGTAAACTACTGTCAATGGTTCAACAATACGATGAACAATGATTTACTGAATGTATCTTTTTTTTCTGATGAAGCTTGGTTTCATCTGTCCGGTTACATAAATAGCCAAAATTATCGTACGTGGTCTGCAGAAAATCCACGTGTATTTCGAGAAACTACCTTACACCCTATCAAGGTCGGTGTCTGGATAGCAATGTCACGACAACGAATATTTGGACCAGTATTTTTCGATGGCACAATTACTGCGGCAAGATACAGGGAAATACTTTTAGAACCATTTATTAATAATTTGGATGATCGTGAATTACGAAACGAATATTTCCAGCATGACCCACTACCCCACATACTGCACAGGCTACAATTAATTATTTACGAGACTTCTTTGAAGATAGAATCGTTAGTGTAAATCGTTGGCCACCGAATTCACCAGACTTGATACCGTTAAACTTTTTTCTTTTTGGTTATTTAAAAAACAAAGTGTTCAGCAGAAGATTGCATACTCTTCAAGAATTGCGAGATGCTATAACTCACGAAGTTCATAATGTTGGTGCCGAAATGTTACAAAATGTATTTGCGAATATGCAACGTAGGGTGAACTTATGTTTACAATTTAATGGCGGCCTTTTTGAACATATGCTGTAAAGCAAAGTGTGATAACTAATGTGTACCTAAGGAGTTAAAAAAAATTTGTAAAAGACATTGTCATTCCATACACATGTACTGTAAATTTTATTTAATTATACTGAAATTATAACATTTAAATACTTAAGATTCATTATTTTGTAATGATTTAATCCAATCATTAAATAACATTTTATTTATTTTGTTGTATTTTATAGGGATGCAGTCTAATCAAATACAAAATAGTCATTATTTAAATTAAGATAATATTTTATAATATGTATAAGTTAATGACCTTCATACAGATTTGAAACTGATCGTAATTTTTACTCGAACCATGCTCTAGAGTAGCTAGAGCAATACAGCTTCTTACTAACCTATCAGTGGTACCAACTTAAATAGTTTGATCACGTGGCATACACTTGAGACAAAGAATATATTCTTTGCTTGAGATTGATCACTTTGTACCTCTGTAGCTGTACTTAGGTTCACATTCGTTTTATATGTACATACATATATATTGACATTATTAACTAATAATAAATCTCATTTTTAACATCCAATACAGTGTTTATTTTAACATCCAATGCAGTGTTTATGACAAAAGCAGTTATTTATAAGTGGCTTCGATAACCAAATTACAGTCTCGACTCTTTTGACGCAGTGAGATCTGTCGGCTAACCAAACTTTTCGCACTTCATTCGGGCACGGCCTACTACTAGCTAATTCGTTTTTTATTGAAAATTATTGATGATTATCTCGGTTCTAATAATCGTTTACAGTTGTACAATATATTTTTATCATATGACTACCCACACTCGGTGGACTTTACATGCCAGAATAAGTGCGAACAGACCTTAAACGAAATTCGACTTTATTTATACGAGTGGATGGGGATTTTTAAGACCTTCAGGATGCTAAATCCCGAGATATTCGAACAATAATTTTATTTAAATTTGACTGCACGGCTTAAATTTGAAAATAACCTAGAAATATTGACGATGTTTTGTTGGTATTCAAAATTACTATCTATATGAACCAATAAAGACATACGTTTTTAAAATCTTAAACCATACTTTGCTAAAAGATGAGTCATAAGACACCTCTCGCCGGTCCGACTTTATCATTTTGGTAACATTGCACGTCAAAAAGTTGCATGCTTCCAAAAATGTAGTTTGCCAACATTTAAAGTTTCAAATGATAATTAGTAAAGTCAGACATTAAGGTTAAAAATGTTACTTATTAAAATGTTTAGGTTGGTACTGGCGTGAATGTTAGTTTGGTAGCATTAAACGTGAAGAATGTTACTTAACACGTTGACTGCGGATCACGCGGAACCGCGTTAAGTAGCGCGTTTGTGTAGTGCTGTCAACGCTGATCCGCGTTATATGCCATTGCGTTGATATTACCTTAGTACTTGGCTAGCACTCGGTGTATATTGTTGTAGTTTGGCCAGCATCTGCGTAAACGATTCAGCTGCTTGTATTCGACATCGTTCACGATTTCATTAATTTTTGAAAGAGCGAGAAGATTTTTTTGAAATGGAAAATGATTGGAAAGACGATGGTGAAATGAAAAATATTCAATTTTCAATAAATGCAGGATTATTGAGACCTGTTCCAGGTCCTAATCCGATAGATTTTTTCCATTTTATAGCCGATGATACATTCTACAATTTTGTAATAGAAGAAACTAGTCTTTCCGCAGTGGAAACGTTTTTAAAGAAGTGAGCGAGAAATCAAGAATAACAACTTGGAATCCTATAACCAGAGTTGACTTGCAAGTATTTTTCGGACTTTTTCTTCACATTGGCACATGGAAAACAAACCGTATTGCAGACTATTTGAAAACCGATGCGTTATTTAATTTGACGTGTTTTTCCAAATACATGTCACGAGATCGCTTTCTATTGATTATTCGCTGCTTGCATTTAGCTACTAATCCTAAGACCGGTGAAAAAATGCCAAATGATAGGTTGTATAATCGTAAAGCATTTCAATGCAACCACGAAAAAATTATCTCTTGATGAGTCGATGATTTTGTGGCGCAGATGGGTCGTATTTCGCCAGTACATAAAGAACAAACGTCATAAATATGGCATAAAAACTTATGAACTTACTGAACGTGATGGTTTAGTTCTGAATGTTAAGTGTTTATACTGGACGAACAGAAATGGAAACCGGTAAAGGCCATACGAGAAGAGTAGTTATGGATTTGATGCAGAATCACCTAAATTCGGGACACTCGTTATTTATGGACAACTTTTATAACAGTGTTGATTTGGCCGAAGAACTACTGAATTAGGATACGTACTGTACTTAAACTTTGCGAATGAAGAGAAAAAGAAATGCAGGCGATGGGGAAAAGGCGAAGCTAACAAAATGACAAACTGTAGCCAGATATAATAACGGTGTAGTAGTAGCAAAGTGGAAGGATAGGCGCGATGTATTATATATTTCAACAGAGTTCCAAAATAGTATGATCCAGTGTCAAAACCGTAAGGGTGGAGAGAAAATAGAGCCTCTCCCGATTGTTAAATACAATGAAAGCATGAATGGCATTGATGAAAAAGATCAAATGCTTTCCTATTATTCTTGTGAACGAAAAACTATTCGGTGGTACAAGAAAATCGGACTGCATTTTTTTCAGCAGATTTTATTAAATGCCCATGTGTTTTACAACAGATATTCGGGAAAAAAACTCTCGCTGTATGATTTTCGACTCGACGTTATAAGTGACTTGCTGAATTCTGTGCAAATCAAACAAAAAATAACATCAAGCAAATTAAAATCAAAACATGTGCCAACGAAAATAACAGGAAAGAATTTCAAAAATGAGACCAAAAGGAGAGCACGTAAAATGTGTGCCCGAAAGAAAATTCGAAAAGATACCACCTATGAATGCGCGAGTTGTCCTTCTAGACCTGCATTATGCGTACAGTACTTTCAGGATTATCTTAGTTCTCTAAGTGAAATATTTTCTTCCTATTGTTACTATAACAGTTTCTGTGTTCGATAAGTTAGTTTATTATTTTTATATATATCAGAATTTATTTTACATTTCTATTGATACCACTCTATGTTCGATAAATAGTTTGTTTAGAGTATTATTTTTATTGTTAGCTTAATTTTTTAAAGTGAAATATTATTTGTTCCTATTTTATCAAAAGCCGTCTGTCCCAATTAATTCTGTTTTAGGAACATCTTCTACCGCCGTAGATCTTTGGAATTATCCTCCACTGTAGCAACTGGAGCAGTCCGTTTGGATGTCATGCCGAAGTTTAGCATTGGCTCAAAGACAACCCGGAGCCGTTTTAACCCCTGGTATCAGAAGCCGTTCCCGTGTATTGTCCAGGTGTTCATAAATTGAAATAATACCGCACGTTATACATCACAATAAATAAGTTTGTCTTCTAAAAAAATTCTTTTAATAATTCTTGAAAATACGACTCCACGAAGATTTCGTAGTCGTCATTCGATAAAAATCGTCGCCCTCTCTAGTGTTTAGTGAGTTTTGGATTGATTTTTATAACGAAAAACAGGTTAAAATGAAACCTTTGAAGTGGGTAAGAGTGAAATTATTCCACTTTGCCCCACCTTATTTTTGCTTTCCCTTTTATGTTTAAATGAGAAAACAAACGCCGTAGAATGAGCTGTTGAGGTTAAAATAATATCGCGTTGAGTTCTGCAGAGCGAAGCACAACAATTACTGCCGAAATTTGTTTCAATCCATCACATCATTTAATTCCACCACTATTAATAATTAAGAATTGGAGGAAACCCTATATATGAGATAGGTTTGCCGATTGAGGGCATAGTGACTTTTCATTATTATGGTTGGATTACCACAGACATTTTTAGTTAACAATGGTTTTCACATTTTATGAAACATGCTCATCTATTAGAACATAATCCTGTTCTTCTAGAATTGGATGATCACGCCGACAATGTAAAATATATACGGCTGATTGAAGTTGCTCGGCAAAAACATGTTTATCACCTCCAACCGTTAAGGGTCTTGCTTGCGTATCCACTATGCAATGCATATACAAAAGATCTGCCAAAGAATCAAACTTTGTAGGTTGAACTAAGTTTCTAAGAATTGTTTGTTCACATGTTGTTATTTTAGTAGAGACCTATAGTGAGACATTCAGTATTAGTTGTGATTTGTACATTGATTTTTTCATTTTGTTCGCTCATGTAAATTTTGGCGTGTAACACGTATGCATCTCGCTTTTACATGTCGAGATAGAGAGAGAGGGAGAGGATATTTGGCATTTTGAAGTTCTGCTTCCTAGAAACGTTCTTGAATCTCTTGACCTCGACTATCACTTATGGTGGAGGTAATTGGACTTGAACGTTTCGCTGCCAATATTATAATTCTGCGTTATAAAGATCCATCACCATATCAATTTTTTTGTTTAAGTGTCCTTGGCGAACCAGAGAATAGTTTATTAATTACATCCATGATTAGTTTACCATTATTGCGTTTGATAAAGATGGCCAAGACGTATTTTCAAAATACGCTTTTTATCACTAAAATGGAACAGTTAGGCGAGCATAAGGTACCATTTTTACTTCGCAAAAAATTTCTTGCTGGTTTATGCAGTTTTTCTACAACATCAACTTTATTCATTTTGTTACTTTAGTAAGTTCTCTGTGATGAAAGGCCGTTTTTCTATTGTAAATTTGACACCTGGTATAATAGGTTGAATTACAGATTTCTTCTGTATGGTTTGATTAGCTAGGAACAGGGGCGACATAGATCGTAGATCATCCAATTGAACATGAAAAACTAGAGATGACCACAGAGAATGTAGTACTGCACCCTCTGTATAGGTACACAACTATTTCCTGTCTGTGCTCAATGGAACATATATTATCTTAGTTTGCAATAGACTTTGTAAGGTAAAAAAGTTCTAGTGCAATGATCAATAGTATGTTTGCCAAATTTATTTATTGCTATTTGATAGTGATGTCTTCCAAAACAAGCTATTAGCATCGCTGCTGGATATCTAGCAGTATCTGTAGTGGTGGTTGTTGTAACAATGAGATGAAATGAAAATAGTAACAAGTTTATAACAATGGATCTTATTTTATAATCTTTTCTTATGTAGATGGTCAATTATACAGGGTAGTCCAGTTTATAATGGCAGAACTTTACCAAAGAATAGTTGATGTAAAAATAATGTCAGTTATTAATATAAACAGCTAATTTCAACACTCTGTATCTCGAAAGCGAAGCTCTCCAGTATATATGTTTATATGAAAAACTGACATTATTTTTTCGTTAACTATCCTTTGGTAAAGTCCTGCCGTTATAAACTGGACCACCCTGTATACATATGTATATATATACCTAAAACTTATTAGAGTCACTATATACAGCAAATTTGTTCTTTATTATGGCTAGCTATGTACTCGAAATAATCATATAATCGGAACCTCTTTACAAATAATCCGCCAGAAAGGCGATATTCATCAAAAATAAATAAGGTTTTTACTAGTATTAAACATGTAGCCGCATTCTTTGAACTCAAAACTGTCAATCACTGACAACGGTATACGATACTATGTTATTTTACCGAGATGGGTCAGTCTATCCCCTCTGAATGATTAACTGGGTACGTACCCCAACAAAAGCTCTTTCACCTCGGTACAGGCGTAAGAAGATTCCATCTACCCCCAACACACATTTCGAGTACGCGGTTGGAGCCGCGATATCGGGAGTCTAATCCCCTTAATCCCCTTAAATCTAAATTCACCAATTGAACAGCTTCGTTACTTTAAATTAACATACACGCGAAGAATGATAGCCCCTCGGTACTAAATCAGTAAAGAATTGCATCATCTGTCCAAATTGCGTTCCCAAAGGCACCTCTGTAATGTGATATGTCTAGATAAAGAAACTCTTACAATTATGAACATTAACATATATAAAACCCACACTCTTTGTTCTAAGACTAAAAAATGAGGAAAGGCGGCAGTTTGACGGCTACAATTTAAATTCGCAGAATATATACCATACAACGTAATAATTTTATAATTAATATAATTTTACATGATGCAATTTGAAATCAATTTACCAAAATCTACCAGAATTTAAAATCTCGACCACGTGACAATTACCTTGCCACTCACACTAATAAAAATCCGCAAAAATCGGAGAAATGTCCGGAAACAAGGAAGCACTACCATAAACGCTATCCTAATTTCGGATACGATAAAGACCACGATAACTCCAACACAAAATTTCTCGGACCTGGTGAACAGTTCAAGACGAAGGAGACGCTGCCCCGCGAAACATTCGGAAAGTAAGAGGGAACACCGTAGTCAAGCTTTGTGCCACAACCGCCTCTCACAACCCGCACCTCGTGTTCCAACCTCTACTTTTTCACTTCGCTACACCTTACTCCCCTGCTATCCAACTTAACGCTCAACTAATAAACGCGAAAAATAAGTCTTCCCCTCTGCACTTACACATCATCTCTTACCCACCTGCGTCATATTTTTTTAACTTCAAGATTTGGCATAGGAACCGCATGTAGCCCAAGTGGATTTATCTCACGAATGATTTCGTACACTTACTTTTACCGCAGGTCATATTGTAGCACACTGAATATTTCCTCCTTCTGCAATGCCAAATCTCAACCGAAACAAACAGGTAAACATAATACAGAAAGACTCGTGGCACCTATTTCCCAAACTGTGACCCAAAATGGCGTTGACGGAAACGCGATGCAAGAGCAACCTAATATTGGTATCTCACATTTCTCCAAACACATTTTCAATTTCAACTACGTTAACACCAACAAAAAAAAACGTTTTAGGTCCAATACGAAGTTGGATTCGAACTACCAATCTTAAAAAATCAACAGCAAAAGATTCGTTAATTTACTTTACTTTCTTACTTGTACCAAAAATTCGATAACGTGAAAGCTAGAAAACGAAACAAAATATGGCACTCAAACAACCACATATGACACTCCCCTCATTAGAAGTCTACTTGCTGGGAAACATTTAAACTACGCACTACTCTAAGCTAACGAACTATAAAACAAGAAAAAAACTAAAACTGCGAACAAAACTAATCTAAATGAACACCCTAATCCTAAAAAAACAAAACTAAACCTAAAAGAACAAAACTACAACTAACTACACACTCCCTTCAAGCGGCGGCCAAGATTGCGCCCAGTCAATCCGTAGCAATCGAAAGGTCACACCACGGCTGAATACTTACCGTACGAGCTAGATCAGTATGTCTCGTCCAGAGAAGGCGAAAGAGGACACGCGGCCTTCGACAGATCCAGGTTTTGCGCTTCTCCACAGTCGTCGTCACAAGACGAAACATGCTTTCTCCACTCCCACACCCTTTGAGTAGCCGCCTCTTACGACAAGCCGTGACATCTACTGTAGGAAAATTCTTACTCCGTCCTTACACAGAGAAAGCGTGCCCCTAGGACACTCGACACAAAATAAGCTGAATTAAAATCATCAATTAACTCCACTCGTTCAACCTAACCTAAACTATCAAACTCAAAATAACCTACCAGTAAAATTAATTGAATATCCATCCTAACTAACCTACATCTAAAACTAACCTAATGCTAATAATCTTACTCTAAGAACAACGCAAAAAAATTACTAAATGTGAAGGTCGAAATCGGGTCTTCTAAACATTGTTAATATATCCGGTATGTTATAGGTCATAATTCGATAAAAAGGTCAAAAGTAGCTCGTAGCCCAAAATTAGAATGCTAAATCCGGTAATGGTATGTTCAAAAGAAAAATCGGTAAAAAATCTGCAGAAACGGCTGATAAAAATGTGTGCCAAAGCACACGGTAAAAAGGGTTGTGCCGAAGCACACGGTAAGAAGGTTTCTGACGAAGCACACGATAAGCAATAATCCATAACCGGAAACGATATGGCTCGAAAACCTTTTAACCAAATCAAACAAAAAAACAATACTCGCAAAACTAAATTATCTGAATGGCTAACAAATCCCAAAACGATAAATGGTTTGCTCATAAATAATCGTCAGAAATACACTCACAAATTCGTCCAGCGTAATTGAACTCTACGCTCTACAAATTAATGCAAACAAATGCGTAAACTTGACATGAAACGTCTGAAAATTAGAAATGTCTAAAATCGGGATGGCCAAAATAATTTCCTGTAAATAACGGTAATGTCCCTATTCCCATTAACTCCAATCACGTGACAACAATCTTAAACTCACTATACGAAAATCCAAATAAAAATGGAAATACGACAAGCTATCCTAAATTACAATCAACGAAAAAGCCCCAAACGTTGGGCACCAAAAATTACCTGTTACAGATGAAAACGGAATTAATACCGACCGTAAAAGATAATTAAAGGTTGTCGACTAGCTTAGTGAAATATAAGGGTCGTGAGTGTGGGGCAGAATTTAAGTATTTAGGGTTGCTTGCCGTATTCCCGTTACTCGTATATCTAGGTTGTCACACTTAAAGAAAATTAATCAAGATGTCGTGATGATGGGCGCCAGACTGTTGTTAAAACAAAATCGGGCAAAGCACACCAGGGCACACGTAAGGTTCAGTCATCTGAACGGACACATTCTTATTTACCTTACGCGGGCTAATCTCCAAGTGCACGTTAGTGACGGTCCGGGATCTCTACCTATAAAAATGTTCAAAATAACCTCACGTCTTTAAGGTAATAAAGCGTTTAATCAAATCAGCTGTTGGGTCAGATGCCTTCTTTAACCTATTTTTACGTTATTGTGAACCGCTTGTAAATAAAGTACGCAAAACACAGACTAAATATTTCGCTAATTATTCCCAAGTTAAATACACGCGGGCAAACCAGTTATCTAGCAGATTTTTGTCATCAATTAACTCAAAAGAAAAACAAATACAAAGCTAAATAAACGCTATTAAAAATTCTCTTAATTTATTATGCTAAATAAATGCTCTATAAAAATATACATAAATAAATGATCACTTTAGATCGCGAATTTGCCATTAGAAATCCTAAAAAAATGTTACTAAAATTATCTCATTTCCTTTAATCTCCATTTTGTAGGTTGGAAGGTCGTGTGTTGTTCCACACCACGCCACGCCAAACTGCAGTACTTCTTGGCTTAATATAAATAATTTAAAGGACCTTGCATACCTCTTATGGGTTTTTAGACCACAGCCAAATTTAATGAAATTTTAGTATGTTATAGACTGAAACTATCTCAACAATATTTGTTATTGGACCAACTTAATCTAATGGCTAGTTTTTGATATATAGGGCGTTAAAGTGGTAGTGTCTAATAAGCATTATGGCTTTTCAGTGAGTTTTAGCATGGATATACACAAGTGTTACAATTACATTTTATACTATTTAGTAATTTTTCATTATTCTGTACTTTCTATCATTCTATACATGGTGTTTTAATAAAAATTAGTAGTTAATACTATTAAAAATTACAGATATAGCCATAAGCCTGATACATATCTACACTTTCGATTGTTAATAACAACCAGTTACTTAAAATGACAATGTCACCTGTAACTAAGTTTCCTTAAAGTCATTATTTAAGTTTGCATTAAAATGGCAGTGTTATGTATGTGAAATAGTGGGGAATCCCAGACAAATGACCATTTTACGACAAAATGCCGACCAGAAGATAAACATTGCTCAGAGAAGACGACAGGAACTTTCACTTCCGCCAATGGACATAAATGGTAATACCAGGCTATGTACAAATTGCAATCAAGGTATCATAGATGAAATTCAGGTCTATGAAAATGATCCAGATCCAACAATTATGAAGCTTCCTCTAAAATATAGTGCTAATCATTGTTTAATATGCAATAATGCTGCAAATATTCAACATTTATCAGGACAGGCAAGGACAAATATTTTTATGCGAAAGGGAGTATACATACCTCGTATTTGTAAGGTTTGTCCTGTCCACCTTGATGCGAATGGTTTATTACTTTTTCCATTAGAAAATGGTATAAGGTCCATTAAAAAGCCATGCAATTCAAAAGGGGCAGAGTTGGATCAGTTGTTGACAACAATACGAGAAAGTAACACAAAAAATGAAACTTTTTCGGATGAAAACAATTTCAGTGATGAGGAGCTAAGTGCGCTGTCATCCTTAAACAGGGATAAATTTCGGGAATTGTTCAACCTTGGTGCGAATGTTAATATTTACGGAAGAAGGAGAGAAGTTAAAAAAAAAAGATTTACTGTGTTTTTTATGTAAATTACGTCAAGGAGTTTCAGACACGTTTTTAGCGGCGATGTTTTCTTATGGTAGCAGACCGGGTGTCTCATTGGCAATTCAAAAAGTTAAGGAATCATTATCCAATAATTTTGTGTCTCAGAATTTAGGACCTCGTCACATAAACCGTAACCAATTTATTGCTGAACACGTTACCAGATTTGCAAATGAGTTATTTAATGAGGAACCTGAAAACCCAAAAGCCATTATTTGTATCGATGCCACTTATGTTAACATAGAGCGTAGCAAAAATTTTCAGACCCTCAGGCAGTCCTATTCAGTTCACAAACATTGCCATCTTGTTAAGCCAGTGCTAGTTGTTGCCCCAGATGGATATATTTTGGATGTGCATGGTCCATACTTTTCCGACCCAAGAAATAATGATGCGAGTATATTAAGATACCAATATAATCAGGATCAAGAACTAAGACACTGGCTGCAACCTGGTGATGTTGTGATTGTGGATAGAGGCTACCGAGATGCTCGAGAATTTTTAAATAATATTGGCATATCTGTGCAAATTCCACCAGCGCTAGAAGGTAGACGTGAATTGCCAACTGTAGAAGCCAACGCTAGCAGAATTATTACTAAGCAAAGGTGGGTAGTAGAAGCTCGAAACGGACACGTTCAGTCAATATTTAAAATTTTTCGTAACTGCTTTTCAATTGCCCAAATACCCAATTTGCGGACATTTTTCCGTGTTGCCTGTGCCCTAATAAACCGCTACCATTCACCATTACATATGGAAGAAGCAAATGAAGAAGTAGCACAAGAAATGCTTCAAATGGTAAACGAACCTAATCTTGTACAAGCTAGAGCGGAAAATAAAGGCTGGTTGAGGCGGCACGGCAGATGGGCACCTTTAGAACAAAACCAATTAGAAAATTTTCCAGTTCTAAATATAACTCAATTAAGACGCATAACTTACGGAACTTTCCAACTTAAACTTCTTACATACAGGATAACAATCACCAACTGGGCAACCACTTTTTCGAAATTGATACGGCGTTCAACGAATTAAATCTCGTTCGGCTTAGAATTAGATCTAGACAGAAATCAAATTATATATCAAATAATCATTAGCTATAAGCCTGTTCCTGATAATGATGCTGAACAAGAAGATGGTCCTATATTTGGCTACAATTGCCAATGCAAAACTGGAGCGCGAACTATAGGAATGTGTGCACATATAGCAGCAGTTATTTGGTTTTTGGGCTATGCAAGGCACGAAGAAGTTATTAGGCTACCGCAAACCAAAGTGCTAGCCGCTACTCAAGATGTTTTAAACAGGCATGATGTCGTCTAAATGTTCCGTTTCTTGTATATAAATCATGTAAATATTAGGTTGTTTATTTTATGTATAAGTTCCACTTTTTATCATGTAAATAATCATATTTAATACTAATTTTTGTTGAAACGCCCTGTATAAAATGTTAGAAAGTACAGAATTATAAAAATTACAAAACAGTATAATATGTAATGGTAACACTTGCGTATATCAATGTTAAAACCCACTGAACAGCCATTATTCTTATTAGGCACTATCACTTTAACGCCCTGTATATAAAAAACTAGCCATTATATTAGGTTGGTCCAATGACAAATATTGTTCAGATACTTTTAGTCTATAACATATTAAAATTTCATTAAATTTGACTGTGGTCTAAAAACCCATAAGAGGTGTGCTGGGTCCTTTGGTAGTCTTACTGAGTCCTTAGAAAAGTTGCACTTCTACTTACATCTAAATTTATCAGGGGAGGTTATTTTTGACCACGTTTAAATTCACATTCCATCTGGTATAATTGTTTTCCATAAACAGTTGTCCCAACACACTTTGTTTTAGTACACTCAAGTCACAACTGTAGAAGGTTGTGACTATTATTTCCCAGATTTTTGACATACCTTTGACTTTTACATTGTAGTCGAAATTTCGTAATATTTCCGATGTATTCAAAATCAAAAACAATCCTACTAATTTGCATGGGGACGTATATTGTAAAAAGCTTGATATAAATTAGTGTAGTGTAAAATTTGTATTAGTTTGCAGGAGTAGCATGTGTCGTCGTAGGAAGAACTCATGCAAGTGAAGTACAAGATGATTTAGTATCGTTGAAAGGTGTTTTACCAAATGTACAAAACGCAGCTCTAACTTTTTCTAATATGGGGATTGTTCTCTTACTTTTTGGTCTTGCTGGAGTGTTTGTGACTATGGCCGGTACTGATACGCTTCGGCATTTGGTAAATATCTATTGCGTTACTCCAATACTATATCATTATTTTCCAGTTCATTGTTGCAAATGGATGTTTAATTCTTGTCCACATATATTGCGCTATGTCCGTTGGTAGAGAATATAATAAAGACACCGGTACCTATAGTTTAACAGGTGTTCAGAATGCACTTAAAGCTGGCACTAAAGATTACTATTCCGACTCAGCCCTTGCAGCAGCTATGAATAGAGTACAAAAAAAGGTATATATTCTGTCTCAGCTATCAAACATATTAACAGGTTACATCCACATTATTTGTTATTATTTGTATCAAGATTATAATTTTTGAAAACATTACTTGGAATAACATCGTCTAACAGTCTAAATTTCAGTACAAATGTTGTGGGGGAAACAGTTTTATGGATTATACTAAAATAGTCATGATTCCTCGAAGTTGTTGTCGTATATTTTATCCCTTAACACTCGAGTATTTGTGTATGTGGTTTAACTGGCATGGTTGCGCACCTGCCGTGTACGACTCATTTGCAGAGAAAATGGGTCAATTTGGAACACTGTCCTACGCAATGGCTGCTCTGGAGGTTTGTAGACTTTTGTTTATAACACACGTCAAGGTTATCTGTGTAATTGCATTAGAGTGAGGTAATAAGATATAATCAAGACGATACCAAGTCACTTTTAAGTAATTCGTAGGTCAACATGTTTGATGCAATATACCTTATTTACCACATGATTTTTTATTAAACATATGTAGGACTACGGCAGACTGGTTCTAACGTTTGTATTTGATATGCGCTTAATGTACTTTAAAGCTAGTTTTAATAAGTCGTTTAGTTTGTGATATATATATATATATATATATATATATATATATATATATATATATATATATATATATATATATATATATATATATATATATATATATATATATATATATATATATATATATATATATATATATATATATATATATATATATATATATATATATATATATATATATATATATAATATATACAGGGTGACATAGAAAAAGTGCCATGCATAGTGCCACGCGATAGAAGGCACTAAAACAAGAAAAAAAGTTTCCATGAACTTAGGTCCGCAACGCCTTCGTTTAAAAGATATAGGGTGTTGAAGTTTAATTATTTTTTTGTTTTTTTCTTAATATCTTCTTACAATGATGTAATAAGCGGACGAAATTTTGTATACAGGGGCTTTTTATCACACAGAATTCAAATATGACCTTAGTTCTTTTGTTACTGAAGAGCAGTAATCATATTACAAGCCCCCCACGACAAATCCACCTATTTTCAAACCTCCTTTCAAAAAACGTCCTTACCACTCAAGAAAAGTGACCTAGCTTGCCATCAAGCATAAAGTCCACTCTTGCAACAATGTCCAATGAAACATCTTCTAATAATATGTTTAGGTTATTCCTTTTCAACAATGCGACGAGTTCTGGAAACTCCCACTACTAACTTTTTTTTTTAAACAGACATCTTCACTTATGCATGTCAATAAATGTTCGAACATTAGGAACCTGTCTTAAAGCATATCGTTCTCGATAGATATGTTGAGCTTTGGAGAAATTTGACCGAGCTCCTCGGTCAAATTTGCATGGATCGAATGCATTTTTCTCGTAAACTGTTGGTCCTAGCGACATCAATAAGGTACACCTTTCTGAAGCATGAAAGATGGGAAAATAAATTTTTCCAGTCGAAAATGACATACAGTGTAAGGCAAAAAAGTTAGGACCGATTCAAACATGATGGAAACCTGTATGTGGCGCCCTCTATCAGTAATAAAAGAACTAAGGTCATATTTCAATTCTGCGTGATAAAAAGCCCCTGTATACAAAATTTCGTCCACCTATTACATCATTGTAAAAGATATTAAAAAAAAAATTAAACTACAACACCCTGTCTTTTAAACGAAGGCGTTGCGGACCTAAGTTCAGAGAAACTTTTCTTCTTATTCTAGTGCCCTCTATCGCGTGGCACTATGCATGGTACTTTTTCCCATGTCATCCATATATATATATATATATATATATATATATATATATATATATATATATATATATATATATATATATATATATATATATATATATATATATATATATATATAACCAGAGATAGGTAATCTTGAAATAAAAATTCCGAAAGCTAGATAAATGTCAAAGAGTGTTTCTCTTTTTTAAATAAACAAGCTTCAATAAGATTGACTGCAACCTCAGGTTCTGAAAATAATAATTTTATATATATATATATATATATATATATATATATATATATATATATATATAGTGAATTCTTAATAACTAGGTATAGTTATATTTTTAAAAGGATAATGCTGGGATTTCCTAGTTTTTAATTTAATTTTTAACCGAAATATATAAAAATAGTAATAAATATTATCACATTATGGCTTTTTACCTGTATGCCTACTGGAACCAGGAAATCCCAGCATTATCCTTTTAAAATATATATATATATATATATATATATATATATATATATATATATATATATATATATGTATGTATAGAGTCACGGCAAAATCTTTTCCGTTGTGGGGGTGAAATTGTTAGAGAGAGACAAACTTAACATACCAACTTCCATAATAACCCTGATAATTACAAATGATATATCTATGTTAGTGAAATACACGTTGTTGGGTTGTTAGAACTGCCGAATAAATTACAATGTTGTCAGCTCTTCTGTTTACACATAACTTCTAATTTTGACGTTTTCCACATTTTCAGATTTTCGATTAGTGTGGCTTGCATTGTTCAAAATGTTACAATTGCTTAATCATCGCAAAATGATCTAAGAACTGTTAAAAGTATTGTTACTTAGTTGAGAACGAGTATTTCCATCAAAAACTAATTTTCAAAATAAATGTAAACAATATAACCTAAGTATTATGTTGACGTCGAATTTCGTACGTTTGGCAACAATGTCAAGCGCTGACGTTTATCCCCACATTGGAAAAGAGTTTGCCGCGACTATATATATATATATATATATATATATATATATATATATATATATATATATATATATATATATATATATATATATAGGAGGCCGAACTTAGGCACATACGTTTTTGGTGTTATTCAGTGAGGTAATCATTAAAAATGGCGGACAGTTTCCATTTTGTAATATAATTTTAAATGAGATCATATGGCAAGTAATAACTCACTTGAAAGCTCGTTCCAAGTCCGTACAAGTCCTTTTCAACGACATCAACAAGATTAAAGTATTACTACTGACTCATGAGTTTCAATCCAAAAACCTCAAAACATTAAAAGCGTATTTAGGTTGAAACTCACGAATCAGTAGTAATATTGTAATGTTGTTGAAGAGGGACTTCGACCGAGGTTTAAAATGAGGCATTATTTGTCATATGATCCCATTCAAAATTATTTTACAAAATGGCGGCTAAATGGAATCATATGGCAAGTGCTACCTGATTTGAAAGGTAGTTTCAAGTCCTTTTCAACGATATCAACAACATTAGAATATTACTACTGATTTATGAGTTTCAACCCGAAAACCTAAAAAAATATGGGCGTTTATGGGTCGAAACTCATAAATCAGTAGTAATACTTTAATCTTGTTGATGTTGTTAAAAAGTTTTCAAATGAGGTATTACTTGCAATATGATCTCATTTAAAATTATTTTACAGAATGGCGACTGTCCTCCATTTTTAATGATTACGTCGCTGAATACTATCAAAACTTTGTATATGTCACTTGGGTGTCCCAAAGTTTTATTAATTTCAGTTTTACGGTTCACATAATAGGTTGGAGGGGTGGCTTTTGACGGACACTATATACATATATATATATATATATATATATATATATATATATATATATATATATAATGTGTCCCAAATTAGCTTCTCTATAAAGGGATCTCGGCTTCTGTTATACTTACGGCAAAGGTTACATGGGGAAAGTTTTAGAGGAAGCTTAGAGCATTCGATATCCGGTTTCAGATTTACTATCGATGAATTGGTTTTGAAAATATCGGCGAAAAACCGAAAATGGCGGAATTCGTTTTTCGCCAGTAAAACCGAAATGGTTAATTTGACAGCTGTCACAATGAGATTATTCGGACACTTTTTTAAGACGAATAAGATGGCGTGTATGACATGTCACAATCGTCTTTTGTTATCCCACAATCTGCTCAACTTTCATTTTTCTTATTGCCGCCATATTGGATTTTTCGATTTTTTGAAAGAGCGCATTATTTCCAGTTTAGTGATGTCTCACAAGTGCATAAAAGATTAGAGTTTCATCGAAATATCACACTTTCTAAAGTTAGGTCTTATTTATTATTAGTAGGCCATGATTTATTTGTCAGTAAAATTGGGTTTTATTTTTTCCATATAAGGTGGCTCTGACTTTGACGTTGAATAATTCAAAGTAGTGTTTTCATAAGTAGTACGCTTTTCTGTCATTAAAATCATAAACGTGACACACAAATTATAAAAGCCTGTTCAAAATGGCCGTTATTCCCTATTCAAATGAAGAAAAGTTTGACATGTTAGCGCTTTACTTGCAGTCAAACAGAAACGCCGACATTACCTCAGTGAGGTATTTGGAGATGTACCCCGAACGACGGCAGCCTCATAAAACCCACTTCAGAAAAATTGTAATTAATTTAATTAACTATGGGGCCTTCGAACAACCTAAAAGCGGATACAATATTGATAATGAAAATCATGACAGAAACATTTTACAAGCTGTCAACGAAAACCCCAGTGCATCGGTAAGAACGGTAGAACGGGAAATTTGTGTGTCAAAATCAACGGTACAACGAGTGTCAAAAAAGAATAACTACTATGCATACAAACCCACAGTAGTTCAAGGACTTAAGGAAACTGATTTTCCAAGACGAATGCGCTTCTGCAAGTGGTATACTAGAATGTGTAATGAAAATCCCGATTTTGTTAATCATCTCTTGTGGTCTGATGAGAGTAGGTTTACGAATTGTGGAGTTTTTAATAAGCACAACATTCATCATTGGGCTGTAGAAAACCCTCACGAAGTGGGAGAGAGACATCTACAGACCAGATTTGGAAGTAACGTTTGGTGTGGGATTATTGGTAATTTAATCTAACTTACCTATTTTAATTGGGCACCTTTGTATTATAAATTATGAATCATTGCAGGAAATCGACTTATAGGACCATTTTTGTTTGACTATAACTTAAACGGACAGAGGTACCTAGAGCTTTTGCGAAACCAGGTTGTGCCGACTTTACGAGCTACTCTCACCGAAGATGAGTTCAGAAGAACCTGGTTTCAACAGGATGGATGTCCGGCACACAACACCATTCAAGTCAGGAACTTCTTAAGGGAGCAGTTTGATGAAAGAATTATTGCATTAAATGGTCCAATATCTTGGCCTCCTAGATCCCCTGACCTTTCACCCTTGGATTTCTACCTCTGGGGTCACACAAAGAATGAGGTCTACGAGTTTGATCCTCCTGCGACCATAGAAATCCTGAGACAGAGAGTTTTGGATACATTTAGAAATACACTTGCTAGGGTTATACGAAGAACAGTCACCAATTGTCAAAAATGTCTCGATGTAAATGGACGTCATTTTGCAAATCTGTAAATTAATTGTAATTGTAATTTTATTGTAGGTTGTTCAAAGGTTCAAGTATTAATTAAATTAATGACGATTTTTCTGGCTTTATTTTTAACACACTCATATCTGGGAATTTGTCCCAAAACATCTGTCTTGTTGAGAGGTCGTTATTTAATTTCATGTTTTATTGAAAATTCAAAGAATTTTATACATTGTCTATTAATGTTATTTTGCGACAAATAAATCATGGCCTACTAATAATAAATAGGACCTAACTTTAGAAAGTGTGATATTTCGATGAAACTAATCTTTTATGCAGTTGTGAGACATCACTAAACTGGAAACATTGTGCTCTTTCCAAAAATCGAAAAATCTAATATGGCGACCATAAGAAAAATGAAAGTTAAGGCAGATTGTGGGATAACAAAAGACGATTGTGACATGTCATAAACGCCATCTTATTCGTCTTAAAAAGGTGTCCGAATAATCTCACATTGTGACAGCTGTCAAATTAACCATTTCGGATTTACTGGCGAAAAACGAAATCCGCCATTTTCGGTTTTTCGCCGATATTTTCAACACCAATTGACCGATCGTAAATCTGAAACCGGATATCGAATGCTCCAACCTTCCTCTAAAACTTTCCCCATTTAACCTTTGTCGTAAGTACAACAGGAGCCGAGATCACTTTATAGAGAAGCGAATTTGGGACACATTGTATATATATATATATATATATATATATATATATATAGGGTGTTTCAGTGCTATTGGGCCAAACTTAAAGGGTAGTTCCTATCTTAAATATAAATTGAAAAAATAAATTTCAACTCAAAATGACTTTTCGTTTAAAAGATACAGGGTGTCAAAATTTAAAGAAATATGTCAGCTTCTGGTTATAACTCGGGTAAAATTAAACCGATTTTGATGCCATTTGGAAACAAAGACAAAAACAACAGAAAACAAAGATCTTTAATTTGGCTATTTCAGATTTTGTGGATATATTCCAGTGGCGTAGATATTTTAATTTTGAATTTTATTTATGGTGCTGCAAACGGGAACGGTAGTGAAGCCTCTAGTGTATATCGACAACGAGTTTCCTGATAGGCGGCATCCAAACCGTAAAAATTTCCAACGCATTCATGACTGGAGTTCTGAAGAGGCCTGCACCCTCTGGACAAACGAAGCTCAGGCGTTTTAAGTGGAAGTTTTAGAGCGCGTAGCAGAAAATCTATCCGCCAGCACTCGTGCTGTTAGAAATAAGCTTTGTTCATTTGCGCTAACGAAATGATATTATCTCTGCATCAATTTTAACTTAAAAATCAACAAAAGTATTTACCGTGCCCTTTTGACAACATTGTCAATATGCCACTTGAAATTTTAAAACCTTAAAGAAGGTAATTATTTATCAAATTTGAGAAAAATTGTGACGAGAAAAAATTTTTGTATTCACCTCAAGATACTATGTGCCAAGTTTGTAGCAAAAATAACGACTTTTTTTTTAGAAACTAGACACAAACATTTTTCGTTTTTCTTATAGATTTTATGGTCAAAAATGTATTTTAATCCAGCGGTATGAGAAATACATATTCTTTGTTAATTTCAATGTGTTTTTCTTTGAAAAGTTATTTCCTCGTATGCTGGTCATCTTTTGTGAGATGGGTTTGTGTAAAAGAAAACAAACTCAGAACATAAGGTGTAACTGATTATTTAAATTTAAAAGAGGAACAATCATACCCTAAAAATACTGGAATATTTTATGCGGAGTCTATTTATTTGAATCGGATAAGTAGCCTTTGGACAAACAGTGACTTAATTTCAACAAACTTCAGTTTTTAGTAGTTACTGCGTCAAATTTAGGTGATTACTACTATTTCAAAGAATTGTTAAATTTTGTGAAAGGCAATGTTTACCAAAGAAGAAAATGTAGAAATTGTTTTAATTCATGCAGAAGATAAGACGAACAGAGAGACAGCCACTATTTTTAATCATAAACATCCTGAAAAAAGCATATCACATTCAACCGTCGCGTCAGGCGCATCCTTCAAAAGTTTTTAGGATCAGGATCAGTAGAAAATGAATTTAAGACGCCCCTCGCAAAATGGGTAATGGACGAACAAGAAGAAAATGTTTTACAGGGTGTTGCAACGGACGTAGCACCCTTTGATACTACTTTTGTTTATTTAACCCGCCCCAAAGAATAAGATTTTTAAACTTTTTTAATATCAGTGAATAAAATTTAATGATTGAGATGATTATTTATCATTACGATCTATTAAAACTCAATGCGTTCAATTTACAGATACCAATTACTAATTAATTTTTACTTTGCTTGCTAATTAATTTCGGTTTGCGTAAATGAATTTGATGCTTTATGTTTACTAACTACTTTCTTAATTGGTTGCAACGGCTATCTCAAGGTAATATAAAGAAACGATTTCTCTTATCATTGCCCACAATTATGCTCATTTTGATTTATTTATTTATCTGGATTCCTATTGCGTTGATCTCTTTCTGCATTTATATATTCAATAATCGTGTAAGCTTGTGATATTAATAATCTTTAGCATTAAAAGTAAATCAAACGTTATACTCATCTAATTAAATTCCAAATCTAAACTAAAATGCATCAATGCGTTGTTTACAAAAATCAAACCTATAATATAAGATAATATTCTTAAAACTAACATATAACAAATAAAATCCTTATCAGAATTAAAAGATTGTTTTCGTTTAATTGTGACAGCAAAAAAAAGTTTCGAGAAATCAAACACACAAAAAAATTGTATATATTAACACAAACTTATTTTCGTTTCAAAACTGATGATGTAATGCTGGCGTTTCTTTGACCTCAGATAGGTTAGAGCCTGCACTTTCGATGATGTCACCTACCGGCACCCTGGAACCGCTTCTCTATTGTTGTCCTTACCTTTCCTTATACCTTTGTGTAGTTGAATACGCTTCTAGTTTTCTTTCCTCAATTAATAATTATAGTTAATACTTGTACGATATATTTACACTATACATTTTTTACTCAATCGTTCAGTGTTAACAACAAATAGCCTGCGCAACAAGATGCAAGCTATTTACAAACCGCGAATGCTCTTTTTTTACACATCAATAAATTTGAGTTATTGTCCTTTATACTTCGATTTCCCAGTTTGGGTCGATTACTGTCTATTATATTTATTGTTCACTATTTAAACACAATTGATTACGGATCTGAGATATATTCAACGCGTTATCTTCACTTATTACGTCTCTTTTTATTATTTTAATAAGGAAGGTAATTTTCTACTTCTTCCCTATCACCGTTAATTAATTCTTATTTGTAATTTAAAACTTTATAGGGCAGCGTGGCTATACAATGTCACTTAGACTGCGAATTTTGGTCGCTTATTTTTATGCGACCCTTTCTGTTAGCTTACTTATTGCGACTGTTTGTGATCGCTCACTGTATGCGACTGACTTAAAAACTCATGATTGTAACAGCGTCATTCCCTTCCAACGCATTCATGCTCGTGAAAATGCCGCGTATTTAAATACTTTCAAATTGAATATATAGATAACTTATGGAAATAAATTCTAGCTTTTCATCTTAATATTAATTAGATTCAAATACAAATAAACAATAACCATTTCTTTATTCAGGAAAATAATATATAAATATCTAATCTCGTATAATTTAGCGCGTTATTTTGTTTTTTTAAAGCTCCCGTTACAATGTAATCAAAAAACATCACTTGCCGCAATTTCCAACAGATCTGAAACAAAACAAGGTAAATAAGAAATAGTCTAAAGAAAAACAAATACTATCCATACAAAGAAAGATTTATTAGCAAGCTGCAGGAACGAGATTTTGATATTAGAGTTGATTTTTGCGCATCTGTACAAGGAGAATTAGAAGAAAACTGATCTTATGCAAAATACATATTATTCTCGAATGAAGCAACTTTTTCATCTAACGGAGTAGTAAGCTCTCAAAATTGCAGATGGTGGACTGACGAAAACCCCAACTTTATTATCGAATGCAAGGACCAATATTCTTTTAAAACTAATGTTTAGTGTGCCATTTATAATGGCAGACTTATTGGGCCTTCCTTCTTCCGCAGAAATCTAAATGCCGAACGTTATCTAACCTTTCTCTCAATTGAAATGGTAAACGAAATTGACATGTCATTAGCGGAAAGATCAAAATTATGGTTTCAACATGATGGCGCTCCAATTCATTCTACCCATGAGGTGAGAAATTACCTAGACGATTTATTTAGAGGCAAATGGATCGGCAGGTACAATACTTCGGGCCAGCGAGATCGCCTTATCTCACACCCCTCAACTTTTTTTTATGGGGGCACTTAAAGCAAAAAGTTTACCAAAAACGACATTTTCAAAATGTCGTTCAGTTAGAAAACACAGTAAGAGAAGTTTGTAATGATATACCTGTTAGTTTTTTAAGAACTACAATGAAACACTTTTCTAGAAGAAAGGAAAGGCTAGGGCAGACATACAGAAACCCAACAGTCTTTTAGTTTGGTTTAGTTTAGCATTTTTGTTCCCAAAACCTACTGTGGTACCTAAGTCACTCAAATAAAATATATGCAATGTTAACGAACTTATTTAAAATTAATTTAGAAAAAAAAATGTAAAAATAAAAAATTGGCACACAGTATCTAGAGGTGAATACAAAAATTTTTTCTCGTCACATCTTTTTTCAAATTTGATAAATAATTACCTTTTTTAAGGTTTTAAAATTTTAAGTGACATATTGACAATGTTGTCAACAGGGTTCGATAAATATTTTTGGCGATTTTTGGGTTAAAATTGATGCAGAGATTAATGGCAGAAGTGATTTATGAAAAAAAAACTAGTACAACAATTTCCATACAGTGCGGACCTTTTTACGAACATTGTACATATGTACGTATAGAAGGTTATGCAATCAACTTTTTTTTTCACTATCGCTAAATCGACTTATTCGCTCATTTTACAACTTTTGACCAAGGTGCGTCAAGATTAGGGTCAATTTTTGTTTTTTATTAAATATTCCTAAAACAGCTGAATATTCCAAATATATAAAAATACCCCATATATTTTTTAGTATTTTGCACGAAAAATAGGATGGGTTCAGCATGGGACAAAATAGAGTGGGGGAAGCTACGCCTCCTGACCGAATAGGACAAAATGGAGTGGGGGGTCGGGGTGGGGCCGGCTTTCTTTCAGGGGCGTTTTTCAACCCCTGGGCGGGGTTTAGACACTAATTAAGGTCCTTTGGCAATATTAAGGGCCTTTTTGGCGGTCTAACCCCCTGGTTGGGGGTGTTGATGCCCCTAGGGTGTGGTCTAGCGGACATTTTGGCAGGATTAAGAGAGGGGTTATAGCTTATAGCTTCATTAAGGCGGGGTTAGACTAGGTTATACCCGTTCGTTTTTTCTGATTGGTTGTACGTATATTAAGGCATGGCTATGACTAGACCACACCCATTTCCTTTTACCTGATTGGTTCGTGTAAGCCCCCGCCCCTTTTCTGACTTCTGCTTAGTTTTTAGCCCCACTACTCAGCAACTAAGCATCTGTACACTAACTGGAGGATTAACTCGTTGCATTCTGAATGGTTATAGCTGGGAAATTTGAATTTGTATTCTAATAAGGGGGACAGGTGTTGGGCTTCGCAACTTGCTCTCGAGGCTTCGCCAAATTGTCATGATCGGGACTTGTTCGGGGGGTCTTCGTGCATTGTCGTGACACACTTGGCGGGAAATTCGAATTTGTATTCTGATAAGGGAGGCTAATGGTAACTTGTAAGATAGGTATATGGCTGCGCAACTTGCTTTTGGGTCTTACCCCTTCCCACAAAATTTTAATTTGTTTGTGGAGTCATCTAAAGGTGTATGACGTATGCTCTAGTGATAGTTTTCTGTTAATAATATAAACTACAATAAAAAGATAAAGGATTTTTTAAATAATGGTTTATTACAAGTAATAGTGTTTTAAGAATACATCTTATGTGTCAGTATCAGCAGTACCCTCCTTATTTGATAGATCTTATGTTAGAGCTTCCTTCTCAATGGACTTCGCTGCGTCTGTAAAAGATAAAGGGTTTTATTAATAATAATTTATTATAAGTGATGCTATTTTAAGATTACATCTCGTGTACCATCAGTATCCGGCTTACCTAGGTGATATTCTGACACAGTCTTCTTTTCGCTACTAATATTAACTAGACCATTGCTGTCAGTCACATTTTCTTTATCTACCTTCTTGGCCTTCGTGGCGTCTGTAAAAGATAGGCTTTATTAATAATAATTTATATAGTAATGCTATATCAAGATTACGTCTCATGTATTCTAATAAGGGGCCTAATGCTAACTTGTAAGACAAGTGTAGGGCTTAGCAACTTGCTCTCAGACCTTCGCGCCTTTGAACAAAAATTTGAATAAAGGTACATACAGGTCCCTGTAATGGTTATGGCGGGAAATTTGAAATAACGGTCTATGACTAAGTTTTAAGGTACGACGTATGCATCTGGGTCTCAACCAACTGTTGCGTACAACATATTTTTGTTTTAATTATTTTGAATTTGTATTCTAATAAGGGGGGCCTAATGCTAACTTGCAAGACAGATATGGGGCTTCGCAACTTGCTCTCGTCCTTCGCCCCCTTTGTCGTGATTTCCTTGGTGGAAAATTTTAGTTTGCATTCTAACAAGATGCCCTCTAATACTAACTTGTAAGACAGGTATAGATCTTCACAACTTGCTCTCGTGGCTTAGCCCCTCGCCGAATCTTTGTTTTCGATTTTTTATTAAATCTTTCAATCTCTACATTCGTATTGTTTATTGTGAGAAATTTGAGAAATTTGAAACTAATCAGGGGGCCTAATGCTACCTTATAAGACAGATGTGGGACTTCTTAACTTGCTTTCAAGCCTTCGCCTCCCTGGAGGAAAATTTGAAATTGTATTTAAGTCTTTTCATGTTATGGCGGGAAATTTAAATAAGTGGGGTCCTAATGCTAACTTATAATACAGGTATAGGTCTTCGAAACAGCAAACTGTTTGAGTTTAAAGGTTTTTAAAAATATACTACTAGGTAAAGCCATGATCAACTTCCCTTGAAGAAAACATACACTAGTTTAAAAATACACCACAAACAACCAAGTCTGCTTTAAAAAAATAAGTGTAATCTAATTTGAGAGCTTTCTTTGTCTAATATGAAATCAGTTTCTGTCAGCCTTATTCGTAATGCAAAAACAAAAACAAGCTGTTCGTCTAAGCGTAAGGGTGAAATCAATAACAGTCATTTAACACTTATGACTCATAATTAAATTGTCTATAATGTTGTCAGACAAAAACAAATGATTTGATTTATTAATCGATTTGCGTGACGGTGTCTTATGAGTTAGTGTGCATTAGCGATTTTAGTCACGACTTAGGGTTAGTATTGTCAGAAGTCAGTATTTTTTGAGTTAAGGGTTAGTTTTGCAAGTTGTAACTTAATTCAAATGAATTGGAACCTGTTTTTGAAGTGAGAGTTGTTTTTTCAAGCTGTAACTTAAGGATTTTTGAAATGAAGGTTGTTTTTTGTATACGTAGTTATTCAAAATAGACAAATGTGTGGGGTTAGATAAACAAAGGGTCAAATGCCTGGGGTCAAATTCAAATTCCCCGCAGTTTCTCAAATGCCAAGGTCTACTCGTTTACCTTCAACCAAACTAATCTACTTTTAAAAATAAGTGTAATCTAATTAGTCATTAACAAAGAACATATACACCACAACTGCATTTTTCATGGTCCATTTGCCTTTCTCGTAATTAAGTAATTGGGGGTTTTCCCAGACACGATAGATGAAATTGAATAGCGAAAGTTGTTAACTACTTTACATTAATAATTGTTGGAAGACATTAAGTGGTTTACATTGACCATTTATAAACAAAACGTGGTAAGTGAATGTGTCGTGAGTGTAAACAGCAAAAGCCAGCCCTGCCAAGGCGTTTTTTCAATACGGGTGCGTGATTGTTTTGATTTTAACCCTTACACCTTAACTTGTTATAAATATAAGACCATTTTTGACTCGTGTATTTCCGATAAAACTGATGTGTGTGTGTGTGTAAAATAACATAGAGGACTGCTTTCAAGTATGGTTATATTCGTTATTGTATAGACATTTTTACTAATTTAACTGTTTTTATCACTGCATGCAAAACTAACCAATAGTCATACGTTAATTTGCTTTGTGTTACAACTGGCTTGTATGTGTGTGTGTGTGTGTGTGTGTGTGCTGTGTGCGTGCGTGCGTGCGTGCGTGTGTGCGGGCGTGCGTGCGTGCGTGCGTGCGTGCGTGCGTGCGTGCGTGCGTGCGTGGTGCGTGCGTGCGTGCGTGCGTGTGTGTGTGTGTAGTATTAGAAACACTGGGTTGTATTCTTTTTTACTAGGTATTTTAGCAATTAAGGTTGATTTTTACAGACTGTAAAATAATTCAAGTCGGTATTTTGCAAGCTGTAAGTTAAATCAGACCTTGTATTTTTGAAATGGAAACTGGTTTTGCAAGATGTAAGTTATAATTTGATTGCTTGAGTTTGATTTGAGGATGATCAACTGTTTTCCCATGCTGGTGCCCTCACGTTTAGAAAGAGTATCAGCTCTGCGTGTTAATTAGCTTTATCTACAAAGTAAGCGGTCGTTAATAGGAGCCAGGTATATACAGGGAGAGAACTGTTACCTGAAGCTTATGTAGAATTGTTAGCGCAGCTTCTTGATTTGATTGAGTTTAATCTGATTGATTTGTTTGATTGAGTCTTATCCACTTGCGATAGAGGACTGTTTTCAGGTGTGGTTATATTTGTTATTGCATGGTTGTGTAATAATAATAGCGATGCGCACTGGATAAAATTAAAAAAAAAGCATTGTGTCCTATAGCTACTTTAAGTGATGAAATCTGTGTTATTTTGAAATCGTAGATGTGTCACCAAAATTAGAGCCTTAAGTACCTTTAAACTCAAATAGGTTGAACTGGTAATGCTCATTTTTCTTAACTAAGTATATGAAACGAAGGATGATTTTTTTGAGGTATAGGTGTAATTTATTCTTGAAACCAAAGATTTCAATACAAATTCAAACTTCGAACCAAGGAGGCGAAAGCCCAGAAGCAAGTTCCAGAGGCCTTTACTTGTCTTACAAACTCGCATTAGGTCCCTTATCAGAATACAGATTCAAATTTCTCACAATAAATAATCAGAATGTAGAGAATTAAATACAAGTTCAAATTTACCGTCAAGGGGGCCATGACAACGTGGGCGAAACCCCAAAAGCAAGTTCCGAAGACCTATACCTGTCTTATAAGTTAGCATTAGGGCCACAATTATTAGAATACAGATTCAAAATAATAAAAACAAAAATATATTGTACGTAACAGTGGGTTGAGGCCTAGATGCTTACGGCGTACCTTAAAACTTAGTGATGGACCCTTATTTCAAAATTCCCGCCATAACAATTACAGGGACCTGTATGTACCTATATTAAAATTTTTGGTCAAGGGTGCGAAGGCCTGAGAGCAAGTTTCTAAAACCTGCACCTGTCTTACAAGTTAGCATTAAGCCTCTTATTAGAATACAAATTCATGTTTCCCGCCATAACCAAGCAGAATGTAGCGACTTTACCTGAAGATGATGCAGTCTTTAACGAGGAGTCTAAAAAATGTGACTGCGTGCTGTGGCCAGGTTAATGCTAGTAGTAAAAAGGACGCTGTGTCAGAAGATCACCCAGGTAAGCCGGATGCTGATGCTACATGAGGTGTAATCTTCATACAGCGTTGCTTATAATGAATTATTATTAATAAACCCATTATCTTGTATAGACGCCGCGAAGGCCAAGGAGGTCGAATGATAGTAGCGAAAAGGAAGCTGTGTTAGATCACCCAGGTAATCCGGATACTGATGGTACAAGCGATGTGATCTTAAAATAGCATCATTTGTAATAAATTAGTATTAGTAAAACCCTTAATCTTTTACAGACGCAGCGAAGTCCATTGGGAAGGAAGCTGTAACACAAGATCTATCAAATAAGGAGGATAATGCTGATACTGACACAAGATGTATTCTTAAAACACTATATAAGATGTATTCTTAAAATACCTGTAATAACCATTATTTAAGAAATCCTCTTTTTATTGTGGTTTATACTGTTAACAGAAAACTGTCACTAGAACATACACGTTTAGATGACTCCACAAACAAATTCAAATTTTGGAGGAAGGGTTAAGACCAAAAAGCAAGATGTGCAGCTATACACCTGTCTTATAAGTTAGCATTAGCCTCCCTTATTAGAATACAAATTCAAATATTCCGCCAAGTGTCACGACAATGCACGAAGACCCACCAAACAAGTTCCGATCAATACAAGGGGGCGAAGGCTCGAGAGCAAGTTGCGAAGCCCTACACTTGTCTTACAAGTTAGCATTAGGCCCCCTTATTAGAACAAAAATTCCCAGCCATAACCAATCAGAATGAAGAAAATTAATCCTCCAATCAGAGTACAGATACTGAGTAGTGGCGCTAAGGACCAATCAGAAGCCAGTAAAGGGGCGGGTCTTACGCGAGCCAATCTGGTAAAAGGAAATGGGCGAGGCCTAGCCATAGCCACGCTTTAACACGCGTACAACCTATCAGAAAAAAGGAATGGGTGTAGCCTAACCTTAACCCCCCCCTTAATGAAGCAATAGGGCCTTATATAGCCTTAACGCCCTCTTAACCCAGCCAAAATGGCCGCTAGACCACACCCTAGGAGCATCCAACACCCCTAACCAGGCGGTTAGATCGCTAAAAGGGCTCTTAATATTGCCAAAAGGACCTTAATTATGCACTAAACATGGGATTGAAAAACGCCCCCAAAAAGAATCCTACCACACCCCTAGCCCCACCTAGACCCCCCACTTCATTTTGCCCTATCTGGTCAGGGGGCGTGGCTTCCCCCACTCTATTTCGACCCATGCTGAGCTCATTCCACTAAGAAAGTCCGGTAATGCACTAGTATTCACCTAGTTTGAAACAGTTTTAATGATTTATTAGAAGAAGCTAGGAAAGTCGCGATTTTATCATATATCGATCCAAAATTTAAAGATGAAGGCGTTTTAAGAGAACAATTTAGTTACGAAGATGACGATGAAACAATAGAAAATGAAAAATTAAAATGTAAAGTACATTACTTTTTTAATTTGTTAGATATTACTGCAACATCTTATAACGATATATCCGTATAACTATTATCTGCCCATGCGGCAATTCTCAAATGTCTATGGAATATTTCGGAATTTAACGGTCACTCTGAATCGGAACAGCTAGAGTTTGTATAAAACTTGAGTGTATATTAAGTGATAAAAATCGAAATGGATTTGATATAAATGGTATAGAACTTATGCAACAATTGTAGTTTTTGCAGAACCTATTGGCGAATTACTATCCTAAATTACATTGTAACCAATAATTCACATTATTTTCGTGGCATTACGAATTTTATTGTCAATGCTACTTTGCATAGCCACAGCGGAAAGAACGTTCTCCAAATTAAAAATCATTAAAAACTATTCACGTTCTACTATGGTACAAGAACGATCTTTCTATCATTCCAATGGGGTTAGACATTGAAACGTTAATACAACAAAAAAACAAAGCGCTTAAAGTCCAGTTCTGTTAAAATATGTTCAATGTTCCAATAATTTTGTTTAAAATTTTTGCATTTATGAATACAATTTTTAAAATTTAAAATTACCATGATTTTAACTTGAAAAATTCTAAGCTGAATGTGTAAGATAGAAGTTAAAACAAAAAAAATGTCTTCCATTTTATAACAAGGTTTGTTATGTGTGTGGATGTCTGTTATTGTCTACGATGTCTCCAGAATGACAACACTGAGGTAATGGGGTACTGGGTACTGAGGTATTGAGAATAGATTTTGTGAGAAACTCAGCGGAGGAGAGGGTGGTTTATTAGAAGGAGTTTTTGGTTTTTATCAATTATTTCTGAAGCAGCCGTATATTGTATGGATATAAAAACACCATCAAACTTTAAACATACCAATTAATTATGTTTCAAGCAATTTTTTGATTCGGGCAAACATGTTTCTAAGGTGCAGTTTAAGTGTTAGCTCGATTTTTCAATTTTCAATATCTGAATAAAGATTGTTATGTGTTTAATTGGAAAACGTTTCTTTTAGTGACTTTCGTCATTTTTCAAATTTATTTACTAAAAATAGCAATTTATTCTTAGGTTGAATGCTTCCAATTCACTATTTTGCAAATTTTTACGCATCTCTAATTGCATTTAAGTTTACGTATGTAACTTTCGTACACATCTCTTATTTAGTTAAAATAAATCAAATTTAATACCTTCAGCGACATCTCTGAGATTTCGGATCACTTAATATAAAGCAGTTAAATAGGAACCGGGGATCTTTTAGGGTCAAATAAAACAAATACATATAATAAGTACATATTTTCTACACATTTTAACTTTTGGCAACAATGATTAAATACAAATTTTATCAAGTTTGTAAAATTGATTTTAAGGTGTTGGCCAATTTTTCTTCCTTTTAAGAACGCCTTTGATGGTGGATGTTGAGTTTCTAGAGAATCTTTTGTTTCTGGTTCTGGATGCTGAAGCATCATTCTTTTGGAAAATTCTCACTTAAAGTAATACTTGGTTAAGTAAAAGTATTACTAGCGCTTTTAAAAGGCGGATATAATTAAAATTATTCATTCGTCCACATCTTCGGTAAGTGGCACATGTTAATTAAAATTGTTTTCAGGTTTTCGAATATAAAAGCATTCAATACTAATTCTTCACATATAAAGACCTTCTTTTAGCATCTCCGTACTACCTACATTTCTAACGGTAATCCTTCTTAACTTTTCTGCTCACATTTTTCTGTTACGTCAGATCTTTTTTTTCATCACCTGGTTACACGATTGTGTTTCTAAATTTCAAATACACCTGGAAGGTCTACAACGAAAATATACGGATACTAATTGTGTAATGAAATAATTGACAATTGTTACCTCTAATTAAGTTTATATATTTAAGGTGCTTCCAGCAGTTCACTTTCACAAAATTCTTTAATCTAATTCAGTTTTGAATATTTTTGCATTCAATCACAAATAAAACTTTAATTGAATCATTAAAATGGATAGACCACACCCAAACAAGTTTAGCTTCCATTTTGACCTAATTAATTCTAGCTTCTGTGGCTACATTCAACCAACGACTTAACTCCTGTTTGATTGACGTTACGATTATTTGTATTACCGTGAACTACTGCAAAGTTAGACCTTTAATTTCAGACAAAATTTGTAAATTTGTCTCGTAATCTTTATGTGTTATGTGCATTACTTTTTTCTGTGGACAAGATTGTTCGGACCAATTTATTTCCTATAAATTTCTTGATTACTTTGTTTGTTACGGTAGTTATTTACTCTGGACCAAACAAGCTTTCCAATTTACTGTATACTGGGTGAAGCGTAAGGCAAGCAAGTTCATTAATTAATTTTTTTATTTTACTAAACATCCCAATGGGATTATGTGTTAAATTAGCCAATTCCGAATACGAACAGTAAGATCTTACAGCGTCGGGAAGGGGGCATATAATAATTTTATTATATATTTTCTTTATTGAAATTTAAATTGTAATTGCCGTGGGCACAATCTGAGGCTCACTGCTTGCTGTCGTGGGCTTTGGTGAATGTAAATTTATTTTTGTATTCTGTTGTCAGGATATCGACAATAAAATTACTTTATTGGGGAAATTGTTAACTTCTTTCTATTTCTCCCTTTCAATTCTATTTCTTTTTTTTTTGGTAAATCCTATTTCAGGCTTTACAGGGTTTACTCTCCTTTCAACACTTATTGAATGTTTCCTTATTAAAGCCTGTGGCGCCTATTCATATCCGGTTCTTATCTAACCATATCACCCTCACTTGAAGCTATACCTCCAAAACAACCACGCATCTGAATGTTCTGCGGTCTTCCGACCGTACGCCTAAGCTTAGTCAAGCCCATTTCTTTTTTTTTATGCCATATGATGGTTAGACACATGGAAAAATTAATCTTGTAAGGAAATGTGTAGACATATTTTTAAAGAAAATTTTATTTTACCTAGCATTTCCTTATGAAATCGGTTAACGTAAAGCAAACTAATTAAAAAAACAATTAAGTAGCATTGAAAATGTTAAAATTGTATTATCGGTATTTTATACAAGCGGACGGCTTTGCAATTTTTTGTAAGTTAGTATTTATATGCCTATTAACCTCCATCTGACATGAAGTTTTAAACGTCCATCTGACATAGATTATTGTTTTAATTTTTACAATGTTGCCTATTTTCGTTATGAACGTATTAAAAAAAGAAATATATACTTATTCTAAAAAAATTATTTCATTTCTTTTAATTCCCACTTGGTCGGTTGGAAGGTCGTGTGTTGTTTCACACCAGATATTCATAGAAGCCGGCGGTTTTGAAATTTTTTTTCAAATTAAGATTTAGATGTCTATTAACCTCTATCTAACATAAAATTTTAAACGTCTATCTGACATAGAGCATTGGTTTTATTTTTTACAATGTTGCCTATTTTCGTTATAAACGTATTAAAAAGGACGTTGCATAATTATCCAAAAAATTTATTATTATCTATTAAAATTATTTAATTTCTTTCAATTTTCACTTGTAGGCTGAAAGTTCGATATTTTTTCAGTTTTATATTTTCCGTAATCAGTCGTTTTAAACATACTTCATTGTAGTACACTCAACTCCCAACTGAAGGAGGTTGTGTTTATTGTTACACATTTGTTTTGACATATCCCCGAATTATATTTCTTAGTCCAAATTTCATAATATTTTAGATGGTTTCACAGACAAAAATGATCCTGCTGGGTGTCATGGGGGTGTATATGGTAAAAACCTTGATAGTAATTAATATAGAGTAACATTAGTAATGTTAGATTGTAGGAGTTGTGTGTGTCGTGATGGGAAGGAATGTAGCTACTGAAATTGGAGAAACTGTAGAATCTTTGAAAGGTGGTTTAGCAGAAATACCAGACCCAGCTTTAATGTTTTCTAATATAGGAATTGCTGTGATAGTGCTAGGTGTTCTAGGAGCGTATGTGACTATGGCTGGTAATGATATTTATCAGAAATCGGTAAATTCCTATTGCGTTAGTCCAAATGTATATCATTATGTTCCAGTGGATGGGTGCAAATGGAGTTTTAATTGTTGTCCACATCTACTATGGTATGCTTTTTAATAGGGAATATGATAAAGAAACCGGTACTTATAGTTTATCAAATGTTGTAACTGCACTTAAAACTAACGCTGGTAGTTATGGTTCAGACTCATCCGTTGCGAGTGCTATGGATAAAATACATAAAAAGGTATATATTATCTCTCATTTACTTATGAAACATTAAAAGGTCAGATCCACATTATTTGAAGCTATTTGCATGAAGATTGCAATTTTCGCAAATATTACATGGAATACCATCATCTAACAGTCTAAATTTCAGTACAGCTGCTGTGGGGGATCAGGTTTTCTTGATTATATTACAAGGATTATAATTCCTCGAAGTTGCTGTCGTCTATTTACACCCTTAACACTCGACTTATTGTGTTTGTGGTTTAACTGGCATGGTTGCGCGCCAGCCGTGTACCAGTCATTTGCAGACAAAATGATTCAGTTTGCAGCATGGTCCTACGCAACAGCTGTATGTGAGGTTTGTAGATATTCGTATCTAACGTAGGACAAGGTGATCTGTTGAGAGATACTCATGATAATCTCTAGTCACTTCTTGGCCATTTGTGGTTCTAGTAACTCAAATCAGTTCAAGGTTAAATGATGGTCATTGATATCTCCAACAAGCGGTTACGTTATTGTGGAAGCCATCACACTTTTGCTTCTCATTTTTAATTATGACTCAAAGAAATTAAATCACAGTTACATCTGTAGCGAAAGTTAAGGGGTTAAAATTAGAATTAGAAATGTAAAATGATAAGTAATTTGAAATGATGCACCGTAAGCAGGTTTACTAGTGTGGGTCAATCAATCGATATATAAGGGTTATAACTTAAACTTACCGGTTGACCCAAACAGTACCGTCCGTCTTATACTTATTTAACATGAACAACTTTTTTCCATATTGTTCATAATTCTTTCGATTCAAACAGTTCTTCTACAATTGTGTTCTTCTTTATTAATCGAGCTTTCCTCTGCATTCACTCATGACTATCGTAGTCTTATGCGCCTAGACTTAGTCGTAACTACACCTCCATATACGTGCTGCATCAATCATTTCTCGTTCCTTCCTTCAATGTTACCAAACCAATAAACCGTACTGCTTTCGTTGAAATGGACTATCGTCTTTCTCACGGTACACGTTCATTATCCAGTAATTCCCTCACTATCTATTTTTATTTTCCCACAAAAATTTCACGCCCACATAACTTATTTTTCTCCTGCTTCGAAATGTCACTTTGTAACGGGTTCTAACGGCATTAGAAAAACGAACGGCAAATAACCAAACAAAAAGAGAACAGTAGCGCAAAACAGAAAAATACTTGAACTTGCCTTTTTGATCGCCATCAACGGTTTGCTGGGTCGAATCTGAAACGCAATGCTTCAAAAACACCACAATAAAGCACTTCAACTTTAGATCATTATTAAATTCCCTCTTGACAATTTTGAAATCAACTTTAGTTTACTCTCTAATTCAAATCAAACTACCCCCATCCCTATCATAAGTGACATAAACTCAAATTATATTATGGTAATCCGTCACATAAATGAATAGAATTGGAAAAGATTAACGCACTTCAGCATCGGTATATCTGTATATTGGAAATTATACTATATACACGCATCTACCGTAAAGTGTGTCAGTACATTTCTTTTGCCTAGCATGGCTCCATAGAACATCGCTCTACTGTGACCAACCTTGCTTCTTTTACCCAATTTGTTTCTCAAGCCATAGACAGTCATCAACAAGGAGACGTGCTTTACACGGATTTTGCTAAAGATTTTGACTAAGTTGACCATGCGATCATTACTACTAAGTTAGATAGCTTTGGATTTTCAGATTCTCTAAAAAAATTTTAAATCCTATCTCACACTCATGTGTACAATATAACAATTTTAAATCGGATACTTCACTAGTAATGTCGGGAGTCCCACAGGGATCTAACTTAGGTCCTCTTTTGTTTTTGTTATTTATTAACGATCTGCCTCAATTGTTGTCCTGCAATGTTTTGATGTACACTGATGATTTAAAAATGTATTCTGTTATTAATTCTATGAATATTTGCGATACACTTCAAATGCAAATCGTGGAACTATATAAATGGTGTATTAGTAATGGATTACGACTTAACATAGATAAATGCGAAGTGTTTACCTATTCCAAAAAAATATAACTGAGTATTATTTAATCATAGTTCTGTTATAAAAGATCTTGAGGTTACTTTTGATTGCAAATCTCTTTTAGCGATCATGTTTCTTCTATATGTAGTTCTGCCATTAAACCTCTTGGATTGTTAATTCGTAATTTTCGCTCATTTGCTAGCCCGGTAACATTGAAATCTTTGTATACGGCTCTTGTTCGTTCGAATATGCAGCATGGGGCGTTAATTTGGTATCCTTGTTATGAAAATCAAAAAGCATTATTAGAAACAATATAAAGAAAGTTTCGGAAATATTTATCGTACAAAGTTGATGAAGCTTATCCGAAATTAATGTTGAACAAAACACCTTACTGGAAAAATATGATGTAGGGTCATTAGAGAAGAGTAGGGTGGTAATTTTATTATTATAATAAACATGTCCAAATCACAAGTGTTACAGCGATAGAAAGGTTAGCAGCGTTTAATATATTTTATTACTTGTTAATTCGTAATTTGCCAATGTTTTGCGGATATTTTATTTTTTGTCTCTTGCGTAATTCATATTTGAGTAAGCGTTGAGAAAAAGCACATGTTAGGATAGAAACAGATGTTCGCTCGAACATTAGTGTAACGAATCTTTGAAAGTCGATGTAGGCACATTGTTGTGGTGAAAACTTCACAAATGTAATAATAAATTGTGTCGGTACATAGCGCAAATCCAAAAGGATCTTTGTTTGGTACGTTGAAACTTGATACCTAGATGTAGGTCTTGTTACGGACGAATGCAACTGTTCCAACGTAAATTAATGTTTCTTGTTTTTTTTATCACTTTTGAAAGACGGGTGTTGATTTTCGAGAGTAGACATGCTTAGTGGAAACCAGAAGGGAATGCAATTGCTGTTGAAATTTTGATTGAGCCGGACGCTATGATTTGTTTTTAATTAGAAACTCTTATTGTAAACCGTTCAGGGTCTATAAATATTTCTTGCCTGTACATTTTCTTTTGAATTAGCCAACACTAATTTGTCTTTTCTTTCGGGTGTTAGTTGTAATGTGGTTTCCAAATATTAATCTATAAATAACAGTCACCATTTTTGAAGTTAAACCGCGTATGGTAACGATTCGTGTATGTGATCAATTAAAGGAAGTGTAAGTAGGTATTTTTATATAAATTAAGGCTGGCAGCAAATAATTCTACAGGCCTATACAACCTATTAAAATCGAGCATTGCCTTGCAAAGGTATCTTATTCGCACGCGGACTCATTAAGCTGAAATCTGCTAAAATAAAAGACAGTACAAGCTCCCTCACTCTTATATTTGTGTGAATTAGCATTATTGTTTGTTGTTTATATTTATATTTGTGTAGAGGTGGTTGTGGGCGAACGGGTATTTGATACCGCTTGGTTATTAATTGTAAAAGGCAACTGCCAAGTGGGTGCTCACTCCCGGGTCAAGATAACCATGATACACATCGAATTTTATTTTTATGGTTTTTATTGCTGTATAGATAAATACACATTCAACCTGAGAAAGGGGCGCGGTATTTTTCTAACACACTCAAACGTATATACCGGGCACGTTGTTATGATCTATTTATAACTCACCCTTGTAAGGCTTTGTTTTAATGAGTTTTGTTTTGTGTCAGTTTGTTAAGTAGAATTGTTTGCCTGCGAACTAATTTCTCTCTATATGTAATTTCTTGTAACTGTACCTAAGTATTTTGTACTTTAGTAGTCACTAAACAATTGTGTATGTGTAAATTCCTTGTCTATTTTCTTTTGCCCTTACCTTTGCCTGATAACCTGTGTAATTTTACTGTTGTTGTATTTTATATGTACCGTAATTTGCTTTTTTGTTTTATGTGCTTATTTACCTAAACACCGACATGATTGGTTGTAAAGGGCCACGTATTTGGTGTTACAATTTTTATTCTGACTATTTTAAACACGATTGTGGGTGTGACTACATGGTTTTTTTTTATTTGTGTCTATGTGTAACTAAACTACTTTTTATTTATTTTTCTCTTAACATTATAATTTTGTACGCACTTTTACCTGATTGAATGGTGTTTTGTTATATATTTAACCCTTTCATTGTTTTTTTTTGTGTTATTTGATTTGTTAATGTACTCGTGCAATTATTTATTTATGAATAAAATGGGTTTTATTGGTGGTTCTTTCCCACAATAGTATATTAACGGGCTGAACCACCATTGCACAAGGCTCGTTAATTTAAATTTGAGTAGTTTCATTGTTTACCTGCCCCTCATGATGCAACCTCATCAAGCCTATCTAATTCAAATAACGCAGCATACCTACCACTAGACGGCCAATTCTTTTGATCAGATTTGAGGTTTTCCAGTAATTAAATACCAGACTTGCAAATAAATTCTAATCTTTTAATTATTGTTAGGAAAGTCGATGTAAGGCAAGCAATTAATTTGAGTAATAGTAACGTTATTGTCAGCAAAGTCAAGATAAATCACTCACCGATCGTTTTGTTCTTAGATCGGCATTATTGAGAATCAGTTCAAATTACACTTTTCAAGATAGGGTACCTAGGGGACAGTGGTCAGCAGCATTGCATTATTGTACAAACTTTTACGTAGAAAATCGATTGCCGGCATCTATTATCTTCTCTTCAGTTTCATGTTCCATGTTTCTAATCTCGATCTTTAGTTACCTTTAACTGTCCTACGAAAAATACTAATCTTCTATTTAAGTCTCCTGTATTTTTTATGTGTAAAAACTTCAATCCCTAGTCTAAATTCCGAAGGGTCGTTGTAATGTGCCTCACATTTGGGTAATGATTGTCACGTTGGGGGCTATTTTGTGATGGTTCTTTTTCAATCTTTCTTAATTTCGAACTTATCGGGTAAAAATTTTGTATTGTTTTTATGAAAATGTGAAACGGTTCAACGTCAACTAAGTGATATTAATTTATAAAGATAACGTTCATTAACTTTACTTTTGTTGTTATTACATTTCTGTCTCTGTAAATGAAGTTCAATAATTACTCAACAAGTTCCCTTTTCTTTTTATCGGGACGCTCCAGCTAGCTTAACAATGGGTTAAATGGTTGTCGTCATCATTCATCAAAATTATTCTTAATCTGATGTTATTAATTACCTGTACTTTGCAATTAATTGAACTTGATTTCTTCAGTATTGACACACGCAGTGTTTCTATAAGATTTTAAGATTTGCAACAGTCAATAATAAAAATGAATCAAAAATGATAATATTTAAGTAAGTCAAATTTTAAATGCAGACTCTTTTGTTTACAGCATTACATAAAAATGATTCTAATTCTGTGTTAGTATTTTCTTAATATTAACATGCAAAAACAATCATTTACAAATGATCAACGAAATACATTTTCGTTCAGCATTTGTATTTAGATATACATTTAACAATAAACAAAACCCACTAATTTTCGTTTTTTTTATACTATCAAATGGTCTTACTTGTTATCACTTTGTTCGAACTGGTGATGTAATGCCTGCGTTCCTTGGACCGGTAAAGAAGCTTCACATACGTTATAGACTGCTGGTGCCTTGCCCCTTTGTTCTTTATTATTTTCACTATCTTCTTTGCATCTTTGTTGGGGATGAATATGATTCTAATTTTCTTTCATCAGTTAATTATTGCTCGATATATTTACACTACAGTTTTTACTTAATTGTTCAGTTTTAATTACAAATAGCCTGCTCAACAAAATGCAAGCTATTTACAAACCACGAATTCTCCGTTTTGATACATCAATAAATTCGAGTTATTGTCCTTTATACTTTGATTTACCAATTTGGATCGATTACTGTCTATTATATTTATAGTTCACTATTAATTTTCACTATTTAAACACAATTAATTACGGCTCTGATACATATAAAACGTGTTATCTTCACTTATTACATCACTTTTAATACGTATTTTAAATTATTAAGCAATCCCTTTTATTTCCGCCAACTCGACAGCAATTGCACTTTATATTATTTTAGCTTTTCCTCGTATTCATACGGAAAATATCATTATTTATATTAATCACTATATTAACTGACTTTTCGTTATAATTACACAATATTAATTGCAGCGTAAATGAAGCTACGGCAATCGCTTTTCACCCGTTTGATTAACTTCAATTCAACCTTGATCGCTTACTTAGTGCGGACCCTTTCTGTTCACTTACTTAACACGACTGACCACTAATACACCTCATTATGACCGCGTCTGTACTTGCTCCTTTTTACAAAACAGTCATGTCCACAAATTGCCGCGTATATTTAAAAGCTTTCCAATTTACTATGCAAATATTCATCGAAACAAGCTCAAGCTTTTTATCTTTATATTAATTGCACAAATAACCAATAACCATTTAATTTCACATAACAGCGCGAAATTTGAATTCCTAATGCCTTCATTACATTGTTTTTATCGGAAAATTAGTTTGCATATTAGTCTTATGTTTAAACGTCAATACACACAAAACATATAAAACAAACACAAGAAGAAATAAATTCATACTGTAATTGCTTCCTAAACCTTCTTGTAACACAATTTTAAAAGAAATAATGAGAAAGAGCTCTCTAAACATTTTAAACTGTAAACAGTGGATTCTGAACTGCAAGTTCGTGCGGGTGCGATATCGTATTTAGCCAACATTTTGTATACGAAACATTAATTGTAAACTCAAACATGTAGTATAAAATTTTACAAAATCAAAATTATATACAGATATTCGAATTCAGCAGACTTCAAGGACATGAAATAAAGTGGGTTTACTAATACACTTCCATTTAGACACAGATACAAAAAAGACACACGTGACAGTTCGAAATTGATATTATTCTTGATGTGCAAGTAGAACCGATAACTTCAGTACCAAAACATCACGATATTAGCGATAGATCGGTAAGAAGGATATTGTCCACAAATCACCACTATCCGTATAAAATGCATTTAGTACAAGAACTTAATGAAGATGATCCTGATAGAAGAATCCAGTTTTACCAGTCAATGATAAATCACATTGAAATGACTGGCAATTTTCTCAAGAATATTGTCTTTTCAGATGAAGCAACATTTGAACTGAATGGTTTTGTCAATCGACATAACTGTCGCTATTGGTCTGACCACAATCCTCACTGGATGGAAGAAGGTCACACCCAATATCCTTAAAAATTAAATGTATGGGCGGGTATAATCAGAGGACACATAATTGGACCATTCTTTTTGAGAGACAATTTAAATGCTAATCGGTATTTACAATTGTTGCAGGAGCAAATTGTTCCAGCATTAGTTCGTTTCTTTCCGAACCATGAGAATCCTGAACGACCCTCAAATGAAATTTGGTACCAAGAGGATGGAGCTCCGCCTCATTACAGAGTTGGCGTGCGTCAATATCAATGAAATATTTCCGGGGAGATGGATAGGTCGAAGAGGACATATTGAGTGGCCACCGCGTTCGCCAGATTTAAGTCCTCTAGACGATTTTCTATGGGGTGATTTAAAATCTATTGTGTATAAGACCAAACCTCAGTCGTTAGAAGAACTGGAAGACCGGATTAGGGTGGCTGTGCAAGAAATCTCAGCAAGCTATTCAAAACTCCGTAACTTTGCTGACCGAATAGGACACTGTTAAGGTGCTGAAGGTCTCCAATTTGAGCATTTACTATGAATATTTTCTCAATATTCGATTTTGTTGTAAATCAAAAGTTCATTAAATTACTAAATAATATGTATCTTCTTCATTGTATTATTTTAGTTAATATTTAAAAAACGACAAGTCGCATACCTACCAAACCATATATCATTATAATTGGAGAAAAACGGTATATCTGAAAATATACAGGGTCACCCATTTAAAAAAGCATCGATGACGTCATATCTCGCACATTGGCGTAGCTGCTGCCAATCCTAGTACGCCACTGAATAGATCATAAAATTTACATTAATTTTTGTGAAGGTCTTTTTTTGATACAATCAATATTTTAGCCAGAAATTAGGGGTTTCCGCAGATTTGCTCAACCCAGTATATACGCCATTCACGCCAAACTGAATGTAAATATCTTACTCCAATTTACAATAAAACAAAACATCGCCAAATATACCAAAAATTCACAGGTGCTTCCCAAACTTCATAACCGAATACACCTAAATTTGTAATAAACTAATACGACAAAACTAAGAATATCTTCCTACAATTTTTACACACGGTGACAACTTCCATGCAGTACCGACGGGACAAGCATTCTTTGCATGGAATGAAGCCATCTTGAACGTCCCAAAACCTTACTTTGCGTTATTGCACGTACTTTATTACAACACTCTTCCATATACCTTACCAGGTACACTCAATAAATTTATCCCTCTGAAGTCTGTACAATCATTCCTCTTACTCCCGTTACTCAAACGCAGCGGAACAATAATTGCACCCTTAACACATGCAATAAATAATTCACACAATATTTCCTGAGGCTGTGCACGTGCATACTTCAGAGTTTTACCAGTAATTCCATTCATACTCTGCGTCTCATATTTCGCGTGTGAATCATACTTCCGGTTCACTTCTCTACCATGTATACATATAAACACTTTGAAGTTTAAACCTTCTCAGGAGTGTACCGTTTTCATTTACTTTTGAACCTCAAAACGTGTTCCGTATGTTAAAGTACTTATCTTTTGAGATTTTAAATCCTGTATTTTCCTAGTTATATTTCATACAGGGTGTGCAAATAGTATTGCACCAAATGGAATTATGTAGAAACGGTTTGACATTTAGATTTGACGTTTGGTGGGGTTAAAACATACATAAACACCCATATTTTGATATGAGTTTTGTTTGTTTTGTGCGACTGGTGTTTGTCAGAGGCAGCCATCTTGAATTTTTTTAAATTGCAACCTAGGTTGGGTTTGGTGTCATTTGACAGGTAATTGATTTAGAAATACACTACGGTATATCATAAGCTTGTTTATTTTAAAATAACGAAGAAAATTAAAAAGCCAAATTAACTTTGTAGAGTTAACATTTTCTGGACAAAGGGCTGTAAATAAATACAACTTATACAAAAATTTAATCATGATTAACTTATTAAATTTAAATCAATTTAATAATATTGTCAATTTTCAAGGAAGACTTCTAGATTGATCTTGTCTACTCGTTTTTGCGAACTAAGCCGCGAATAGGTTCCGTTAATTAAAGAAGGTGTGTATCATCCTGCGTTAAAATTTAACTTTAAATTAACCTTTGATTTAAAAAATGTGTTTCGGATCAATTCAAGCACAAAGTGTATAACATTAAGAAAGTTAATATTGTTCAACTTTATAGGGACCTAGTTCTTAAAACTAACAAAATACGTTCTTTTCCGACTTGGTTTAATTATGACAATTAAAAATATTCGTTTAAAAAATAATAATTTTACAAAACTGCGAGGAACTATTAAATCACACTTCTGCCGCCTACGGTGGTTACCATCGTAATATGCAACAACAAATTACCACTAATCCCAAGAGATTTTGGTCATATTTTCATTCCTAGAATGGTACTTCTCGGATACCAGGCGAAATGGCGTTAATGGCGTTAATGATAACAATGAATCGCTTCATAATTCTATGCAAATTGTTAATGCCTTCAATAAATATTTTAGCAGCGTATACCTACCGTACTCAAATATTAATGCAGCCTCCGAACAAAATTGTAACAATATGCCAATGATAAATATTTCTGATATAACTGCAGATGAAGTTGAGTTAGCTCTCCATAAATTATAGTATAAGTTAACCTCAGGGCCAGACCAAATTCCTAGCTGGATTATTAAAGATCTTTCTCCCATACTTATTCTGCCTCTACTTATCATGTTTAATCTACATTTCCTAATTACTGGAAATTAGGATTTGTCCAGTATCCAAATGTGGTGATTCTACAAAGATCTGTAATTATAGACCGGCAAAAATGTTGGAAATTATATTATATAAGGTACACCGGGGCAAGTGCAATCCAAAATTTCAATAGTTCAAAGTTTTCCTGCTGGAATTTCATTTCTTAACCACCGAAATCATTGAAATTTTAATGAGACACTATCATACATTATAAGTCTTTGTTATGAACGAATAAGTTCAAAGGTAAATATGTAATTAAAAAATTATTATTAATTTTATTAAATACATAAATAAAAAGTTTACCTCGAGTAGGATTCGAACCTACGACCTGTACTTTGCTAGAGTACCTCGCTACCAACAGCGCCACCAAGGTTCAAGCCCCAATCGATGCAAATTTTGTCTTTATGTATGTAGTGTAACGGTATAAACGGGTGGTAGAACGGGATTACAGATAAATTGGCCTTTCTGCCCCGACTAGCCAGCGTATGGGTGTAGGTCAGATGTTAAAAAAAAATTGCACATCCAGAATAGTAAATCGTACGTAAGTCACAATAGGGGTTGAAGACAAAATCGAGGGTTTGGGCGCCAGAATGTTTGGTAGTCAAAATAAGGGTTGTCGTGCCAAAATTACGAGTACATAGCGTGTCTAAACATACAAAAAACATACGCTTACCTATCCGTAATCAATTCCAGGTGTGCTGGACGGCAACTCAGCAAACTACCTGAAATCGGGCTTCAAAATGCACTGCACGCTTGTCAAATAAAAGCGTGATAAACACTCAATAACGTTACGTTAATACACCTCAGTGTAATAAATTAGGCATTAAATAATAATCAAAACAAAACAACAAAAAATAAGCTATAGAATGAACTCTAAACTGAATTAATACTCAACTAAAAATCAAATAAAAGACTAAATATTAATAACGCTATTACTCAATAAAATAAAAAAACTAACTTCGTTACGTTAAAAACTAAAACGCCGGTAATTTGTAATTTGCAAAAAAACTCTTATGTAACACAAAAGGGTTTCCATAGAATCAAAACACATTTATAAAACCTAACAAACTATAATAAAATAATAAAAATGATAAATATAAAAAAATGTAAACATACGATAATGCGTATAAACAACAAAATAAATGCTTTAAGGCGACAGGATGTCTGATCTGAATACTGCTTTTACGCTAGTCTAAATCGTTTAACCTATATTTATAATTCGTGGATAATATACCCACACTACAATAGGGTCGATTGCCCTTTAATACTAGAATAAAAAAGTGTGAAGGCGGAGCGTCAAAACTATAATTAATTACGCTAAACAAATTCAAACAACAACTTACTTTAACAAAAAAAATGACCCCGCTTTCAAATTTTCGAAACACACAAAAAAATAATTCGGAACACACAAAATCTTCAAAATTTTCAATAAAAAAACAATATTATATTACCTACGGTCTAGCATTACAGCTCTCCTGTGTTACAATGTATGTGGAAGATAACCAGGTGGTCGGTTACGGCTATGACGGAAATGAAATCTTCCTGGTCTGGCATAAGATGAATAAAATGTTGACTATTGTTCTTTTATACACAAACAATTTCTTGACTAAATTCGTTAAAATGTTACTGTATTAATTACTAACTTCTTTTTAAAGTGATAATCAAGTGAGCGTTCAAATGACTTGATAACTTTTAGCTTTTAATTGGTTTTGTTTCCACTAATAATCCAAAATATTAATAACTTGATTTAATTAAATATAATTTTTAATATATTGCGAGAGTTTCTTTATCTTTAAACACGCTTTGTGCGATAAATAGGTGGCACTGCAAGAACGATGATGTTAATATCCGCAGAAGCGATATAAACCAAAGAGGTCACTGAAGCACTATACAACACGACGATGTCCTCTAGGTAACTTTACGTGAAACCGAAATCGGCACTAGGTATAATCCTTTGGTGATGAACAATTTTAATAAATCCCTTTCACAGGTAATCTTCAGGAGTAGCTAAACTACCCTTACTACACAAAAAAAGTACGTTCGTTAAACACCACAAGGTCCAAAATTTCAACGTTCTAAACCACCCCCTTAAAGCGTAACAATAAACGGCAACGTATACTACTCGAAAACACGATCAGTTTCAGAATCCCGCAAATTATTCACAAATTCCATCTTTGAATTTTGAATCCCACTACTCATAAAAACTCTTATCTAAGTTAATTCCACCAATTAAAAAAACGGAAGGGGAAAATAAGGTACCCCGATACACAAATTCGTTTCCGTCCGTAAGGACTCGGTAAATGTTGAAAAACTCAAACGTCAGCCAAAGTATCCTGTACAGCCTCTCTATGTTTACCTTAAAGTACGAACAATAAGGCCCACATGCAATCTCTATGAATTAAAACCAAAATACCTAATAATAAACTGGACAACTATACTTAAGCGTCTTTATGTCGCTAACATGACATCATACGCCGATAATTCCACACTATTTATTTAAATTACTTAATTTTCTATTATATTTTACGGAAAACAAACGAAATGAACCTTAATTAAACTTATATACAACTATATACAAAAAAGCGTTAATCAAACTTCTATAAACGGGAAATAATAAGGAAAAACAACCTAAATTTCGGAATAATAATTTCACAAACAAAGAATCTAAAGCTCACCACACACCTACCATCCCTAAAGGTCGTTACACACGTTAAAACAAATCTACTATAAAACATAATTTGACAACAACAAAAAAAAATATATACGGAATCTAACTAAATGCATAATACTACAAACAAAATTACCAAATACGTATACAGGGTGTTCAAAATACCCTGACAGTAGAACTGATGTAAATTCTAAATATAATGATATTACAGTCAAATTACTTATATTAATGGAATGTGAGCCTGCAATATCGCAAGGATTCACACATACCAAAGCAACTTGACTAATATTAATTACTATCATACATGTTTAGAGGCGGTCCGTAACAAAATCAGAACAAATTTTTTTTGGCTCAATGGTTTGCACTTCCCCAGCAACCTGGGGCAAGTGTAAATGTTGTGTTTAATTTATTGGAGAAACACGGAAACCTTACAAGGGGACATGTAAATAATAGAGAAAAAGAAATTTTACAATTTTTTCCAGTTGGAAAAAATTTGTTCAGCATACATTTTGCTCAAATGTAAAATTGAAATTGAAATGCCCCCTTTTATGAATGACTAGAGCAGGTAAATAAGTTTGAATTTGTTCTTCACTTATAATTGAAATATCTGCGATGTCTGGCCAATGAAATTGAGAAGCTCTCGATCGTCTGGCAAATTTCGCGGCCGAGCAGGGCTCTGTTGCCGTAATTTGTCCAACATAAAATTTAGAACTTTTCTTCATTACAAATTTGACAAGAACCCAGTCTCCTATTAGTAGTGAGTGAGGGCCTTTATCCAGGACTTCCATAAATTCTTGTACTTCCTGGAAATTAGTCACTTCATCCTCTAAATCACTTTCTGAATTATTAAATTCTCTCTTCGTCTGTCTCTTCTACGTACATTTGTTTTTTTTTCTTTTCTCCCTATTCTTACTTGTTGACCCATTGTTATTCTTATGCTTAATATTTGATTGTTCTTCCGAAGATGTAATAACTTCGGTCCCTGTTCATATTCTATTCCTTCCTGGTTTCGCTGTATTTGGCGTCTGTTTCAACGCTTGCAAAAGAATGTTTCCAAAACTTCTAGCGTTGTCAATCAATGGATTCGGTTGCATGGAATTGATAGATAGTATTGGCGAAATACTTGAATGAACCGACAATACCTGGGAAATTACTGCTACGATCGATGACGTTGCTGTTGAAGTGGATGGCAAATTCAACTCCTCTTCCAGAACTTTCCATGTATGCTATGCTAAATTTTCGTCCTGATTACTTCTGGAATTCAAATCGCACCACCTCCCATACGCTTCTGGATCAACTTTTTCAGGGGAAATAACTTCCTTATTAAAGGGGTGTATTCCTCATTTCTCAAATACTTTGATAAGTAAGGTCGGACTCGTTTGAGACCAGATTTTAGAAATGATAGAGCAAACCGCAGCTTTTGGTAATTTGTTGCCATAATTTTGTCTCTGTCATTTTATCAGTTCTTGATCCCACGCCATTTTTTAATGACCTAAATACACATAAGTCCATAGGTTGTAACAAATGGCTGACGTGGGGCGGATGTTTTACTGTAATAACATCGTTAGCTATTGCTTCTTCTATCAGAGGAGCACTGATATGATACGTGTGCCCATCGTGAATCAATATGATAGGTCTTTCACTACCAATATTCTTTAAAAAATTGTTCTCAAAAAATTTCTTAAGGGTTTTTGCTTCCATCCATTCATTTTTTGTCGCGGAATATGTCATTCCAGGATATTCATCATTTGGAAACCAACTGTCCCATAGGTGTTCACCTTGGAATACAATTAATGAGAGTTTCACACCAGCAGCATTTCCTCCAAGGAAAACTGTTATATTCTCACGGCCAGCTATGAGCTGCTTTTCCCCTTTCGCCAACATTTTTATTCGGGATGGATCCAGGCAGAAACTAGTTTCATCGGTATTATATATTTGAGATGTTGGAATGTTCTGAATATGCTGTTCGAGAATATTGAAGTAATTGTAGATAACAAAGGAGTCCATGGACCTTTTTCAAGCCACTTCTTCTGACTCAAATTGAATTTCTTCTTAAACCTAATAAACTAGTCGTAACCGGGAATTCCATTCTTAAATGGTGTCAATATATGATTTCCGATCAGATAACGCCCAATAAATTGAAGAACTTCCTTCTTTGATAGACCCAGGCCCCATTTTTTAAGGATTTTGATACAGTCGGGTATTCTTCCTTCTACGTCAAGAGGAAGAACGGGCGGTCTACCCCATGTATCACTTTTGACTCCTCTTTCACCCTTTACATGGGTGAAAAGCGTAGCTTTAGGTATTTTGTAAACTATTGCAGCTCTATATAATGTGAGCGTACCACTTTGTACAGCTTTTACTGCATTTTACAGCTCCTCTTTGCTATAGGCTAGCGGAGCTTTCTCATGAATATAGTTGCGATCCATGTTCTGCAAACAACGGGAAAGTGTAAATGTACTGAATTTTTTACTAGGGCAAATGTAACCTACCAGGTTTTACACATGCCCCAATGACGATTTTTCCTGAGGGCAAGTGTAAACCACAGCATTAAAAAAACATTCCTGATGTTTTTGAAAAAATAGTGAGAGTTGTTACTGGATAATACCGTTAACAATGTACTCACCAAACGAAATCAATGAAAACTCGATAGCTTTTCAATAAATCAAATGTTTATCAGATGTCCAATCAACTAAGTAGGCACATGTAAGTGCGCCGACAACATGGATAGAACTGTAATTCGCGCTCGCGTCGATGAATAGTGAAAACTGTGCTGCATACTTTCACAGGCATTATAATACTATAATAATGGTGTAAATAACTGTTTTAAAGCGTTCCCAATACAAATCGTTAAAATAATTAGAGACACCATACACTCAATAAAAGATAATGCTGTTGACTCAGTAGGTAGATTAAATCGGTCCAGGTTCATGGTTTTTGATTTGCTTAATTACCAACAAATTTCTGCTTAATTATTTCCACCTAACATCAATGTAGTAATTTCAATGTAACAATAATAAAAGTTATCTCACACGCCAAGTTATTTTTTTTATTACGCTCGGAATAACTAAACCGAGGATACAATAAAGCATTCACCAAAATTTCAAAATAAAAGATATACAAACTATGTTTATTAAGCATTTAAATTTGGGATTATATAAAATAAATCTTAAAGTTAGTGTTAGTAGCCTTATACTACTAAGTCATTGGGGTATAAATACCTGTTATAAAATTTTTGTACAACTTCTTGAGAACCTCTGTTATCATAAGGAATGCGGAAATTTAAACCATAAATGATGTAATTTTCGTACCAATGTTGCGCAATATGTCGTATTTTCAATGGTTTACGTTGTAAACCATACCAAAGTTGAATTTACTTACAAATTTATATTCATTGAAATTTGAATAATCCAGAATTTATTGCATTCTCTTGAAGGTTCAAATAAAAAGGTTTGATCTAAATTTAGATCTGAATTAAATGCAAAATGTAATCATAAAATAAAAGTACCCAAAAGTGATAAAAGTAAAAGTATAAGTGTAAGTAGAAGCGCCTGCAAAAAGCAGATGTTTCAGATTTTAATATAATATGAGTTAAAGGTGTCTTACCATTAAATCAATGGCAGGTTACACATATTTACATATATATATATATATATATATATATATATATATATATATATATATAAAGTTGAAATTCTTCCGGGCTTGGTCTCGCATAGATTCTCCTCCATGGTTCTTCAAAGAACCGATGTTGAAATGACGACGTTTCGGCCTAATCTCATGCCATTCAATCTGAACTGAACTGAACTGAGGTCCTCGCTGATAGTCGGCGGTATTTGTATGCTGACCTTCTTGGTCGATGCCCTGGTTATTGGTCGTTGTGATGATACTTTCACTTTCACTTACACTTTCTCCTTTTCTCCTCCTTTCTAACCGATTTCTCCTTTCCCTTTCGTTCGTGACTGGGTGTTTCCTGAGAATAGGCTTCCAGGTCGATGGCAGTCTCTGATTGTCGTCTCGTGAATTCAAATTATGTGGTCGTTTTCGATTTCGATAGCTTCTCTGATAATCCGGTGTGATAGATACTGTATGTTTGCTATTATCCTTGTGTTGTCAAAATCTATCGCGTGTGAGGTCTCCTGTTGGGCCAGTGAAGACGTTTTCTGGTCTTTTGTACTGGGTTACGATGTTCTTCTCTTCTTTCATTAATGCGTTTGTTTGGCCTATGTATGTTCGTGAACAATCCCGGCGTGGAATCTCGTACACTCCTTGATCTGCGAGTCCGGTTTGCAGCTTGTTCGATAACTTTTTGTTGGTCGTGAAGATGGTTTCGATGTTATGTCTTCGAAGGATTTTTCCAATTCTGTCCGTCGTGCCTTTTACATATGGTAGACAGGATTTGGCTACTGGTATGTTTGTGTCGCTATCTTTCCGTTGTGTTGGTTTTTCTGCTCTATATATGTTTGTCTTGGAGAATCCATTTTGTAGTAATGCCGTTCTGATGTTAACTGTTTCTTATCCGTTAGCCGTTTCGATCTTGTAATCACTGTTCTAACCACTGAATGTAGATTGTAGACACAGACGCATTAATGTAAGAAGAGAGGAACATCGTAACGCAGTACAAAAAGACCAGAAAACATCTTCACTGGCCCAACATGTACAGGTGACCTCACACGCGATAGATTTTGACAACACAAGGACAATAGCAAACATACAGTATCTATCACACCGGATTATCAGAGAAGCTATCGAAATCGAAAAACGACCACATAATTTGTATTCACGAGACGACACTCAGAGATTGCCATGGACCTGAAAGCCTATTCTTAGGAAACACCCAGTCACGAACGAAAGGGAAAGGAGAAATCGGTTAGAGAAAAGGAGAAAGTGAAAGTGAAAGTATCATCACAACGACCAATAACCAGGGCATCGACCAAGAAAGTCAGCATACAAATACCGCCGACCATCAACGAGGACCTCAGTTCAGTTCGTGTTACCAGGATCAGAACACGAAGACTTGAAAATGGCAGATGAGATTATGCCGAAACGTCGTCATTTCAACATCGGTTCTTTTAGGAACCATGGAGGAGAATCTACGCGAGACCAAGCCCGGAAGAACATCAACTTCATATCCAGCACTCGCGGAAACCTGAAAATTAACACGTATGGTCGGTGTTACCAGAACATGAAAATTAAATAGAGTCGATACCATATACTTAACCTGAGGCACCAATCTTCGTACAGGACCTTTCTATGGTTATCCAAAAAGGGCAACCGCTTCTGAACCGTGCGTGAAAATCATTCCCCACAGGTCTATCACAGTTTTCGCCTGAGCGAGCGCCGCTGCCATCTTATGGATGACAGGTAGGGCTCTATATTGAGACCTCCTAGGAGGATCAATATACAGTTGAACTATAACGAGGGTTAAGCAGGCGGAGTAACGACAGTGGTGAGACCTGATTTCGGTACTTCCGCCTTCTCAACTTTGCCCCCCGTCGTGGAGCTTCCGTTTTCTTCCGCTGTGGAGTTTGAGGAAAGTTCGAGTTTATAACTAGTAAGGTGGTCCCCACTGCAGTTAACGCACTTGGTCGTATTTGTTCGGGGTTTCGTGCATTTACTTAGTTATGGTCTCCGGCGCACGTGACACAGTGTGCCGCTGTCCTGACACCGGTGACACTGACCGATACCAGTTTTCCGCCGCAAGTTGTCTACCGTCACACGGAGGCGGGCGACATACACAAACTCCCGGATCTTCTTGTTATCCTCCTCGGTTGGTAGATATACCATCACTAGGGAGATCTGGCGTCCTTTCTACTTCATTCTAAAAACAGAAAGTACTTTAATATGTTATATAGCTCTGAGCTAACGTCCAGCTCGGATAGTTCTACGAACATTGGATCTCCTGAAGGCGATTCGTTGTCGGTCTAGTTCGCGCAGAACGCGATTAAGTTGTCCTTGTGACGAAGAATTACTGGTAGCACATTCTCCTTGGTTGTCCTCTCGGATCGTTATCTGCTCCATTGCTGCAGAGCTGTCCGTAGATTCTTCTAAGGCCTGGAACATGTCGGTGGGCCGTAGAGTAGCCGTACAAACCTGCGGTGTCTTCTTCGGCTTTTTCTTCTGGCTCTTGTCTTCACCGGTGGACACCTAACTGGGATGTTCTTACTGGACCGTTGCGGGGGTGGTGATGGGGGTCGACAGAGCCGATAGTGGAGCCTCCACTAACGGGGAGACGTCTGGCGGCGTCGTCGTCTTAGGTTTTGTCCTTTTCTATTGTTGCTGGTGCAAGATCCATTTCATTCTCAGTCATACTGGTTTAAGATGAGGGACAAGCGCAGCTATCACATTTGCAGACCAAAGTTATTTAGCTTATACTCTCTTCAAACATAACTTTTATTTTACAGGTGCAATCAAAAATAATACTCCATGCCTATTGAGCATAAGCCTTGTAATTCAGAACCCTTAACCAAATTGCATTAACTCATGATCGGTAACATTTCTAATTTGTATGGGAAGGTTAAAGCGTATTTTTGTATTGCAGCCATTTAAAGGGTTTCAGCTCGATTTCTAGAGAATGTTACAGTAGCCTGTCGACATCTGTATCTATCACACATTTAGATCTCCGCCCAAGTACCACTATTTTGCGTCGATCACTGATTATAGTTCTATTGTAACCCATTCTGACCCTTTTTTTATATTCCTAGGACACAATGTGCCCCAAAATAAAACATGCCATTAGCATTTTTTGTTTTGTTTCGAAATGACATTTAACCGATAAGTAAAAGTACACTTATGATATCGATTATCCTTTTTTGCGCACGTTAGAAAACAATATTAATGCATTACTCACATCAACTTCTTCGTGCACATATTATCAAACAATTATCCTAATACTTTTACCTTTAAAACTTAATTCTATAAATACAAAATTTTTAATATTAATCAATGAACTTCTACTTTACCGGCTGTTGAATAGCAGGAACAAAAAGTTAATGACTTCTACAATAACCTTTTTCCAAATTCCAATGACCTGCGTTTCACGTTGAATTGATTTCAAGGTCTCTCGATTAAACCTTTGACTTAGTATTGTTAAGTTTATACCTTTCTCTAACTTATTTTGAAATAGATAACTTTTCATTTACGTAACTTATTTTTATTCATTCACTTCCATAAACTTATTACAGATAGCTGGTATGGGTACTTGCTACTACATGTTCTTTGTGGTAGAGGGTGATGAAGAGGAAGAGGAAGACGAGGAAGACGCATAAAACAAAAAGGTTGTAATAAATTTATGAAATTTATTAAAAACTATCTACGCATGCATTTCCATTATTCTGTGCCTCTTGTTTATAAAATGTTTAGATCTTAGCACAAAAAGGGTTTACTTGAATGTTACTAACCAGAAGGTGAAAAATATAAAAATACCGGAACGCCAAGATAGCCTGCTTTGCAAGGTTAAACGAAAATAGTAATAAATTTTTGCTTTCAAATTATTTGAGACTGAAATAGTTCGCCGAAATACAAGAAAGCGCAATGGTTTTGCCATAATATAAGTCGATATCAGTGTGACATAATCTTACTTAATTAGCCGGAAGAACCTAATCCAGTAGTTATACTAGTTTTTGATGTAAAGCAAGCTAATTTCACTTTATAATAGTCACTAGTAGTACATTATCTGCCAAGGTAAAGAAAACAATCTTTAGATTCGAGCTTTCCGATGCATGGTAGTTGGTCCTGTGCTCCTGATAACTTTTACACGACTTAAAGTACACTCTGCTTTACCTTGATAGAAAACGATGATACCTAAGTATATACGTCCACTGGACTATATATATATATATATATATATATATATATATAATTATTAATTTAATTTAGATAACGTAACGGTATAAATACAGTATTCTTACTACTTACAATTTGCATTTAGTACTTCTGATGAATAGTTTTCCAACCAACTTTTCAACAATATTCAACAAAGTTAATTAATATTTACTATTACAGGTTAAAACGGTAGTAAGATTTGCGTAAAAGATAAGGGTAATTACCAATAGATTAGTGGAGGAGAGTGGGGGTAATGTTACCCTGCGTGTAGGGTTAGTAGAGATGTCATTAATCAACATCGAAATAGTCACTAGTGAATAGGCACAACTTGGTTAGAATCAAAAGTAGTCCACAGCACAAACGAACAAAAACTTGCTTACTCTTCGTAGCGTTCAACCAGGTAGATCAGCAAAAATTCTCCAGAACCGGTATATGAACACAGTGCACTCGATATTAACGTAACGTAAGCGTATGGTGGAACGCACCGTTTCCGATATCAAACTTGATTAGGAAATATTATATTTAATTTATTCATTTTATACATTAAATTGAGAAAAGCTGTATAGTTTGATGTATTGCATAAACAAAATCAAACATCGAATTTATCTTAGCTGGAATTCATTGATATATACTTAGATAAAATAAGAAGATATAATGTTTATTAATGGTCAATCGGATTCAAATAATTCAGCATTTTAGAATACTAATAATATGAAAAAGTGCACCCTGTAATAGTTATATCTCTGTATGCAAAGTTTAAGATATTGATTGCTGTTCTTGATGACAGAAGAAGTTACTGATCAAGGATTGTGAATTAAACAGCAACTCAAGCAGATAACGCATGGGAACCAATTTCATTCACTGTTTATCAACACAGGCATATATCCTACTGGATGAAGCTACTGTCCTAATGAGTTCGATAAATGAACTCGTCCGATTTCACATAAAGTCCAACATGGGTAGGAAAAAAGTCTACTTCTCTGATGGATGCATTGCAGGGCATGCACGTTGTAACTTATTTGACCTGATATTTTGTGGATATCGTTTAGAAGTCCGTTTTTGCGCTGAAAAATGATTGATGACAATTAAAACAGAGTCTGTTTATATTTTCAACCATTTTAGCATATGTATCTAGAACGAATCTCACATAACAATTTTGTGGACCTACTTACTCTCATTATTCTCAAATGCAACTACTTTTCCTCCAATGTGTAGGAATGTTCTTTTACTATATGCCCACGATATGACTTTTAAAATTTCTTCACAAGATGATAATCATCATTGGGTACTTCTGAACCTTTTCTTGTTTTTGAATGCGGTTTATGTTTTTTCAAATGAACAGTTAGTAAAAATTTTGTTTCAAATTTCAAACTACAATGGTAGCACTAGAATACCTTTCTTGTATCTATCCATGTTTGGACAAGACTGTAAATGGTCTTCGTACGTTATTAAGAGATTCTGATTTTGAAAAGATGATTAAGGGAGAGTTGGGGAATGGTGCGCACCGCGTAATCGTGCGCGACCCGATATTTCAAATTTCGCGGGTTATCCGGAGTACTCAACCAGTGCTACTTTAAGCTCCGCCATGGCTAAATGCTTGGCGCGATCATTGGTGACGTTAGTTTGCAGACGACCGTTGTGAGATTGACATCGATTTTTGAACAGATTTTTATAACCTTTCAGCTTCAGAAAATAAGGCGGTAAGCCAATCGTTTGAAATGCGATGTCCTCTTAAAATCTATAATTTTGTTAATGTTTTGACAGGTTTGAATGATAAATCAGTAAATAGTTTTTTCCCATATCCCGAATTTATGAAACATAAACACAAAGGGGTAATCGTGCGCACGTTTCCTCCTCATGGTATTAAATAGTAAGTAGAAATAGTTAAGTTTACTTATAGCTTCCAGATGCCTAGAAATCACGTAAATAAGACTACCATATTGTCTTACACGATTGAAAGCCTGCAAAATGCACTGGACGCCATCGGGAATGATGGAAGAAACATTAGGGAAGATCTTTTAAAATACCAGAATCTACCCTCAGAAAAAAGCTGCTAAAAATGATCTGAAACCAGCACGATTGGGCTGGAAGCCTGTATTCTCAAAAGAAATAGAGTGTGTTTTAAAAGAATATATTTTGCTACTTTCAAAATAATTTTATAGGCTGACACCTAATGGGATAAGAAGTCTAGCATTTAGGTATGCAGAACAAACTAATATTGTCAATAACTTAAATAGAGAAAGGGGCTTAGCTGGAAAGGCTTCTTACTAAGAGTTACTGAGCTAAGACTAAAACACCCTGAGGGCACTACTTAAATCGGATTTCATCCTCTAATAAAGAAAATGTAAAATGATTTTATTCTAATCTTGAAATAGTTAAAATTTGAACGAAACAAAATATTAAACATGGACGAAACAGGTATTACAACCGTTTAAGCCAAATGCAAAAGGGTTACGGTGCCAAGGGAGCAAAAAAGTGGGCTTCGCTACATCCGCTGAAAGGGGAAGGGCCATAACTGGCGTTTTCTGTATAAGTGCTTCTGGGAATTACATCCCCCCCCTATGCTTATTTATCCCCGCAGAAGAATTTCAACACTCTTCAAAAAAACGGACCCTTGCGTGCTTTCCACAAATGTTCCAAAAATGGTTGCATTAATTCTGAGTTTTTTATTGAGTGGTTTGTCTCATTTCACAAAACATGCAAACCTACTGCGTCTGACCCCATCCTTTCTCTTTTACCCCACTCCTCAGACCATCTTTAGCCATTAGATTTAACATTTTTTAGTCCACTAAAGGTTTCAGGATTTGTACTTCAGGGATTTATCCATTAAATCCAGACAAGTTTAGTGATGATGATTTTGCGCCTTTCAATCAAGTAAATTGCACTTTACAAGTTTCTGATGAAGATGATCCTACCTTAGCCATACCAAAAGCTAAACAAAAAAAGTTACGAAAAGAGTTAAAAGGAATGATCAAAAGAAACAATGTTAGAAAATACTCACAAGCACACCTGCCAAGGAAGAATTAAAAATATCCGAAGAAAAGAGAAGAAAACCTAAAGAAGAAAAAACGAAAAAACATTTAAAAAGAAAACTGTAAGAAGATGTTTTGATAAAGAAACACAAAATAGAAAAAAGCTTAAAGGTAAAAAAATTAAGAAGCAACACCTGAGGCATCTGATGATTCAGTAGACGAAAATATGTCCGACATATTCATACCATCTTCTTCAAAAACACCGTCCAAACCCAACGAGGTATGGTTGATATGTGGAAAATTGGCAAAAATGGAGAATTATGGTACCGTTGTGTCGTATGCTCTGCTCGGAACCATACAGACTGCACAGGTGTAGACACTCCGGAAAATTATATATGCAACGTTTGCTTACATTAAACTTAAGTACATTTTAGTTGTAACTAGTTTTGATGTTAATATTGAATAATAAATATTTTTTATAACAAAGCTTTATTGCACACCATTGCCTAACCTATGCACAAATTGTATCACATGAAGGAAGTTATATCTTGTTTAAAACATACGTTTTCACATGTCCGGTCTGACACTACGTTTCAAAGCGTAGATGAAGCTATGGCAAAGTTCAAAGGAAGAAGTAGTCTAAAATAATATCTACCCCTAAAACCAATAAAAGAGGAGTGGAATTGTGGGCAAGACGTGACTAAAAAACTGACTATAGCTATGATTTCAATATTTACTCTGGTAAAGATGGAGACAGACGAAATGTAAAAAGTAAAGCAGAGGTTCCTTGCCCTGATATGGCCCAGTTCTGTAATATATACATGGGTGGGGTGGATCTATCCGATCAATTAGTTGGATTGTACGACTTGGATCGAAGAAGTAATAAGTGGTGGATTAAAGTATTTTACCGTCTATTTATGACGTCAGTAGTGAATGCATGGATTGTTTTCTGTGAAGTAAAAGGAAGAAAGGGGAAGGACAGAAAGAAGTTCATAGACTTTTTAGTTCTACTTGCAAAATCGCTAATTAGCTATGGAAGAAGCAACGCCAAAGTAGTACGCAAACGACAATATTGTAGACCATCACTTTCATCCAAGTTGTTGTAGGTAATCCCTTTCCGGTTGAAGGGCCCACTCGAATAAAGTATCACAACTGTACCAAGAAGTAGAAAGACACTAGAACTACTACGTTTTGTGTAGCATGTCACATTCCATTATGTAAAAATGTTTCGCTCCTTGTCATACATAGTTATATCTTTTATATGTTTGCATACTTTGATATTTACTCAGAATAAATATTTTTACTGTAATAATTATTTGTTTCGTCCTACCTATGGGACGTACGTATCCCACTGTGGATGACCAGCGGTACACATATGTCTCACTACCTCTACAAAACAACTCCTATTTGTGTCCTTCTGAAATACTCTTATTAACTTGTTTGCCTCTGTATTAGCATAAATTTATAACAATTTGCCTAAGAAAAAATAAATTGGGGGTCAAAGGGTTAGGGTGGCTGGGCCACTTTATAAGAATGGAAGATAGAGACCTGATAAAGAAAGTCTATACTGTAAAGTGGGAAGGCAAAAACAGAAAAGGTAGACCAAGAAAAACATGGGAAGAATGTGTGAAAGAGGATCTACAATTAATAAATGAAAACAACCGGGAAGAAATGGCAAAAAACAGAAAGTTGTGGAAAGTTAAAGTGGATAGTATAGAATAAATATAAGGTAAAGGTAAATAAATGTAAATAAGTAACTACAGGCCTTAAGGCCTATAGTGATGTGTTTGCAGGGTGGGGCAGCTAAGTATCCCTAACTTTGAAGGTAAATTCAAAAATAACAAAAAATGTGAGAACAAAACCTTATTGTGAGAGCAGAAGGGTACAACTGGAAGTTAATTTTACTTTGTTTTAAACAACATATCATTCAAGTGATGTACCTTATTGTCAATACACTGCTGTAGTCGGTTCCTGAAATTCTGCATAACTCTGCGAAGTATCTGTTGCGGAATTATTTATTTTTATCTTACACAAAATTATTACAGGTTAAGTTTCTTAATTTGGTTTGAAAATTTCGACTGACATCTCACAGTAATATTAAACTTAAATTAAAAAAGTAAACTTGTGGGGCAGCCATTAGTTGTAGCCATGGTTTGGTAAAACGAGCAACGCGCTTTTGCTGTCGAGACGTATGTTTCCACCAAGTCTATTGTTGCAGTTCAGCGTACTCGTTATGGAATTCTTCCCCGTAATACTATTCCTGGCCGAAAATCTATTTTGTTATGGGTAGTGTTCTGCAAAAAGAGAGTTGGGGCTTAGATGACTGTCCGAACTCTAGAAAACATTGACCGTGTAAGAAGATCGAGTTTTCAGTCTCTTAAGCGAGCATACATCCGCCTTTGCGCTTTCTAACCGTACTAGTGCGTCGAATTCTCCATAAAGACCTTCACTTCCATCTATATAAGATGGCCATCACTCAAGAACTCTCACAACAGGATTGACAAAATCGACTACAGACATGTGAAACTTTGATTTAAAACTTGCTTCAAGATGCACGTGTTTTATTTAGTGATGAGGCGCATTTCCACACTTCTGAAAGTGTGAACAAACAGAATATGGCGTTATTGGAGTTGTGTAAGCCCTAAAATAATTCATGAGAGACCTCTACACAGTGACCGTTTGGTGTGCAATCAGCAGTGAAGGCATCATTTTCTTTGAGGAGAACAATCAGACTGTTGCCCTCAATTCTGAGCGGTATGTAAACATGATCCAACAATTTCTTAAACCACAACTTCGACAGATTAATTTAGGAGTAGTGTGGTTTCAGCAGGATGGTGCCACGACCCATACTGGTAGAAATTTGATCGCTGTTTTGAGGGAAATGTTCTCCAGGCGCTTGATCTCCCATTATGGTGATATTCCAGGGCCCGCGCGCTCTCCAGATTTAACTCAGTGCTATATCTTTTTGTAGGGCTACCTTAAGAGTATCGACCCAGGACCCTAGAAGCCTTGAAGTTGGTCGCATTCCGTAACAGATTCTTCGCAGAGGTATGCAGAACTTCAGAAACCGACTACAGCAGTGTATTGACAATGAGGCACTCGAATGATATGTTGTTTAAAACAAAGTAAAATTAATTTCCAATTGTACCCTTCTGATCCCACAATAAAGTTTTTTTCTCACATTTATTATTTTTAAATTTATTTCCAAAGTTAAGGATACTTCGCTGCCCCACCCTGTACATATAACGTTTAAATCAGATCGCGTCGAATTTTTTATTCTCCAAAGAAGAAATCCTTTTGCAAGTGATGTTGTTCTGGAGATAGACACATACTCCTCCTTTGTAATGAAGAAATTGCAAGTCAGGTGAATCAGAGATTTCAGAGGAGACTTGTGTTTCAAGTAGAAACAAAATTGTAATTGTTCAAGATGTTTGTGATCAGCATTAAGATTAAAAAAAAATTGTTTAATCCTATCTAACAGATAGATACTCATATGTACAATATATCAATTTTAAATCGGATACTTCACTAGTTACGTCGGGAGTCTCACAGGTATCTAACTTAAGTCCTCTATTGTTTTTGTTATTTATTAACGATCTGTCGCAATTGTTGTCCTGCAGTGTTTTGATCTACGCTGATGATTTAAAAATGTATTCTGTTATTAATTCTATGAATGATTGCGATATAATTCAAATGCAAATCGTGGAACTATACAAATGGTGTATTAGTAATGGATTACGACTTAACATGGGTAAATGCTAAGTGATTACCATTCCAAAAAACTCCGACCATATATTATCCATATGAATGTAACTCAGTTTTATTTAATCGTAGTTCTGTGATAAAAGATCTTAGGGGTACTTTTGATTGCAAACTCTCTTTTAGCGATTATGTTTCTTCTATATGTAGTTCTCCTATTAATTGTGGCTCATTTACTAGCACGGTGGCATTGAAATGTTTGTATACAGCTCTTGTTCGTTCGAAGCTGGAGTATGGGAAGTTAATTTGGTATCCCTATTATGAAAATCAAAATGCGTCATTAGAATGAGTGCAAAGAAAGTTTCTCAAATATTTATCGTACAAAGTTAATGGAGCTTATCCGGAAATTGGTATTCAACAAAACACCTTACTGGAAAAATATGATGTAGTCATTAGAAAAGAGAAGGGTGGTCAGCAGCATTACATTCTTGTACATGGAAAAATTGATTATCCGTCTCTCGCTAGTTACAAGATTAAGATCAGTGATATAATTCTTATCAGTTAACATGTAGTCAAATTGCACATTCCAGTGGTAAATTAGTTTTCAATTTAAAAATTTAGAAACATATAATAGTTAAGGTGTTTTATTATATTTTAATAGCGTCATTTCTATCGTATTTTCTCTCTTTCTCACTACTGCTGTAAAGCATTGTCCTGTAATTGGATCAATGGATCTGTTGGGCATTAAATGCTTTATTATCATTATTACATCTGATGTCGCGGATATTGCAATAATGGATCAGATGGATGACTGAGGCCAGTTGGGCCCTGGCCTCCCGAACAGAGCAGTCTTTTACGTCCGGCATTTATTGACTTAGAAATGGCAACCATCTCTTTGTTCAATTTTGGATTTCCAGTCCAAAAAGAATGAAGGCGAGAAGAAGAGAATAGATTAAGGATAAGAGTGACTGACAGGCCTCAAGAAGCTCAGAAAATTGGAGACCCAATATTAATGAGCCCATGGTAAGGATGGTGGTATCTCCTTGGCTGGCATGGGGTACACTTGCCTCCCACCTTAAAATTACAAAACAGCGAACACGTTTCAATAGTTTTCATCATCAGCAGTTGATCCCTGTTGATGATAGCTTAGTTATTAAAACGCGTTTTTGTGTCGTAGGTGTATTTTGTTTGTTACAGATCCTGCTAAAGATACAGTATTCGTATTCCAAATTTTTTAAAGTTTACATCAAAACAAAAAATGTCTTAATTTTTCTACTACAAATCTACACACCTTGACACTTCCTACCTTTCCCCTAATTAGGGTGCTCGGAACAGTTTTCGGACATCTAACCATTTTTCTACAGTTAACCGTTAATGAAACGATTACGTTCTTTATTAGAAAGAAACTGTTGAAACAAATGCATTTTTTGAAGTTTGAGGATGGACTGAGACGAAAAGAAAACATTGGATGTTAATTATTTTTCAAATACAATTTTTAAAAAGGCATAATGTCACTTGTACCATTTTTCAGACAACTGATCGAAAAGCGATACTTTTCGATCCCTACCAATTACGTATGAAAAGTTAACGGTAGTTAAAGTACCTAGTTGAGTAGATATAAGTAATGATAAATAATTATATATATATTATATATATATATATATATATATATATATATATATATATATATATATATTGAGATGTTCAGAAAGAGGTAATAGAAGTATCGGACAGCTTACATGACATTTGGGTAATAAAAAGGGGTAATTTCTAGCTCAATACAAGTGCATGACACTATTTTACATAAATCTGGTTCACGATGTGTTTAAAATAAATCTATTTGATATAAATTAATCTGAATATCATTTGCTTAGTTTGGTTTCATCATAAAAAGCAATTTGCTGCTACCAAAATTGTCAAGAATGTCAAATATCACCATTTTCGTAAAGTCATTTTAGTATTGCAATTATTGCAATAAAAATTCAATTTTTCAAAGGTAATTTGGCAAGTAGACATTTTACAGGTGTTTAAACATGGACTATATAGTTAGGATTATGTTAGGGATAGTGTATGTTTAGTTTTTAAAGGCAGGAAATACAACAATTTAGTAAAAGGGTTATAATATGGACAGTATAGACATTTTTCGCACATATTTTTGGTAGCGAATTAGTGACAAAAATATTAATACAAGTTTCACAATAAGAAAAACATTTAGAACATTATGGCATACAGACATTTATAGTGCCGTACAATTTATAGTGAAAAATTTCAAAAAGAGTGTTAGACGATGAGACTTTTTCAATGCAAGACTATATAACATTATGCATTGCAAATAATTAGTGAGAACAATAAAGACAAGTAGTACAAACCTTAAACATAACATTTTAAGTGTTAAAAACATTTTTTAATATGAATTAATTTCATTTTTAGATTTAAGTTTGGTTACGTTGTAAATTTTAGGTTTTTTATATAATTTTATACTTTTTCCACTTTCTTAGACGTAGATTTTGCTCTTAAAGCAAATAATAGATGTTCTTTCTCAATATGAATATGTTTTTATAAGGATACAGCGCTTTTCTCCGCTGAATTATGTTAAATCTGAGGTGAATTTAAGCTAATAGTACAAAAGCTTAAAATTTTCTTTAAATTAAATGTTTCGAACTTAAAAGATATGTATTCTTATGTAAAATGTCCTCAGAATTCCATTTTTGCAAGTAATTTTAGTGTAGCTTGTAAGTATAAAAAGTTAAAAGCTTATTTTTATTAGAGTAGGTTACTTCGTTTATTAGTGTTAGGAATTATAGCTTGTTAGGTGTCCCTTTATTCAAAATTTCACGTAGTTTTCATTTCCGTTTTTAATTTTCAATTCCGATTATGCATAAGAAAGTTACGGCCAAAATTCCATTTATGTACAATTTTTAATTTTGATCCTCCAATCAGATCCATAGCTACATTTGCAATATGGCTGAAAAAAAAATGAAAATTTTGTAACAACCAGAAACATATAAAAGCAAGCTCTCAGGAAATGATTCTCTCTCTTGAAATTGTTTAAAAGTGAAAAAGGTTAAAACAGTGTTGTAAAATTTGTGAATACATAACCTAATTTTTATCGTTAAAAAGTTTTACGTTACGAATAATTTTCGAGAGCACTTGTTTTTGTATCGTCGGATAGAAATAAATAGTTCGGTCTCCGATACCTGTCGTTTAATAAAAATAATTCTGTTCGATTAATTGATGTTACGATTTTGTGAAGATTTGTTTACGTGTTTTCCAATTTAAAATAATTTTTGTTTACCAAATTAAATTCCATTTTTATTTGGTCAAAGTTTGTTTTATTTCTCCGGACAATTCCTTTTAAATAAAAATTATTATCGGTAGCTAAAATAAAAGTGTTGTTAACAATAATCTTGAATACTTAAACATATATTTTAAACGATATCACTCATTGAGCTATAAAATCATTAAAATAAAAAGTTACCGTAATAAATAAGTGGTTGGAGTTTGCCGTTTTTTGGGGAAAACATCTATAAGCCTGGAAGTTGGTGTCTTCGACAACCGAGAACCGAGATAGCAGTTGGGTATTGGTAACAACTGTAGCCGAGTGAACATTGCCTGCATCCAGCTGAAGTATTCGAAGACATCATTCAATCAACAGGAAGGACTGTATATGTGAGTCAAATTTTATAACCCTACCTATTGTGAATATTCATTGTTATTTTCCTGCAATTTGTATTTGGTACATGTTTTTAGTTAAGAATTTTAAATATTTACTTGTGTAAACACCTGTAAAGATATTAATTTCTTTTCTTTTCTAAATTTTATTTTTCAATTGGTCCAAACATTAATTTTCTAAATTTAATGATTTAAGATCTTTGACATTTGATTATTTTCACTTAAATTCATTAACGCATGCGTTTGATAGCAAATTATATTCAGAACATTTTGTATACTTTAAATGTTTAATGTTTAAATAAGACATTTTTTCTTTAAAACTTGTGTAAATAAACGTATAATTAATTCAACGTTTCGGGAACGTCCTTTGTTCCCTTTGTCAAGAATTTATTTGACAGTTACAGAAATTGAAATAAGATAACTATTTTTAACAAGTACAGAATATGAAACAAGGTAACTAATTTAAATTTAATCTGGACGAGTGTGTTTGACTTCGGGTAGTTGGTCGAGTACATGATGTAGAAGGTGCAGAAGTGGGGACGCCAGGAATAGTTGCAGCATAAGTGTTTGAAATTTCTGGAAGATTTGGAGTTGGTTGAAATGTAGAATCAACTTGTTTAATGACATTCTTCCAAATTTGTGGCATTCTAGAAGTGTCATCTCGTTTACTGAGGGCGTTTGGTCTTCTTTCAATTTATAGTTCTAAGAGACATTAAGCATCAATTTTCTTGTTTTACCATAAGTATGTTATATATATATATATATATATATATATATATATATATATATATAATTAAAACATACTTATGGTAAAACAAGAAAATTGATGCTTAATGTCTCTTAGAACTATAGAATACATTTAACAACAGGTATCTACATAATTAAGTAGCTACCAATAGGAACATGTTATAAATTAGTCTAATAAAACAGACACATAAAACAATGATACAAAAATCTATAGTCTGTAGGTACCTACTTACCTAATGTTTTGTAAAAAGAGTAAGTATATTTAAAGTACATAGATACAATATACCTACAGTTACAATATAGATAAGAGATAGTTACATATACGTAGGTATTAGATCTATTTTAGAACATTTATAAAAATAAAAACTTACTAAAGTTGGTATCATAATATGAAAATGTAAACTTTCACCATTATCACACATAACATACTTATCTTTTTTGGTTTTTTTTTAATGGTGTATTTTAAATTATACAATCTAAACGTTTCGTCGGTAGTAATATCTGTTAAAAATTGTCAAAGTTGAATTGTTTACATCTTTATCAATTTTTAACAGATATTACTACTGACGAAGATAACTGTAAGTGTTATCGAAACGTTTAGATTGTATAATTTAAAATACACCTTTAAAAAAACCCAAAAAAGATAAGTATTTTATTGGTATCACACTACCTAAAAAAATAGACAATTCTTCTAAAAATCGAAACAAACTCTAAGTTGACATTTATAATTAAATAAGGCACTGAGAGTTTTTCTTATTGGCATATGTCACATACATACCTAGTCTTTTTGCACTGCATCGTTGTATGTCAAGTCATACATATCAGTACATTTGAGGTGATACCATCTAGGACATTTATCACAGCCTATACTTTTGTTTTCATCATCTTCAGTATCGCTGAAAAGCACTTCTTCACAAAGAGCACACAAAACTTTATCTTTACTGGGTGAGCTCTGTATTTTTTTATTTCCTTTCATATTCGTCACGGCTTTCTTTTTTATCCTTTTGATTGGTTTGGTTTGATTTTGGGGCTTTTTTTCTTCTTGGATGGGTCTTTTAAGATTAACCTTTTCCAGTTTTTTCTTTTTTTTCGTCATCTTTGCGGTTGTAACAAGTCTTCCACGCCTCTGATGATATTGCACTCGGTAGTTTTTCTTTCACTCGACAGCCAAGATTTCTTTTGAAAGCTGCTTCTGGAAATATTAGATGTTTTTGGAAAGGATCAATGGTGACCTTATCTTCTTCTTTATTACCAGACCCACTGGCTTCTTTATTTCTATCTATTACATCTCTGTTTATTTTGCGTCTTCTCACTCTTGTCATTATTTGTATTTGTACTATCAAGTAGTGTCTTATTATTTAATATCACATTTGTGTTAATACGAATCTGTTCGACTTGAACTAAACTTTTTTGTACATTGTTCATGTAATTTTCTTTTCCATTTCTATTTGGTATTTCATTTTCTATTGAAGTTCCTTTTCCAGAGCCCTTGTCATGATCAGTTTCGTTGTTTTTTTCTTTGTCCGTTTCAACTGTTTCTTCTTCTTTTTCAATGTCAATTTCATTTTCTTTCCAGTTTTCTATTTCATTTCTACCCTGTTTTTCATTTTCTATTGAAGTTCCTTTTCCATTGCCCTTGTTATTTTTAGTTTCTTTTCGGTTTTCTTTATCCGTTTCAACTGTTTCTCCTTCTTTTTCAATGCCAATTTCATTTTCTTTCCAGTTTTCTTTTTCATTTCTATCCTGTTTCTCATTTTCTATTGAAGTTCCTTTTCCATTGCCCTTGTTATTTTTAGTTTCTTTTCGGTTTTCTTTATCCGTTTCAACTGTTTCTCCTTCTTTTTCAATGCCAATTTCATTTTCTTTCCAGTTTTCTTTTTCATTTCTATCCTGTTTTTCATTTCCTATTGAAGTTCCTTTTCCGTTGCCCTTGTTATTTTTAATTTCTGTTTCGTTTTCGTTATCCGTTTCAACTGTTTCTCCTTCTTTTTCAATATCAATTTCATTTTATTTCCAGTTTTATTTTTCATTTCTATCCTGTTTTTCATTTTCTATTGAAGTTCCTTTTCCATTGCCCTTGTTATTTTTAGTTTCTTTTTCTTTATCCGTTTCAACTGTTTCTCCTTCCTTTTCAATGTCAATTTCATTTTCTTTCCAGTTTTCTTTTTCATTTCTATCCTGTTTTTCATTTCCTATTGAAGTTCCTTTTCCGTTACCCTTGTTATTTTTAATTTCTTTTTCGTTTTCGTTATCCGTTTCAACTGTTTCTCCTTCTTTTTCAATATCAATTTCATTTTATTTCCAGTTTTATTTTTCATTTCTATCCTGTTTTTCATTTTCTATTGAAGTTCCTTTTCTATTGCTCTTGTTATTTTTAGTTTCTTGTTCGTTTTCTCTATCCGTTTCAACTGTTTCTCCTTCTTTTTCAATGTCAATTTCATTTTCTTTCCACTTTCCTTACTATCCTGTTTTTTATTTTCTATTGAAGTTCCTTTTCCATTGCCGTTTTAGTTTCTTTTTCGTTTTCTTTATCCGTTTCAACTAGTTTGCCTTCTTTTTCGATATCAATTTCATTTTCTTTCCAGTTTTCTTTTTCATTTCTATTCTGGTTTTTAGTTTCTATTGAAGTGTGTTCTGTTTCAATTCCAATCTGTTCAAAAGAATCGCCATTGTTTTGATTTATAGTATCAAAGTTCTGGTTTTGGGATAAATATTGCAATTCAGTAGATATTTCAAATTCTGGGTTTTTGTAGTTCAAAATCATATCCTCTTCAATTGCTATTATATCGACAGGTAGTAAAGTTACAGAACCCATGGCAACAATACTTCCCGCAGCAATATTTCCAGGATTATCTGATGTAATGATTGTTGAAGTGTATGGTCGGATGGTATTGGAATGTTCTTCTAAACGTGATATCTGGAAGTCAATTTCGTTGATTACAATGTTTACATTGATACCATAAGTTTGCAAATCATTGGAGATTAACTTGATTACTTTCTTAGCAGCATAAAAATCACTTATAGTCAATGTTTCTTCTAAGGCACTTGTGGAAACGATTTGTTGTTGACAATTTTTTTGTAAGAAGTTTTTAACAGATTTTGTGTAGTCAACACTATCTGCGTTAAAAGGATATAATTGACTTTGCATTTGCGTGTTTTGCAATGCTTCCTGAAATACTTTGCAAAAATTAATTTTTGTGATTATTTGATTCAAATTTTCAGGGCGTTTCTGCCAATTTTGCACCGTATTGTTCCATTCTTGTTTCATGGGTTTAAATACGCTCACATCTGCTGGCTGCAGTATATCAGTCATGTTTGGGGGTAATGTATATATAATAATGTCATGTTGTTCGCAAAACTGACTTAATGGCAGTCATGTGCGATTTGTGTCCATCTATTAATAGCAAAATAGGTCGCTTTATTTCGTTTCTTGTCAGCCATGAATCAAAATCATTTGACACATACTCAAAGAAAACCTACCCCGTCATCCAACCGGACTCGGATTTTCAGATAATCCAATTATTAGGGACATTTTCTACGAGAGCTTTAGGCGGCCTTACATACGGGAATATGACCAAAGGAGGACATATTGCTCCTGATGCATTGAACGTAATAAGGACAGTGATATTTTCCTTTTCCTTGCCCGACTTCACTACATAGAGATTTTTTCATCCTCTCGGTCCGAGAACTTTGCCAGTTTTTGGGCATAAGAAAAATCCAGAGTCGTCTTCGTTAAATATTCTACTGGGGTTTTCTAAGACATCTTGAAAATTGTTATCTTCTAGGTATTTTTGCAAAGTGTTGAACCACGTTCGAATAGACTCTTCCATTACCAAAGCTCTCGCTTTTAAGGAACCCCTTGTACCATCTAATTCCAGGTTCACCGTTAGTAAACAAGTCTGATTTACCGGCATCTTTTCCAATTCTTGCCACCTCTTTCATGAGATCGGTTTTAGAAATTCGGAAGCCGCATTTCGCTATGTTGATAGCCCAGTCTGCAATTTTTTTTTCACCTTCCACAGTTAGCAGTGGTGGCGGTCTGGTTTTTTTCTTCTCAGCTGGAGATTTTCCGGTACATTTATCGTGCATAGTGGCTCTAGGGATACCATAGCGCCTGCTGGCTTCTCTTAAGCTTATTCCACTTTCTCCAACAGCTTGCAATGCTGCTTGAAGGAAAGCATTAGAGTAAGTGCAAAATTTTAGATTTTTTGTGTTCAAACGTTTTTTGGGTTCAGATTTTTTGGATGTTGGTTTGGTTTTCGTGATCTGAAAAATCATTGTTTCTAAGTAGGTTACCTATCTGTGATGACGAATTCACATGTTCAGTTTGTTTAATTTTAAATAGTATACATCTAGCTAGGTGTCGAAAAGCATCACTTTTCGTACATCAGACGTATAATGGAAATGATATGCCTATTGTAAATAATTATAATACGTCCGAAAACTACTGTGTTTTGGACACCCAGAAAACAAGGGCTACGTCTTCCTTATAAAATTAGGAAAGTAGTGTCCGAAATCTGGTTACCTTATTCTTTACGTATAATTGAATAATGGAAAGTGAAGAGTACAAGTATAATACTATTCCAAGTATTAAAAAAAAGATAGATAAAAAATATTCACAAGGTACCAGTTCTAGGATACCGTGTCCGAAAAAGGGTCTTGGTTAGTTTCTTGAGGCCAGTTACCAGGACAGCCAATTTTAAAGATCAAGAACTAAACAAAGTAATATTTTTATACAAAACATGAAGGCCAATGATAAACTAATTATGCAAATTTAATATGGCAATAAGAAAGTAGTTTTTACAATAAAATACTTATCCTTTTTGGGGGTTTTTAATGGTGTATATTAAATTATACAATCTAGACGTTTCGATAACACTTACAGTTGTCTTTGTCAGTAGTAATATTTGTTAAAAATTGTTAAAGATGTTGTAAACAATTTTGTCAAAGTTGAAAAATTAAAACATAAACATCAGCCTGCTATTAATATAACAGTTTGAGAAACGTATAAAGCCAACTATAAAATTAAATTTTAGTAAAGAATAACTAGGTCATTAAAAATTAAATATTGTTAAACTGCCTTAAAGATTATAACTAAGTGTGATAATCGTATAAATGGTGTAAATAAATGGGTATAAAAACGTTCTCGTAACAAATCGTTGAACTAACTCGAGATACAACCCGTTCACCAAAAATAATGCCTTTGTCCTAGTCGGTAGTTTAAAATGGGCCAATTCAAGCTTTTGTTTTGCTTAATTACCACAGTTTATGCTGTATATTTCTACTTAACATCAATAGAAAAAAAAACTGAAATGTAACACTAATAAAATGATCTGAATAACTAAACCGAGATTTATAGTAAAGCTTTTACTAAAATGTAAAAAATAAAAAATATACAAACTATGTTTATTAACAGTTAAATTTAGGGTTATATAAAATATATCTTAAAAATAGCCTTATACTAATAAATCAGTAAACTTATAAATATAAATACCTGTTCGAAAAATTTTTGTACACAAACTTTTTATTAACCTCTGGTATCTAAACGATTACGGAAATGTAAACCAAGGGTGATGTCATCTTTGCACCGATATTGCGCGAATATCTGTAAATAACAATGCTTCACGTTGTAAACCACCAAAATGGAATTTTATTTCTTAAAAATTTATCTTCTTGAAATTGAATAAACCAATATTTATTGCATTCTCTCGAAAGTTCAGATAAAAAATTGTGATCAAAATTTATATCTGCATAGAATGCAAAATTGCAATCATAAAATGAAAGCGTACGTACCAGTAAAATTAAAAGGTAATTAAAATAGAATTAAACGTGCAAAAAAAATAAAATAAAAGTGTCAAAGTAAAAAAAAAAATGAAAGTGCCCAAAAAGAACAAATGTTTTAATTTTTAGTATTACGAGTTAAATATTTCTTACCATTAAATCAATGGCACTTTTCACAAAATTTAGGCGAAAACCCAAAAAAGGCTTCCTACTCAACATAACGTTTATCAAGAAATAAAAAAAAATTAACGCTTCGGAAGTCGGATGATGACGCATTGCGCGAAAAATGAGCAGGAAAAATAATTTAAAGAAGTATAGACCCTTAAGAAGTATATACACTTAAGTTACACCAAAATGCAAATTAAGTTGCCTACCACATACCTATATTTCAATAATTAAAATTTTTTCTTATATTTACAACTAAATGAACGAAGAACATAAATTACGGTATATTTTAATTCAACACAAAATGGGTTGTTACAAGATGACAAATTAGAACGCTCTACGGCGAAAGCTAACAATTAAATTTGTAAGTGTTATCGAAACGTTTAGATTGTATAATCTAAAATACACCATTAAAAAACCCCAAAAAAGATAAGTATTTTATTATGAGTGATAATGGTGAAAGTTTACATTTTCATATTTCAGTCCTTTATGGGGAGGAAACTTATCGTTTGAAAAAAAAAAAAATTAAGGAAACGTAAAGCACAATTATTATGGTAACTCCATTAAATTATTACCTTTTGATGCTGCTAATGAAGTTAGATATAACACCGTTAACATATTACGTAAAACAAAACCTCCAAAGAGCAACTTATCCTTTCGTCAACGGCGTGCTTTACTTGATCTTAAACGCAATGAAAGTATAATAATATTAAAACCAGATAAAGGTAATGCAACTGTTATACTAAATATGAACGATTATAACATTAAGATAGAACAATTGTTGGGACCAGAAACTTATCGTGAAATATCAAAAGATCCAACAAAAAAGTTTCTTTTAAAAACTAAAAAGCTGATTAAATTATCATTTATTCCTGAAGAAATAAAAAAGAAACTAACTAACTCTGAAGCTATTTCACCAAAACTATATGGTTTACCAAAAATTCATAAACCTAATGTTCCTTTAAGGCCTATTGTTAGTGCAATTGGTTCTCCTACTTACAACCTCATATAGGAAAAACACCCCATCACATTAAAAATTCTGCCGACTTTGTTGAAAAAATGCAGTTTCAAAATTGAAGAGGGTGATATAATGGTTAGTTTTGATGTTGTTTCACTTTTTACAAAAGTTCCTCTAAAAGAAACTATTGAATACATTAAATAATTATTAATTTAATATTAGTCAAGTTGCTTTGGTATGTGCAAATCCTTGCGATATTGCAGACTCACATTCCATTAATATAAGTAATTTGATTGTAATCTCATTATATTTAGAATTGACATCCGTTCTACATACATAAAGACAAAATTTACATTGATTGGGGCTTGAACCTTGGTGGCGCAGTTGGTTAGCGCGGTACTCTAGCAAAGTACAGATCGTAGGTTCAAATCCTACTCGAGGTAAACTTTTTATTTATGTATTTAATAAAATTAATAATAATTTTTAATAACATATTGAATACATTGATCATCTTTTTCCAAAGGACATAACCATTCTGTTTCAGCACTGTCTTACTACAACTTATTTTCAGTGGAATAGTAAATTTTATGAACAGATTGAACGTGTAGCAAAGGGTAGTTCTCTTAGTCCTGTTATAGCTAATTTTTATATGGAAAAATTTGAAACATTAGCATTACAAAATACACCTAAAAAACCTTCAGTTTGGTATAGATATGTAGACGTCACATTTGTTATTTGGAGACATGGAGAAGAAGCACTGCATGAGTTTTGGTTTTATAATTGTTTAATGAAGTTTTTTAAACACCAGGAAGTTGGTTTTAATTATTTTTATTAAAAGAAAAATAAACACGTCAGTACAGGAATAATGACTAACTACAATAATTATTATAAGTAACATTTTTTTTTTCCACGACAACTTTTATTGGAACATCCAACACCCTCCCTCAATAAAAGTATTTTACAAACAAAACTGATATTCTGATTTTAGTTTAAAGTAAACCCATAAGACCCCTAAATTTCGCAAAAGAAACTCTAGGTAATGGTTTAGTTAATATATCAGCTATTTGATCACTGATACTTTATATCCATGAACCTTGACCAACTTTTTCTTTTACAAAATGATATTTTATATCTAAGTGCTTCATGTGCTTAAGTTGTTCATGTGAATTACATGATCGAATAGTTGAATGATTGTCTTCAAATATCATAAATGAAAAAACATCATACAGATTTAACTCGAGAATTAGGTTTCTCAACCAACAAGCTTGACTGACACAATTACTGAGTGCGACATACTCAGCCTCACAAGATGACAAAGCTACAGTTGGTTGTTTTTTTGACACCCATAGAACCAAATTTCCACAAACTTGAAAACAGTAACCACTTGTGGATCTTCTGTCAATTGTATTGCTGTCCCGGTCAGCATCAGTGTAATCTGTTAGTATGCTATCACTTATGTGTGACTTATATATTAATCTCAGATTTACAGTACCCTTGATATATCTGAGTAAACGTTTCAAACACACCCACAAATCGTTACTAGAACAAGTCTGAAAACGGGACAAAAAAGTTATACTAGAACAAAGATCAGGCCTTGTACCTAGCATGGCATACATAATACAGCCAATCAGTTTTCTACAATGTTGTTCTAGAATTTCACTTTCAAACTTATCCCTTAGTAAAAGTGACAAATTTAAATTCGGATCCATTGGAGTGCTTACAGGATGGCATTCAGACATATTAAATTTATCCAAAACATTCTTTAGATATTGAATCTGATCCAAAGTTGTGATACCATTCTGCAAATCCTGTTTTATACTCATACCTAAATAGTAGCTTACTAGCCCTAAATCTTTCATTTTAAATTTACTTTTTAACATATCAATAATGCTAGTTAACATCCGGTACATAAAAGGTCATCCACAACAACTAGTAAATAAACCTTAGAATTTTTATCTACAAAAAAATACAAACATTGATCTGACATTGTTTTTACAAATTTTTGACTCAACAGAAATTCATTTAGGCTTTCATACCAACACTTAGGTGCATTCTTTAAACCATACAAAGCTTTTTGAAGTTTGCAGCACTTATTTTTAGGGATATCAAAGTTATATAAATATCTCCTTTAATTGAGCCATTTAAAAAAGCACTGCAAACATCCAAATGCAAAAGTAGCCATTACTCAATGCAATAAGAGTTGTAATAGTTGCCATCTTAACAACAGGAGAGTAAATTTCACTAAAATCCAAACCTTGTTGAACAAAACCCCTCGCAACCAACCTAGCCTTGTACAAATTAACCTTACCATTCTTATCTTGCTTCACTTTGAACACCCATTTAGTATCCACCACTAACACATCACTCACAGGTTTACCAACGATTTCCCAAGTGTTGTTTTCTGCAAGAGCTGCCATCTCCGTTTCCATGGCTTGAATCCATCTTGGAGCTTCTTGTGATGATAGTGCTTCCTGAAGTGTGGTTGGCTCACCCTCAGCAAATGCCAGGTAACAGTAATAATCCTCTGTTAATTTTGCTGGTGGCTTGGTTTGACGAGTTGGTCTGTTGATCTGGTTACTTTCTGTGGTCCCCTCAGTAGTAATACTGTCATCTGTTACGCGTTCCTCTCTCTCATCCTGGATACTTTCCTGCTGTACTTCATTTTGTAGCTCTTCCATAGCCAAGTTTTCCATGATGTGGCATTCTTGACTAGGAAGTGAATTGTCTGTGTGGTACAAAAAATACCTCACGTTCTACTGAACAGATTTCTTTATCTGGATAATAAATCCTAAATCCCTTTGTGGTTTCTCCATAACCAACAAAGTACCCTTTGTGACTTTTGCTGTCCAATTTCAATCTGCGTTGTTTGGGAACATGAGTCCATACTTCTGCACCAAATGATGATTTTAATAGCATGACACCAAATGTCTTATAATGCCAGATATTAAATGGAGTTTGTTTTGGAAGAGAACTGGTTCCTGTTCTGTTTAACACGTATACAGCTATGTTAACAGCTTCAGCCCATAAATGTTTCTTTAAGTTCTTTTCCCTTAACATTGATCTTGCAGCCTCCATTACTGTTCTCATCTCTCTCTCCACTTTTCCATTTTGTGCAGGAGTATATTACTGTAGTTTGATGGACAATTCCATTTTCATTTAATAAAGTCTCTACAGCCTTATTTACAAATTCAGTCCCATTGTCTGTCCTAATCACTTTGACATTTATTCCTTGGTTTTTCAATAATGCAACAAATATTTTTAATTTCGAAAATACCTGGTTTTTTTCTTTCAAAAAATAGACAGTTCTATAATGTGAAAAATCATCTTTAAGTAGTAAAAAATACTTTGAGCCTCCAGGAGATGTTTCCTCAATTGGTCCACATAAGTCTGTGTGAATCAATTCACCTGGAGCTTTCGTTTTTGTAATGCTTGTTGTGTCTTGTTTTTTACATCGTTTTCCTTCAATGCATGCAACACAGAAATGATTTTTCAAACATTTTACATTTATATTATTCTGTGAAAGAATATTTTTCACATGTGCAAAATGCTGATGAGCAAACTTCTTGTGGAAGTCATACAACTCACAATCATTTTTGCAGTAATTACCTGTTGGGGTCGTTGAGCTTTGAACATTCTGTCTTCATGCTTCATGCTTTGCAATTGTTTGACACCATGCGTAAGTTTTTGTCCAAGGCACTAATAACAGAGAATAGGTTCACTTTTAAATCTGGAACATGAAGAACATTTTGTAGCTGCACCGTGTTCCATCCCTCTCCGTTGAAAGCCTTCAGCCAGACGTTGCCTTCGCTCATAACTTTTACTTTGACACCATCACCTAACTGCACCATACGGTTGTGGTCCAACACTTTTCAAAATAAAATAAATCCTTACACATATGATGAGTACATCAAACCAAGAATCAGTCAACTGCTGATAAGCATTAGCAACCAATGCGGTAAAATCTCCTGGCTTCTCAGTCTCCCTCTGTTTCTTTTGTTTATTTTTCTTATTGAAAAAACAGTATTTTGCAATGTGTCCTTTTTTTTGCAAATATCACATTGCTTGTTCTTGTAGCAGTCTTTACTTGCATGTCCAGATTTCCCACAAGTTGCGCACTGCCCTACGTTGACTCTGGATACCAAAGCTGCTGCCACTTCATCAGTACTAGACCTTTCTTCTTCAAGCAATAAACGTGACGTCAACTCGTTGAGAGTTTGTTTTTCTACAGAAGCTGACTGTTCTGGTAGAGACATCAGTATCTTTGTAATAGTCATATTATCAGAGATTTCCTCTCCAGCTTGCTTCAACTTTGACCGGATCTCTTCAATTTTAGATTAAAAAAGATGACATAGGTCCTTGACCAAAATCCGTCATGAAAAACTTTTGTTGAAGAAGATGGACACTAACCACCGACTCCTTGTCATAGACTATTTTTAATTTGTTCCACATCTTATATGAGGTCTCACAAGATAGAATATGTGTGAGCGGTCCATGCTCAATTCTTGTGACGATAATTTCTTGTTTAATCCAATTTGACTTGCCTGCTTCATCCTCTGGTTTCACTAAATCTCCAGACACAATTTCAAACAGTCCACGCCCTTTCAAGATGACTTGAGTTTCGAATTTCCATGCTTGCCAGTTATCACCATTAAATTTCGACACTGGATTAGCCGACGCCATTTTATACTTTCTCGTGTGTTCTCAGAATCGGTTTTTAAAGCAACACCCGAAGCTGATTTTAACTTGTACTGTACGTTCCGAACTTCCTGTTATTGTATGGTGTCTGGGCCCATAACCAATTGTTTAATGAAGCTTTTCAAACACCAGGAAGTTGGTTTTAATTATTTTTATTAAAAGAAAAATAAACACGTCATAATAATTATTGTCGTTAGTCATTACTCCTGTACTGACAAGTAACATTTTTTTTCCATGGCAACGTTTATTGGAACATCCAACATTTACAAATGGTATACATCCTAGTATTCAGTTTACCATGGAAAAAGAAACTAATGGAAGTTTACCATTTCTTAATAATAATAATTGCCTATCTTTTAAGGTTTACAGAAAGCCGGCAAACACTGATAGATACCTTCATAAATTATACAACCACCATCCATGTCAAAAAATTGGTGTAATTAAATCTTTAGTAGATCGAGCAAAAAATTTGTGACCGTGAATTTTGAAGGATGAATATAAATATTTAGAAAATCTTACAAGATAATGGATATTCACTTACAGATATTAATAATGTTATTACACTTCCAGGCGTAACTTAAAGAAAACCAGTTCTTAATGTTGGTACTGCTTTTCTTCCTTTTATAGCTAATGTTACAAATAGAATAATCCTAATTAAATATGGCATTAGGACTATTTTTAAACCTACAAGAAAAATTAAGGAACATTTAAGATCACCTAAAGATGTGTCAAACCCTTTATCATTCCCCGAAGTGTATAAGTTATCTTGTTCCTGTGGAAAAGTCAACCAGAGAGATCTGCTGTGGCTAACCATGCCCTGAATAATCTAAATCATGACATTCAATTTGACAATATGGAAATATTGTCAAGACAACCTCATTATTATGTTCGTTTAGAACGTGAAGCTATTGAAATATATAAACACCCTAATAATTTTAATAGACAAGAAGAAAATCTCCGTTTAAATAGGTTCTGGCATCTTATAATTATTATGATTATTTATTTTTGGTGCTAATAACATTAGTTTTACACAGGTCAACATAAATACATACCAAGTTATAAAGATATCAAGTATCACAAATAATTTAAATCACAGTTGACATTTACATTAAAAAATTCGTCAATGCTATAAAATGTCTTTTGGATAAGATAGATTTTTATAATTTTTAAAAATTTATTCCTAGGGAAGTGTCTACTACATAATCTGATTTTATTAATTCAGAATCCCGAGTATTATGTTCATGAAAACTGCAATCCAAACATCACATCAAATAAAATAACCCAGTTAAATCCAACACAGAGATATCTTTATCAATAAGTGGAAGTGTTATTAACAATGAAAAGCATAATGCAGAACGTTTTTTGTAATTTTAATTTAATTTCAACTACTTATGTTAAATTATAGTGCTGTGGTAATTTAACATATAATTGGTAAAGCATTTGCTTCAAGGTCTAGGAAAAACAGCAAAAAACCTAAACATACCAAAAGCTAAAATTAAAATCAAAATTAAGACGTATCATTATGCTTTTTTTAATTTTTTTATTTGGTTACAGTCTCGGGTGTTCCGAAAGGTTCTGTGTTGGGTCCAATTTTATTTCTATTATATATTAATGATTTTAAAATTGATACACATTGTATAGATTATTCTGACTTTGTTATGTTTGCTGATGACACTACTCTGCTCACCAAAAATATAGATTTAAATGAGGTACAACTTCAAATGATAAATATACGTTCAATGGGATCAGAGTGGTTTACAAATAACAAATTGGTATTAAATGAAAATAAAACGTTTGAAATGATGTTTACTCACCGTGAGGTAACAAATATTAATAATATTGAAAAAATAAAATTTTTAGGTGTGTTCTTAGACCCAAAACTTACTTGGTGTCACCACATTGATTACATAGCCAACAAAATCACAAAAAACCTGTTTGTTATAAGAAGATTAAGTAGCCTACTGAATTTAGCCATGTTGAAAGTAGCTTATCATGCCTTAATAGGATCTGTAATTTGTTACGGACTAATAAACTGGGGCCATGCTCACACTTGTCGCAGAGTTTTTGCACTCCAAAGAAAAACCATCAGAATAATGCTTTAGATGGGGTTCAGAGAATGTGTTAAGCCAAAATTTGCAGAATTGCAACTACTTACTTTTCCTTCTATATATATATATATATATATATATATATATATATATATATATATATATATATATATATATATATATATATATATATACAGGGTGTTGAATATAATTTTTTTCTCAAATTTTCATTATAACTCATAAACGAATGCTTAGATTTTTTCATATTGGGGATAATGTCTATTAATTAAGGGCATAAAACAAGCGATAAGAATGTTCACAAACTTGCACAGTGGCGGAGTGGAGGGTGCTCAACCCTTTCATAAACAGAACTTCTACGCCAATGACTATTTTTAAAAACTGTTATTTTCATTATCTACATACAGTTTAACAAAAATAATGTACCTTCTTCTGTTTCGAAATTCCTGTGCGTTTCAGAGTTATTTTGATTTTTAGTGTTTGATGTGGTACTAAGTTAAGTAATGTGCTTTATGTGAATAATTGAATATAAAGTTTTTAATAAAAAAGATATAATAAAACATTTAGAGCCATTTCAGTACCTAACGATCGTTTCTTTAAAATTTCAAATACATTTTCATTTATAAATAGGTAGGTTATAGGTTTTTTTTAGTATCCTCGTATAAAAAGAAATGCATAATTATTATTGTTATGCGGTCAATACTTTCTGTATAATTATGTATGTATCAATTTCGCCATAAACATGTATGTAGTTTTTAGGTGAGATTCTAATAAGTTATAGACCGCTCATTAAAGAGCCGCCACTGTATCAAGCCATACTCAAATACAAGACTTTTGTAAATTGAAATCTGTTTAGTACACTAATTTTAACAATCCTTATTTATTATTGTAACAATACTTAATTAATAATTGTGAAATTAATAAGAATTCTTAGCAATAACGATTTATAAATAAATAACAATCACACTAGTATAATAAAATTAGACACTTTGTTCAAAATGTAAACCGTTCTTTTCAATACACATTTCACAGCGACGTACAATAGAACGTCTTAAGTTAACTAAATGATGCACCCTGATTTCATTGCAACAAAATATGATACTCCTTGGAAAACAAGTAAGTATTAAATTTTATATTTTGAAACGACAGTTTGACTTTTTACAAACACTTGCTTCATCTTGAATAATTTCACTGTTATTAATTATTGTTTTTAAGTTCAAAAAGTTATTTCATTTGTTTTGCCAGCTTTTAATTAGTGTAACATGCCGTTTACATTTACAAATAGCGAACAAGCCGACATTCATTTTATTTATGGGTTCGCAAATGGGAATTCAAGGTACACAGCTAGGGAGTATCGGAGAAGATTTCCAAATAGACAACCTCATCATTCCGTTGTTAACCAGGGTTTGAAAAATGTACATGGGGGCCGAGAGAACAACCGTGGACGAGATAGAATTGGAGAGGGTATATTGCGTGAATTTATAGGACCCCACGACAAGTACTCGACGTACTGCTGTTGCTCTTGGTATTTCCCAAAGTAAAGTTTCCCGTGTTTTAAAACGGGATCACAGACGCCCATATCATTTTCAACCTGTTCATGGTTTATGTCCAGGTGACGCCGAACGAAGACTTAATTATTGTAGGTGGGTTCTTAACTCCATTCAAAATAATAGAGATTTCTTATCCAACATATTGTGGACTGATGAATCCTGTTTTACTCGTCGTGGTATCGTAAACTTTCACAATCTGCATATATGGGCACATGAAAACCCACATGCCATTCGACCAAGTAGTTTTCAACATGAATTTAGTACAAATGTCTGGATTGGAATTTACGGCAACCACGTGTTTGGACCTTATTTCTTGCCACAACGTGTAAATTCAGAAAATTTCCTACAATTTATAGAAGAAAAACAAGTTAATATGTGGGAAGACATTCCTTTGAATTTAAGAGGACATTCTTGGTTTCAGCTTGATGGATGTCCGGCCCATTATGGCAGAAATGTAAGAAATTGGCTAAACAATAACTACCCGGGGAGGTGGATAGGTCGTGGAAGCCCAGTGGCGTGGCCTCCTAGAGCCCCCGATTTAACGCCACTTGAATTTTTAGTATGGGGATTCATGAAGGAAAAAGTGTATACCACTCCGGTTAATACATACATGTTTATGACGAAATTGATACATACATAATTATACAGAAAGTATTGACCGCATAACAATAATAATTATGCATTTCTTTTTATACGAGAATAATAACAATGGATACTAAAAAAAACCGATAACCTACCTATTTATAAATGAAAATGTATTTGAAATTTTAAAGAAACGATCGTTAGGTACTAAAATGGCTCTAAACGTTTTATTATATCTTTTTTATTAAAAACTTTATATTCAATTATTCACATAAAGCACATTACTTAACTTAGTACCACATCAAACACAAAAATCAAAATAACTCGGAAACGCACAGGAATTTCGAAACAGAAGAAGGTACATTATTTTTGTTAAACTGTACGTAGATAATGAAAATAAGTTTTTTAAAAATAGTCATTGGCGTAGAAGTTCTGTTTATGAAAGGGTTGAGCACCCTCCACTCCGCTACTGTGCAAGTTTGTGAACATTCTTATCGCTTGTTTTATGCCCTTAATTAATAGACATTATCCCCAACATGAAAAAATCTAAGCATTCGTTTATGAGTTATAATGAAAATTTGAGAAAAAAAAATTATATTCAACACCCTGTGTATATATATATATATATATATATATATAAAGAAGGAAAAGTAAGTAGTTGCAATTCTGCGAATTTTGGCTTAACACATTCTCTGAACCCCATCTAAAGCATTATTCTGATGGTTTTTCTTTGGAGTGCAAAAACTCTGCGACAAGTGTGAGCATGGCCCCAGTTTACTAGTCCGTAACAAATTACAGATCCTATTAAGGCATGATAAGCTACTTTCAACATGGCTAAATTCAGTAGGCTACTTAATCTTCTTATAACAAACAGGTTTTCTGTGATTTTGTTGGCTACATAATCAATGTGGTGACACCAAGTAAGTTTTGGGTCTAAGAACACACCTAAAAATTTTATTTTTCAATATTATTAATATTTGTTACCTCACGGTGAGTAAACATCATTTCAAACGTTTTATTTTCATTTAATACCAATTTGTTATTTGTAAACCACTCTGATCCCATTGAACGTTTATTTATCATTTGAAGTTGTACCTCATTTAAATCTATATTTTTGGTGAGCAGAGTAGTGTCATCAGCAAACATAACAAAATCAGAATAATCTATACAATGTGTATCAATTTTAAAATCATTAATATATAATAGAAGTAAAATTGGACCCAACACAGAACCTTTCGGAACACCCGAGACTGTAACCAAATAAAAAAATTAAAAAAAGCATAATGATACGACTTAATTTTGATTTTAATTTTAGCTTTTGGTATGTTTAGGTTTTTTGCTGTGTTTTTCCTAGACCTTGAAGCAAATGCTTTACCAATTATATGTTAAATTACCACAGCACTATAATTTAACATAAGTAGTTGAAATTAAATTAAAATTAAAAAATTACAAAAAACATTCTGCATTATGCTTTTCATTGTTAATAACACTTCCACTTATTGATAAAGACATCTCTGTTAGATTTAACTGGGTTATTTTATTTGATGTGATGTTTGGATTTGTGAATGCTTCTATTATTTTCAACTTGAAGTTTTTCACAACTTTACACTTACATCATAACTCGATTAAATATTGTTAAATGTGTTGTTTTGGGTGACAAATTTCATTGTTAGCTTTCGCTGTAGAGAGTGTTCTGATTTGTCATCTTTAAGGCAGTTTAACAATATTTAATTTTTAATGACCTAGTTATTCTTTACTAAAGTTTAATTTTATAGTTGGCTTTATACGTTTCTCAAACTGTTATATTAATAGCAGGCTGATGTTTATGTTTTAATTTTTCAACTTTGACAAAACTGTTTACATCTTTAACAATTTTTAACAAATATTACTACTGACGAAGATAACTGTAAGTGTTATCGAAACGTTTAGATTGTATAATTTAAAATACACAATTAAAAAACCCCAAAAAAGATAAGTATTTTATTATGAGTGATAATGGTGAAAGTTTACATTTTCATAGTTTTTACAATATTTACTTACTATTTTCCAAAGCACTTCTCACTACAGATCTTGTTCATAAAGTCGTAGGCGACCACTCGCGCTAAACTTCAGCCATCTTATCTTTGTTTCTTTCCCTTTCTTTTAGCCACAGCAGTTAAATAACTGCTAATATAGGAAGAGTATGATATGTTAGAAAAGGTGAAGCGTATAGAAGTTTTGCTATTTTATTGCTTGTTTGTGAAAAGTGTCCGACAAGCAGTATTGTCCAGTTAACTGGTTCGAGCACATTATTACATGTCAATACAACTTAACACGTTGACTGCCGAGGGATGTTTTTATATATTTCACGTTTAGGCCAGAAGGCAGATTTCATGTTATGTTGAAATCTTCATTCTCTGGGCTGTGATGCGCAAAGACTGATATCGATGAATAATGAATCGTAGTACAAGAAATTTTCGAATACCTATCATCTAAGCTAAGAAAATTGTGAAAATGTGTCTCGGTCATAGTGACCGAGTCGGCGCAGTATTCTACATAGTAAGTAATGGCGCCGCCGCGGTTCTTTATGGTATTAATGTTTATTTGCTATTTCTTGAAAGTTGAATTCGAAATCACAAAATTGGCATTGTGTAGCACTTACTCCAAGCCGGCTCGGTCAATCTACATCGTCAAACGCATTACAAACCGAGTCACTGGCGTGTAGGATGAACATTATGGACTCGGTTATAGTGACCAAGTCGGCTTGGGAAACAAAAAAAATTCTCAGTCATATTGACCGAGTCGGTCTAAGCGAAAAGTATTTTCTCGGTCCTATTGACCGAGACGGCAGCCAACGTGTTAAATTAAACAACAAGAGAAAAATGCTTAAATTCAGAACAATAAAAATTATAAAAAATAAATATTTTTATTATAACTGATAATCATTTTCCATCAGTAACAAGCATATGCACATTACGTTCCGATTGTATCATTTTCAAAGCTCTTTCAGTTCCAACAATTTCAGCTATTTGATTATGATCATATTTTGAATATAATATAGTCACAGTCATATTTGAATTACTCCCAATTTTTTTATTCATATTGGCTTCCTGAAACAATCTCGTCTTTATAATTAAGTTCAAAACTATTGAGTAAGTGTATAAATAACGGTATACTTACTTGCATTAAATTACACATCTCATAATAAAAATGAGGAAATGTTGGTGGTTGGTAAAAAATTAGATGCCTTATGCCCTTTATCTTCACTCTATTAAAAAAGTGATATCTTTCAGTATACAATAAAAAATGTGCATCACCATGGAAAAACATGTCTCGTGCCCTCGCTACCTTTCCTTCCTAAAACCACTTACGTCAAATACCAAAACTGACAAATATTATATTGTTACCTTAGAGTATTCACAAACTTGAACGAATCCAATATCTTCCTTTTTAAAATAATTTCTCACTTTAACAAAATCAAAATAATTCGAGATAAAGATTATAGTTTGCCTCATTAACGGCTCCCGTTGTTGAGGTAAAATTTTATTGATGAAATAATCAAAACGAGCCTCAATAGACTGAGCAACATTATCCACTTGAAATTTTTGAAAAACGTGCGGAAGTTGATTAAAAACCTGACAAATTGAGCCTACACCTATATTTTTGGCACATTTCACTTTACCGGCATAATTGAAACATTTCTTATTAAAAATTGTATTTATTTCGGGCAACATAATAGAAGAGAATATTAAAGTTTGTCTGTAGTATTTAGACCAACCATTCAGACACCATGTTCTAACACGCGAAAAATCGGTGCCATGTGATTCCTTCGGTTGAAGATGTAGATGATTAAATAAATGAAAGATGTGATCCCAATTTTGCATTAGAAAAATTTCTGTTTGATCCATAATTAATAACTCAATAGAAGCGAGAAAGTCAAAGTCTCTTTCAGATTCACCTTCAGCCCCTATTATTGTTCGTAAACCCAGTGGTGAAGCAATAATTATATCCGAAGAATAAAAATTGGCAAACAACTAAAAACATTATAATTTAAAAGTGACAACAGTTTTGGTTAATACATACCTTCAAACTTTTTTTTGTAATTGTAATTCCTATTCGAAAATCATCCCCTGTATTTCCCGTAAATAGTTTTTCATAATCTTCCGGTTTAGGATTCTTTTTTGGGAATGTTATTTCGTGACCAGTGAACTCTTCCAGAAATCTGTTTTTATTGAATACATTCCCTTTGCTTTCTGATATTAAAATATTTATTATCAGTGAAATAATTTTATATGCGGAATCCCGGAATGGAACAACCACCAGTATCTGTGATTCACATCAAAAATAAAATTAAAAAAAAAGGCCCAATAGACTTACCTTAGGACGAGCTAAACCTTGATCCCGAAATTCTTCAGGTACTTCATCCTTTTTTGTTAACTTTGCATTATGATGTAACACTTTTGTACGTGTTTTTAATATATGATTTAAAAGATGTAAACAATAAACAAACCTAATTTCTTCCGAATTTTCAAAACTTCTTTGTGAGAAATAGAAATCCTGATAATTATTAATAATTGAAAATATTTCTGTTTGTAATGGGGATAACGGAAATTTCTCATGGCAATTAGCAAACTCTTTATTCACATTCGCAACGTTATTAATTAATTGCATTTTAACATGCAATGATTCTAATTGATGAACATCAAATTTCACAGGTACACTACCGGGTGATGCAAAAATTTTTCTTTCCATTATATTGGAGTTCAACGGAATGTCGGTTTGAATACATTTTGGGATCTGCACCTGCAATTTCCCGAGTTGGGGCCATTCTAATAAATGGTTATTAACTAACATTGGTACACTTTGAACTGATGTTAATAAGCTATCATTTACTTCATAGAATAAATGTTTAGCAAATGGATCATTTAGGTCAGCTAATTTATCGTCTTCCTTCTGTGTTTCTAAATCAAGCTCACCTTTTTCTATAATATCCTGTTGTACATTATGTGGAATTGAAACAGATTCATTCTCAGTATCACTTTCTTGTTTTGAACTTAAATCATCAATATCTAACAATTCTTCGTCAGATATACTATCATCACTACTGTCAACTGCTAACGATTTTTTAGACATTACTTTGTGCCAAAAGTATCTAGTAACAGTTTCATGTCATCGTCTTCATTCTCCGAAGATGAAGACTTATCTTCTATATGTTTTCCTTGATCCTCAGGTTTAATCTGTTTATGTCTAATTTCAAATTCTTCGATATCATCAGAAGGTCGTTTCATTTTATTATTAAATGGCTTTTTATTTATCTTCATCAATGAACTTTTCATTTTATGTTTCTTCTTAGAGCGTTGATCATGTTTCCCTTTTTTGAATCGTTTCGCGAACGGTGGCATTTTTATTTTTGTTATTTTTATATTTTATACAGTACATAACCAATACATTTTTTTTTAACATTAGTAACATAACCTATAAGAGTAATAACACACATGTGAGATTTTGCGATGTTGCCGGTGTTCACTTTATTACTGGTAAAGTCGGGCCGGTGAGAGGTGTCTTATGACTTATCTTTTAGTAAAGCATGGTTTAAGAAGATTTTAAAAACGTATGTTGTTATTGGTTCATATAGTTAGTAATTTTGAATACCATTAGATACCATCGTCAATGTTTCTAGGTTATTTTCAAATTTAAGCCGCGCTGTCAAATTTAAATAAAATTATTGTTCGAATATCTCGGGATCCTAATAGTATATTAAGAAACAAGTTTCATAAGACGAGTTTTTATCGCATGAGTCAAGTTTGAAAACGACCGCGCAGAGTTTTCTAATGGACGAATGCGATAAATCTTATGAAACGAGTTTCTTATACTATTTCTATTTGCGTATTTGTGTTGAAAATTTTGAGAAAATGTAAATTCCATTTGTCACCTTATTTCAGAATTTTGAATGTAGGTTGGCAACAGTGGTATTTGTTTGTTTGAGTTCGATACAAATGGGTATTAAAACTATTATTTCTTACTAATTCATTTCAAACTACCTTATAAATATGTTCTCAATAGAAGTTGTATACTATATACATTATAATCGGAATAAAATTACACTATACTATGTAAACTTAATAATTTACACTCAATGAAGTTAACAAGGTTAAATGAAGGTTATATTTTACGCAAAAGATGTAATCGGCTTAATTTGAACATATTGACGCTTTATCTTCAAACACAATAAAAGAGAAATCGTCCATACTCGGTTTTGGTCATCTTAATCATTGCAATACATTAATCAGGAATAATTAATTCAATACAAAGGATATATACACATTTCAAATAAGAATAGGTTATGTTACATTTACGTTTACATACATCAATAAAGAACTTCATTAGTTTACATACCAACATCAAGAAAAAAAATGTTAGATACTTTAAAGTCAAACATTAAAACACCCGTTTGAGTGTCATAATGTACATATTAAACACGCAAAATAGAGAAAGGTCTTAAAAATCACCATCCACTGGTATAAATAAAGTCGAATTTCGTTTAAGGTCTGTTCGCACTTATTCTGGCACGTAAAGTCCACCGAGTGTGGGTAGTCATATATAAAAATATATTGTACAACTGTAAACGATTAACAGAACCGAGACCGGGTCAACAAAATGTCGTTTTGGATCTGTTTTACGAATTAATTATATCAATAATTTTCAATAAGAAACGAATTAGCTAACAGTAGGCAGTGCCCAAATTAAGTGCGAAAAGTTTGGTTATTTGCGGAGGATCGTTTGTAGCCGACAGATCTCACTGCATCAAAGGAGTCAAGACTGTAATTTGGTTATCGAAGCCACTGATAAATAACTGATTTTGTCATAAATAAATACACTGTATTGGATGTTAAAAGTGAGATTTATTATTAGTTAATAATATAACCGATTTTAAAATCTCAGTTTACAGTTTGTCAATATATATATATATATATATATATATATATATATATATATATATATATATATATATACAAGGTGATTCTAAAATAGGTGGCCAAAATTAGAGCTGATGCAGGGTAGGAATGCAAACAAAAAAGTTCCTATCAACTTGGGTCGTAAAACACACCATTACGGAGATACAGGGTTTTAGTTTTCAATTTGATAAGTTAATTTATTTAATATTTCCGTTAGTTTTCAATAAATAGCTTTCAAATTTGTAGCATTTCTCTAATTCTTATGCCTTGTTTGGGTTAAATGATTCGCTCATCAACTGGGTTTCTAGTTTCCGTGATAAAAGACGAATACGTGTCGTAGTTGATGGATTTTTTCAAAAGATTAGAATTAACGTAACAGGGATCCGTTATAGCTCCTACACTTTTCTGCTGTACATAAATGACCTTATTTCTTCAATTCATAAATCCATTGCTTTGTTGACGATAGCATTTCATGTAGTTCATCTCAGTCTACTCATGGTGATAATCCACCTTCTGTGTCAAATCAAGAAACTAAAGCTGAAATGGCAAATTCAATCAACAAAGACATTCAACGTATTCTCGAATGGGGAAGCAATAATCTAGTTAAGTTTAATGCTGACAAAACTCAGTGTTGCCTTGTGTCCGCCAAAAAAGATCGATCATTTCCTGTTGTAAGTATGAATGGCTCAGTTCTCAAGTTTTCAGACTCTATTACTCTGTCGGGTATGACTGTATCTTCAAATCTCTCATGGGTTGACCATCTTCTGTCAGCTACCAAAACAGCTGCTCGTAAAATAGGCTGTTTGTACAGATCTAAGCAGTACTTTACCTCTCGACAACTTCTTCTGCTGTATAAGGCCCAAATTCGGCCTCATCTGGAATATAGTTCTCACCTCTGAGTTAGTGCTAATACGCTCTCGATATATCTATATATATATATATATATATATATATATATATATATATATATATATATATATATATATATATATATATATATAAATCGAATGCAACCTAAGTACAGCTACAGAGGTATATGTTACATTAATAATTCTTTACAATGTTATAAAGTAAGTAAGATTCTAATTTTTCCTTTAAATTCAAATATTGGACATCTTATAATAAAAAGTCATCACCTTCACATTCACTATCATCCCCACACGACATTGATTATAAGAGGTTTCACCATTTCCCCAGCCATAAAACATTCTTGTCCCTGAAGCCCTGTCTTCCAACGTTTTTGTTGTAATACTGTTTACAATTTGCCCATATTAACTCGATAAGGTTGAATTTTTTTTTATAATTGTGGACCTGAACAGGCTAAATTTGGCCTATCGTGCTAAAGCACTCAGGAACACTTAGGAGGATGGATATAGGCGTAATGAATTGCCAATAGATGCCTGTGAACAGCTACCTTAAATTTTCTCATATCATAAGTGAGAGGAAAACAGGAACTGGGGAGATCATTCCAGAGTTTAGAAGCCGTGTAAAAAAAATGTGATTGCCCGTTTGCTACGACAAGTGGAGATTTTACTGCATACTGATGATGTGAATGGAACCAGTGTTTCTGCAAAGATAGCCGAGATGGTATCAAAGAATATAATTCACAATAGCCGTTGTAATAACGATAATACAAAGAAAGAACTGAAACCATCCTTCTATGCTCAATGGACTGTATGTGAGAAGTTAAGGACGGGTCATTTATAAGCCTAATCAGTCTCTTTTGAATACGATCAACGATATCGAGAGCGTATTGGGAGCACTAACCCAGAGGTGAGAACTATATACCAGATGAGGCCGAATTTGGGCCTTATACAGCAGAAGGAGTTGTCGAGAGGTAAAGTACTGCTTAGATCTGCACAAAAAGCCTATTTTACGAGCAGCTGTTTTAGTAGCTGACAGAAGATGATCAACCCATGAGAGATTTGAAGATACAGTCATACCCAACAGAGTAATAGAGTCTGAAAACTTAATAACTAAGCCATTCATATTTACTACAGAAAATGATTGATCTTTTTTGGCGGAGACAAGGCAACACTGAGCTTTGTCAGCATTAAACTTAACTAGATTATTGCTTCCCCATTCCAGAATACGTTGAATGTCTTTCATGACTGAATTTGCCATTTTAGCTTTAATTTCTTGGTTTGACACAGAAGGTGGATTATCACTATGAGTAAACTGAGATGAACTACAGTGAATAGTGCTATCGTCAGCAAAGCAATGGATGATAGTTGTTGAAGAAATAGGTCATTTATGTGCAGCAGAAAATAGCGCTATAACGATTGTACGCCCGCGTTAATGCTAACTTCTTTTGAAGAAAAGAAACCCAGTTGATGAGCGTATCATTTAACCAACATAGTTTGAATAAACACTTATGCCAAACTTGGTCAAATGCCTTTGAGATATCTAAAGCGACCACAACTGTTTCACCGGACTGCTCTACTGTCTACTGGCAGTAATTATGAGGTCAATGTAAAATTTGATGTCCCCATTGATGAGCGATTTCATCAATTGAATATATTTTTGGAACTTGTAAATCCTTGGCAATGTGTAATAATTCCACTTTCAGCATATCATTGGGATGAGGAATGTTGCGTTTTCTTAAAAATTGAAGATCTTCTTTCTTCCAACTACTTGAAGGTAATTTTTCTACTAATGTAGAAAGAATTATCAAACATGGTTTTTCTAAATTTGGTAAAAGCTGTTCTTGAAACCATTTTTGAAATAAATCACCGTTCATATTATCGTGGTTGTCTGCTGTCTTACTTTTACTGGAAAATACCAATAATGAATTAGGTATAAAGCCATCCTTGTAGCCAGCACTCAGTACGATAAAACTAAAAATTTTTCGGTTAAAAATATTTTTAACAAATCGGACTAATTTAATTACCGTTTCCCTTCTCCTAGCGGTTTGCTTTTTGTGCTTTTCAAATCATTATCATACCATGATTTTCGAACGCTTCCTCGACTAAAAATCCACGTCTCATCCACAAAGACAGAATCGTAACTAAATTGTTTCAAAGTCGTTTCACTGAAGGTAAATATTTAATTTCTTTAAGTTCAGGTTGGAGTTTTTCAATAGTAATATGTGAGCCTGAAATTAAACAGTGATTAACTCCATTTCAACAATAATTTCTGAATTATTTACCAGTTGCATGCATGGTGTAAATTTTTCGTTTCAAAACTTCTTTCGCGTATTCGTCGACATCCTCTGACTTCGACTTCAAGCGCAGCGTATGTTTTTGCGGTGAATCCGGCGCCAATTTCCCAGATTCTAAAGCGAGAGCCATTCTTGCCTTTGTCCGAGTTACGGTTTTCTCGGAGATAATGCAGTATATTCATTAACAGCACTTGAGTTTGGCTTTTCAAAGATTTACCGTTTAATGACACCATTATTTGCTGCAAAATAAATAAATGCATTCAATCAATTGGAAATACACTTTGCATTATAAACTTACCTCGTAATAGTGAATATTAATAATAATAGTTTTGAAAAAAAAACTGTTGTTTACAAATTCAATGGAAACTAATAAATTATGAAGTGAAAGATAAATTATTATAACTACAAAACACGATGAGATTATACGAAACAAAATACGAAGAATAGTTTGAGGTTAAATAGCCAAGAAGACATCTGACAGCGTCATGCGCTTTGACTTTAGAATCGACATACGTTTTTAAGTGCTGCATTTAAAATATATGGCAGACGTATTTATTATAACCCGTTTTCCTTTAAGTGGGAACTTCGCACTAAGATAAAGGGAAACAGATGCATTTCACAATAATAATTATATCCCCATTCTCGAGTCCGCCATGGGACACCTCTCCCCGACGCTTCTATAGGAAGCATTTATCTGTACTCCGTTTACTGAACAGAACTAATTAAGCTCCTCCCCAAAAATTTGGGCAATATTTAAATGCAACTTTATTATTGATCGCAGTTTCAAAACCGAAACACAAGCAATTACTTGTTTTAAACTGTTGTAGTTGGCGTACCTTGTAAGCCACTGTACTTACGATGATTAAATTGTTTAATTGAATTGGTCTCAGGCTGCTCAATCGGTTCCAGGATTTCAAGAAATGGGTGAATTATAACCTTAGAATGGTTTAAATGTATATTATCCTAATATGTGCATAACTAAGTATTTGAACTTAACGTAGAAATAACTCTAACAACAATATATACAAATAAAACTAAATACCACTGCGGCGGGATGATCGGCGTCCTCTTTCCTTCGGATTATTGGGTTCGGGCACGTTTCTGTAGGAATAGAAAATTAATACAACCTTTGTTATCCCAGTAGGGACTGGCATTCTGGGATAAAACCAAAATTCCTAACAAAAGTGACTTTTAAAATTATTAAAGATATGTCAAAGCCGGCCCTGTAAACAGTAGCTTCCCTGAAGGCGACTTACAATTGTAACGGGAAACATGTAACTTGAGATCGGAGCAACGCTCGCGCTTATTGTAACGGTATAAACGGGTGGTAGAACGGGATTACAGATAAATCGGTCTTTTTGCCCCGACTAGCTAGCGTATGGGGGTAGGTCAGATGTTAAAAAAAAATTGCACATCCAGAATAGTAAATCTTACGTAAGTCACAATAGGGGTTGAAGACAAAATCGAGGGTTTGGGCGCCAGAATGTTTGGTAGTCAAAATAAGGGTTGTCGTGCCAAAATTACTAGTACATAGCGTGTCTAAACATACAAAAAACATACGCTTACCTATCCGTAATCAATCCCAGGTGTGCTGGACAGCAACTCAGCAAACCACCTAAAATAGGGCTTCAAAATGCACTGCACGCTTGTCAAATAAAAGCGTGATAAACACTCAATAAATTTACGTTACTACACCTCAGTGTATATAATTAGGCATTAAATAATAATCAAAACAAAACAACAACAAAAAAATAAGCTATAGAATGAACTCTAAACTGAATTAATACTCAACTAAAAATCAAATAAAAGACTAAATATTAAGAACGCTATTACTCAATAAAATCAAAAAACTAACCTCGTTACGTTAAAAGCTAAATTACCGGTAACTTGCAATTACTCAATAAATTTTGATGTAAGGGTTTCCATAGAAATTAAACACATTCGTAAAACCTAACAAAACTATAATAAAATAATAATAAAAGGATAAATATAAAAAAAAATGTAAACATACGATAATGCGTATAAAGGAAAAAAAATACAAACACTTAAAAGGCGACAGGATATCTGATCAGAATACTGCTTTTACGCCAGTCTAAATCGTTTAACCTATATTTATAATTCGTGGATAATATACCCACACTACAATAGGGTCGATTGCCCTTTAATACTAAAATAAAAAAAGTGTGAGCGGAGCGTCAAAACTATAATTAATTACGCTAAACAAATTCAAACAACAACTTACTTTAACAAAAAAAAATGATAATGACCCCGCTTTCAAACTTTCATAAACACAAAAAAAAAATAAATCGAAACACAAAAAATCTTGAAATATTCAATAAAAAACAATATTATGTTACCTTAAAGGTCTAGAATTACACCTCTTCTGTGTTACAATGTAAGTGGAAGATAACCAGGTGGTCGGTTACGGCTATGACGGAAATGAACTCTTCCTGGTCTGGCAAAATGATGAATAAAATGTTGACTATTGTTCCATTATACACAAACAATTTCTTGACTAAACTCGTTAAAATGTTACTGTATTAATTACTAACTTGTTTTAAAATATTAATATGAGCGTTCAAATGACTTGATAAGTTTTAGCTTTAATTGGTTTTATTTCCACTAACAATCCAAAATGTTAATAACTTGATTTAATTAAATATAATTTTTAATATATTGCGAAAGTTTCTTTATCTTTACACACGCTTTGTACGATAAATAGGTGGCACTGCAAGAACGATGATGTTAATATCCGCAGAAGCGATATAAACCAAAGAGGTCACTGAAGCACTATACAACACGACGATGTCCTCTAGGTAACTTTACGTAAAACCGAAATCGGCACTAGGTATAATCCTTTGGTGATGAACAATTTTAATAAACCCCTTTCACAGGTAATCTTCAGGAGTAGCTAAACTACCCTTACTACACAACAAATACGTTCGTTAAACACCACAAGGTCCCAAAATTTCAACGTTCTAAACCACCCCCTTAAAGCGTAACAATAAACGGCAACGTATACTACTCGAAAGCACGATCAGTTTCAGACTCAAACAAATTATTCACAAAAATCCATCTTGGATTTTTAATCCCACTACTCATAAAAAATCTTATCTAATTTAATTCCACCAATTAAAAAAACGGAAGGGGAAAATTTAGTACCCCAATACACAAATTCGTTTCCGTCCGTAAGGACTGGGTAAATTTTCAAAAACTCAAACGTCAGCCAAAGTATCCTGTAAAGCCTCTCTATGTTTACCTTAAAGTACGAACAATAAGGCCCACATGTAATCTCTATGACTCAAAACCAGCATATTCACTATTACACTGAACAACTATACTTAAGCGTCTTTATGTCGCTAACATGACATCATACTCAGATAAGTTACACTATTTATTTAACGTACTTAATTTTCTATTATGTTTTACGGAAATCAAACGAAATAAATCTTAATTAAACTTAGAAACAACTATTTACAAAAAAGCGTTAATCAAACTTCTATAAACGGGAAATAATAAGGAAAAACAACCTAAATTACAAAAAAAATAATTCACAAACTAAGAATCTAAAGCTCACCATACACCTCCATCCCTAAAGGTCGTTACACACGTTAAACCAATTCATCTATAAAACTAAACTTGACAAAAAAAAAATATGTATATACGGAATCTAACTAAGCGAATAAAACTACAAACAAAATTACCCAATACGTATACAGGGTGTTCAAAATACCCTGACATTATACACATTTTACTGCTGACAGAAGATGGTCAACCCATGACAGATTTGAAGATACAGTCATACCCAACAGAGTAATAGAGTCTGAAAACTTAAGAACTAAGCCATTCATACTTACTACAGGAAATGATCGATCTCTTTTGGCGGACACAAGGCAACACTGAGTTTTGTTAGAATTAAATTTAACTAGATTATTGCTTCTCCATTCGAGAATACGTTGAATGTCTTTGTTGATTGAATTTGCCATTTCAGCTTTAATTTCTTGATTTGACACAGAAGGTGGATTATCACTATGAGTAGACTGAGATGAACTACAGAGAATAGTGCTATCGTCAGCAAAGCAATAGATGGGGGATAGTTGTTGACGAAATAAGGTCATTTATGTGCAGCAGAAAAAGTGTAGGCGCTATAACGGATCCCTGTGGTACGCCAGCGTTAATGCTAACTTCTTTTGAAAAAAAGCCATCAACTACGACACGTATTCGTCTTTTATCAAGGAAACTCGAAACCCGGTTGATGAGCGTATCATTTAACCCAAACGAGGTGAGTTTGGCAAGTAAACACTTATGCCAAACTTGGTCAAATGCCTTTGAGATATCTAAAGCGACTACATCTGTTTCACCAGACTGCTCTACTGTATTGTTCCAAACATATGAAAATAAAACAGTCGAATCTAAAATTTAAAGAGGATTACAATTTTGAAGCTTAAACGTGCAGTTCACAATATTATAAGAAACCTATCTACCTTCGGTCACACCTACACCACGTCGTTTATAACAAGGACGATGAAAGCTATCAGTTTCTCGTAATCTTCTTGCCTTTCTTTTAAATACTTCTTTGCCATAATGCCTCTTGTCAGGATATCTTATGGCATATATACGTGAGGCAATAGCGGCATTTTCATGGCATTCGAAATAAATTCCAATCATACTCGAGTTATATGCTAACACTTCTTAAGAAGCTTGCAATATTTTGACTACTGTCAATAAATAAACAATTTGAAGCCCCTGTCAACTTTATTTCGCAGCTTTCTTAGTTTAACCAATTCTGAAAATACTGACACATTTTGTTATTTTAAATTATAATACAGAGTGAGCCAATACTAGTTACGTATGTTTACACGTTTTTACTTATATCTCGAGTTAGACAAAAGATATCGACATGCGGTGTGCGCCATTTTGTTACGAATTTAATCAGTTTCCATTATAATTTGCAATACTTAGGTGTTTCCACTTAAAAAACATGGACAAATTTTAGTGTTTTTTTTATTCGAAAGTACCCTCTAACTATGACAATTAAAACTAACTGCAGTTGTTTTATAATGGATGTAATTGGTTCATCTACGCCCTTTCGAATGAGAATAATATCGTTAAAGCAGGTTGATCCAAACCAAAGTTATAGGAATTTATTCATACAAACATTCCCACTCTCCCCCACTCTTTATTTGAAAAAATAGAGAAAAATGTATGTAACAAAATTTGTGCAGAAATTATGCATCATTCTAATTTACTTATTTAATATCTACTTTGATTGGACATATTTTATAAAAAAAATTGTTTTTAAATATTTCTAGCTAGAAACTTAAAAGTTGTTTCCAGCGATTTCCCTTGGCCGTTTTTACTAAGGAATTTTTTTCCCAAAGCTGTACGATAAACAGTTCCTGAGATATACTCGAAGGATCCGTTTATTGGTCCACCCGGTACATTCATTATAAGTTGAACAACGGTACGTTACTTGTGCATCACAGCGTATAGCTCATTTGCGCATTTAAAATTAAAACATACATTTTCACTCTCAATGTACAATGTTGCAGGAGAAATATATATGTGCACATCTTTGTCTTACAGACTTTAGATTTGCATAAAATCACTAAAATCCACACACTCTGTGAGTTGTGGTCTAGAAGTAAACTACAGTTGGTTTAACTTACAATACAAGTACAATGGTAACGTTTTACGCAAATTTTTGTATTGATTTTGTGGATTCCTACTACTAAGCTTCTAAACTAAACTAACTCTAACAAATTTGCACAGATGGCACCCGTACCTAAATAATACTGGCGAGGATTGTATTAATATAATACATTATACAAGCTAACCAAACATTGAATTATAAACTTAATAACACATGTATTATGTGTTTTCATGAAATGAATAAATCTATCATAATTTTACCATTGTATATAAAGTATGAGTCCGTTATATATATATATAAAATTCATTACTTTCATTTAGCACATTTTACCTTCTGTAGTGTCTTTGTTTATATATATATATATATATATATATATATATATATATATATATATATATATATATATATATATATATATATCTATCATTTTATACATTTATGGTAATACCATCTAGTGGTGCTGATTAGTGCTGCCACATCTTGATTAATTTAAGTACTACACATGTTAAATGGTTTATGTACCCACTAAGCACAATTAAATTTAAAAATTTATTTGTTACATTATTTTATTCTTAATATTAATTAGGAATTATTTAAACCTGTGCAAAATGTGAATATGTCAAAAATGCACTCTAAATTTAACGAATAATTAATAAAATATGAAGGATTTCATACAGTATATCTTGCTAGACTGTGATGAATGTTCGAACGCGATATCTCAAAAACTTGGAAAGTTATTTCATTCAAAATTCATTCAAGTATTTATGGCTAGGTGATTTTTGGTGGGGGTTGAACTGTGATGTAAGGAGCAAGAGGGGTAAATGTGATTTTCTTTCGACTGTGATAATTCAAAAAATTAAAAAGTCATTATGTTCAAACTGAACATAGGTGTTTAGCACCTAAATGTTTAGAGCCGAATAATTTTTATGGGGGTGGATCCGTGCGGTACTGAGAAAGCGAGGTAAATGTGATTTTCTGTCGGTGGTAATAACTCAAAAATTTTAAAAGTAATTGTATTCAAAATTAGCGTACCTGTTTAACATCTTAATCTATAAATCCCTGTGATGGTGGTCGAACACCATGGTAAGGAGTAACAGGGGTTAATATGATTTTCTACCGTCCACAATAAGATAAAAGCTTAAATGGCGATTGCATTCAAAGGAGGGGGCACGTTTTAAATGTAAAATACCTTTTGGTCAGAATTTAACCAAATTTTGATATGTTCTAGAACTTGACCAATTGATCAAATGTCTTCATTGCCCGAAAGCTCAAAGCTCAACAGTTTTTGATATACAGGGTCTGCAATATCACTATTTGATACTTTCAATATATCATAAAATGGACATTTTTGCCAATATTAACGCAAAACTTAGTGGAATGTTACTTTTTTGTGCTACTGGTTACAACCTTTTCTTTACTTTCATTATTTTTGAACATACACCTGATATACAGGGTGAGACCAAATATATGTATCTGAAAAGAATTATACGGTGGTATTGTTTTGATATTTTGGTGAATAGAAGTTAACACATATATATGTCCATTTAAATTATTATTGTAAGTTAAGTCCCCTAGACGTCCGTTATACAGAGTGTTTCATTTCTTTAATAGATTTAATTGAGTATTATTATACTTCCTAGTTAATTTTCTGATAACTTAATTGAAATTTCTATATTAAAATAAACTATTTGCTAACTGTATATACCTAATAATAGTCACGATGTGTTTATACTGATACTGGGTGTCCAAGTACAAAGGACCAAAGCGATATCTTAAACTTCATTAGGTACGGAAAAACCGTTAACATAAAAATCCCTTGCAATTGGATGTCGTTGCGAAATACAAAGCTTTTGGAGATTGACAGATAGAAAGGTTAGATGTGCTTCATTTATTATGCTCACTATTTTCTAATAAAGTTTTCAGTAGATTCTTTTGATAAAGAAGGCGCTTGTCGAAGTTCATCTTTATTTTGCAAAACTAAGAAAAGAACATTCTTTAAGATACTGGTGTCTTCACTGTTCACACCATCGACAGACCGGTTTCGCAGGTCTACCTCCATCATCACTACCGCTTTGTACATTCATTGGAAATAAGAAATGTTTATGTAGAAACGTTAATGAACGTATTTTAATATATTAAAAATATCTAAGCTTAATAAGATATCAGTTAACTGAACTGATGAGGCAGAAAACAGTAAATAATTTTTGGTCTTGATATAAACATTGTCATAGAAATCAAAAAGTTGCATAATCAAATGTTAAATGTCTATCACCTCCACATTATTTCCATTTAGTATCTGATTTAAAACATTTCTAGAAGGATATTTGATTAGCTCTTGATACCTAGCGTATCCTAAAAACCATAGTACAGCTGCCACATGAGAACAAGTACCTAAAGTTCTGGCACCAGTCTTGCAGTTGCAGTAAGGACCTAATATTGGATTAGGTTCTTCTTCCTCATTATTCGGCACAAATGCAATCCACAACTGGTAACGAGTAGCATTTCTGAGGCGAGAATATATCCTTACCCGTATAAAACCGGGTTCGTAGTTCTCATCAAATTGATATTAAACCTGGCGGTCCTCTATTTCATTGTCCTGTATATAAGAAGGAGCAAGCTTTAATTGAAAAATACCTACAGTTAACTCTTTAAGATAGTAATGCGACAAACGTGGGAATAAGGGAACGATAATTTCATTTAAATCAACCCATCTGCCCCTTCTAGCGCATAAGTTTTCCTCCTCAACCCTGACTTGAACAACATTTGGCTCTTGAACTTTTTGAAGAATATTTTCAGCTAGCTCAATAGTAGCATCTTGCATTAAAATGGGTGGAAAATATTTATTTATAATTGCTCCAGCAATTTTAAGAAAATCAACAATATTACAAATGTGGGTGTATTTATCTTAAAGCTAAAAATTTAAAATTGATTTTAAGTGCCCATTGCGTGCTTTTACGATCCACCTGGTTTTCGTAACGAGACGACTATCATTAGCCTCTTCTGTGGATAACTGTAGCTGACCTCTGGGCAAAAAAGGCTGGCATTTTAAAATTACTACCTAATCTATTTAAAGCTGAAATAGCATCAAAGTACCCGCGGTCGAGAATAAAAATATCTCCTTCATTAAACCATTCACGCATTCCATTCACATCTCTATTAAATTCACTTATAAGTATGTTAGCATCGTTGTTTTCAGAATTTGAGAAATATGGCCTTTGAATGTCTAGAATAAATCCGCTCGGGGCAACAAGCAGAGATGGCTTGATAAGATATTTACCCTTATAAGTACAGTAGGACTGTCGCAACACTTTAAAACAAGAACTTTTCTCTATTTCTAGATAAGTACAGTCATTATACACTATAACTTGAGGCCGATCCAGGTTTTGATTATATAGACGATTTGCAAAAGGAGTTACATGATTTTCGATGTAGCTGCCTCTTGTTGTAGCAGCAAATCCAATATTTTGTGGTACAAATCTTGCAAAAAGAGATTGTCTAACTAGAGATATAGCTAAACTGGTTTGTTGTCTTGTGGAATAATTAAAAATAACCGCTAAAAAACTATCACTAAGACCTTGTCGTAACTTGCATAGGAATGCTAAGAGATCTTTTTTACTTACATATCTCAAAGAATTTCCTATTCTAACGGGGTCACAAAAGTTTAAAGGATTATTAAATTGATCTTTGGTTATAGGAGAAACTGCTTTAAATTGAGAATCTGTGAAGTTATTTTCGTCTTCGTAAGCCGTGTGGTAGCTTTTTCTCGTAATTTCCTTACGTAATGCTTGTAAAAAAATATAAATCCCATTACCTGCTAGTAATTGCCGATTTACATATCGTAACCCAGGGAGCATAAACTCAAACAGATTACCATTCTCATCCAAATGAATATTACAGCAGTACGTATTTTCTGGCACGTATATCTCTCTCAACAATATTAATTCTACCTTTCATGGATATTTTATGTATATCATTCCCATTGTTACAAATGCAGCATAAGTGAGTTGACCTTTGTAGTACATTTAATCGCAAACAATTTGGATTATTGTCTATTGCTTGAATTTCCCTTACAATAGAAATATTGCAGACATTGCAGATTCGAGTTTCTTCTGTTATGACCCGCTCTGGTAGATTTGCTTCGCGGCGACGTGCAATCACAATTTCCTGCTTTCTTGCATTTACCTCACCACTTATTTTCACCATAACCCTAGTAACTAAAGCATTTCCACAAGCAAAACATGGAATTCGATTCATTTATCACATAAACTCTTCAACGATTTTAATTCAAAAAGCAGATTTGCAATTAAGCATTAACAATATCACTTAATTAGTGGATTAATTTTTGACGTTTCATAGCCACCTACTATATTGTTGTTATTTTATAAGTTTGGGAATAGAAAAACATAATAATTGTAGTATGAAAAACGGAAAGAAAAGTGCAAAATCAGAAAAAAATCCAGTTGTACGAATAAAAGCAGAAGAAAAAGCGCAGTACCACATTACGGTTTTGGTTTAAACGAATAAGTAAATACTAAATATAACTTTATTAGAAAATAGTGAGCATAATAAATGAAGAACATCTAACCTTTCTATCTGTCAATCTCCAAAAGCTTTGTATTTCGCAACGACATCCAATTGCAAGGGATTTTTTATGTTAACGGTTTTTTCCGTACCTATATGAAGTTTAAGATATCACTTTGGTCCTTTGTACTTGGACACCCAGTATCAGTATAAACACATCGTGACTATTATGTAGGTATATACAGTTAGTAAATAATTTATTTTAATATAGACATTTCAATTAAGTTATCAGAAAATTAACTAGGAAGTATAATAATACTCAATTAAATCTATTAAATAAATGAAACACTCTGTATAACGGACGTCTAGGGGACTTAACTTGCAATAATAATTTAAATGGACATATATATGTGTTAATCTTCCATTCACCAAAATATCAAAACAATACCACCGTATAATTCTTTTCAGATACATATATTTGGTCTCACCCTGTATATCAGGTGTATGTACAAAAATAATGAAAGTAAAGAAAAGGTTGTAACCAGTAGCACAAAAAAAAATAACATTCCACTAAGTTTTGCGTTAATATTGGCAAAAATGTCCATTTTATGATATATTGAAAGTATCAAATAGTGATATTGCAGACCCTGTATATCAAAAACTGTTGAGCTTTGAGCTTTCGGGTAATGAAGACATTTGATCAATTGGTCAAGTTCTAGAACATATCAAAATTTTGTTAAATTCTGACCGAATGGTATTTTACATTTAAAACGTGCCCCCTCCTTTGATAAAAGTATGTAATTGAATCGATTTAAACAATAAACAGTGGGAAAGTCTTTGAGTCAGCTGTATTAGAACATTTATTAAGACAATAATTTCTCAAAATTTTATGTAGTAAGTACTCGACCAAGTGAAACAAAAATTGGAGAAATTCAAAATAGTACACCATGTATTGTTCTCATTTGAACCAATAAAATATTTATAATGCATCATAAAGTTTATATTATAGTTCTGTTTTGGGGTAAAAACAGAACGATAATAATGCATAACGAAAACTTTATTTTGCAGTTTTTGGCGCATTTCGATTTATGGCATTGGCTACCCTGGATTTGGAAATTTTCCAGACAGCTGTCAACCCCACTGAACTGTGTACTACTAGTATACAATTCATTGGTTAGTCCTAACGTTTAAAGATTGTGCGAAAAATGGTCAATTTCTAAATGCCAGTTTAATGTCAGTGTAGCCAACATACAAAAATTCGGATTGGTGAAAATTCTTCGACAGCAATTCTTCGAATGAAAATTCTTCGACAGCAATTCTTCGAAAAACAATTGTTCGACAGGAAAATTCTTCGACATTACAATTGTTCGACAGGAAAATTCTTCGAAATTACAATTCTTCGACGGAAAATTCTTCGAAAATACAATTGTTCGACATTACAATTCTTCGACAGGAAAATTCTTCGAATAAATAATGTATACAGTCATTGAAGTTTTTAAAGTAAGTATGCTAATACTTTGAATAATTTATTTTTAATAATTCTAAATATAAATAATATGTTTTAGGAGCCTATTAGCGTTACCCGGAAGACACCACGTGGAGGTTGGCTCAGAATAGCATTCCATTTTTTTATTATGATTTTCTTTAATGTTATTATTGTAAACTGCATAATAAGTTTTAATAAGAGTTTTAGGAATACTTTTTCTAGTAGTTGTCGTATTTTGCATTTATTTGTTTTTTGTTAAAATTTTATTGTTTTTATTTCACTTTCTATTTAGTTTTGTACTAGCGTTATTGCTACGTATGACGTACCTTTTTTATATAGTTCTCAATATTTATCATACATTTTGTCGATTTTACTTTCTAAGTTATAAAAAATACTAATAACCAATGTTGTGCGCTATCGCACGAAGGTATTGGAGGAGATCGTTAACAGGATCACAATTTTCTACAACTCGTCTAATTGGTTCCGCGCAATCCCGATATTGTTTACGGCCTGCAGGTCCATTTTCTCCGCTGCGAAATTGTTCAATTCGAATCTCATTTAAACTTTGCTCTTTTTATAGCAGATATAAACTTCCAAATATTTGGGTGGTTTCCACAAACCTGCTCCCGAAAGCCGCGATGCCACCCCTCAAGGGAATTATTTGTTTGAGGCATAATTACTTTGAAGTACTCCATCGTGGCAGTTCCACATATCGTGACTATATTTCGGTTCTCGACGTCGCTGACGTCGATCTGGACGACCAATACAGGTATCTTCGAAATAGTCCATAACTGCTTGAGCTTCCAGTGGAAGAACCTCATTGTCGGCCAAGAACTCAAATGCTTCCACTAAGTTATTCACTGGAACAAATGCAAGTGCCGAAAGTAATTTAAGGTTGAGAGCGAACTCGGCGTCTGTTTCGTATCGTTGTTGTAGGTCACTTCTTTGGATACTACGAAAAACACATTGGCAGAAGTGGAAAAAACAACCACGAATTCTTGTGTGAGGAAATTCAGTTTGTATGGCATCTATCTTCAAAATCAGTAAGTATGCTCTGTGGATCAACCGCTGGTTCAAGTTATTTGAGTTGACTTAGTAATCGAATGTAAGTCCCACGGGTTTTATCGGGTAGAAGAGCATACAACAATGGTATACCATTATTTTCTTTTAGACCAGGTATTGTATATAACTGGGCAAAGAGTGGCGGAGTCGTCTTAAAAGTTGCAGATTGCGTCTGGTAGAAAAAACCAAAATTCGATCATCTGCTGCGCCAGAATCGAACACCAAAAACTGCTCTCTACTTTCTAATCGACAGTAGTTTTCCGGGAAAATTCTGTCTCGACGATGAATAGGTACGGTGGGTTCAGAATTCACTTTCGTACGAACGTGCCTTATTATTCGTTTCATAGTATCGACCGAGGGTAGTCTACCTGCAACAGCATGACTGAGACCAGTTGCTGCTGTTGAAATAATGTGCTGTGGCACATCGCGAGTATTTCTTGAGTTACCTTTAATCGTGTTTAAAATTTGTTCACATTCCACTTTTGCAGCATCACCTGCGTGATTATGCTCACTTTGTCGAGTAACATTGTCACCTATCGTTGTTACTCGAGCTTTACATTTTGTAGTTTGAAACGTCTCATTTACTTAGCTATTAAAAGTTCATTATCCCAAGTAAGTATCATTAGCATACGTTAAAAACTTACATATTAAAAACGATAAAAGATATGATAAAATATTGAGAACTACTTTAAAAAGGTACGCCATACGTAACAGAAACACTAGCGCAACGTTAAATAGAAAGTGAAATAAAACAATAATTTTAACAAATAAATAAATGTAAACGACATACTAGAAAAGTATTCCTAAAACGCTAATAGGCTCCTAAAACATATTATTTATATTTACAATTATTAAAAATAAACTATCAGAAGTATTGGCATACTTACTAAAAACTTCTGCATACATTATTTATTCGAAGAATTTTCCTGTCGAAGAATTGTAATGTTGAACAATTGTGTTCTCGAAGAATTTTCGCGTCGAAGAATTGTAATGTCGAAGAATTGTACTGTCGAACAATTGTTTTTCGAAGAATTGCTGTCGAAGAATTTTCGCACAAAAATTCAATCTGGCAATAATGCAAATTAGCAAATTGCAATTTCAAAGTAGTTTTATAACAATCAGAATTAGAAAAAAAATTATAAAACACACGTTTCATAACGTGTATTGCCGTGCTCGTTCCTTGGAACACTCGACGCTTTGCGTATCATGTTACAAACTTGCACTAGCCCGGTAATACTAACAGTATGATACTTGTGTTTTAATACACTAATCAATTTCTTCAATAAACTTACCAAAATTTCTGTCACGTGCAAACATTTTTAAATTTTAACCAAACAGTTGTAACTTTGTTGGTTGGATTAACGTTTTCTTTCTATGTTATAATTTACATTATAACTACAATTCCATTTCCTAAATTATATTAGGGCAATACAATTAATTTACAGTGTTATAAATAGTATATTTCATTTAACTGGTGTGGAATAAGCAAGAAATACAACTACTTGAGCCATATTTTGGTAAAACAATTGTACAAAAATTAACGTTTCTTTATTGATTTAAAATATGTTACAATCTATAATACACAGGGTGTTTATTAAACATACTGCAAAAATGGAATGGGTTATTCTCTGGACTGTTCTAGGGATAATTTATCTTCTGATGATTTTTGAAAAGGCGCTTTGTTTCGAAGATACAGGGCGAAACCAGTTTTCGATAATAAAATTGTAATCTTTACCGGGGTCGTATAAATAAGTCACCCACTTAATGATTAATACCTCTAGCCCAGAGCTATAATTAGCTATGAAAAATAATAGATAACCAGAAGATTTTATGCCACTTTGCTCATCGGTAGATTAATAGGTTCAGCTTCAATAACATTTGATTTGCTTATTAACAAAAATAGAATTGCTTAGATATTTTCGCTTTACAAAAAAAAAAGGTGTTGCTTCCAACCTGAAAATAAATAATGTAATCTCGGACGCCAACTTGTTTTTAAGGAACAAATAAACCTTAAAAACTCAGGAAAATAACAAGTAAAAAATAATGACAACAATGAGTTTTATTACGATACTTAATTTGATTATAAGGATGATCTCTTAAAAATCTAATCATGGTGATTCTTAATTAACTGCCTTAAACTGTAATGTGAATTAATTAACAATATGAGATACCTGAAGTAATTTCTTTTACATTTTAGGTATCACTGGATCCCTTTAAATTTTATTGCGCAATTTTAGTGGAGTTTGAAGCAAACATTAGATTGATATGCTGGTAATTCCAAATATATAGAAATTTCTTTATAAACCTCCATAGTGAATTGATTTTGTATGGTTCAAAGTAAAATTTAGCAATTTAAATCCCACCTCGCAACAGCAAAGACTATTGCATCATCCTGCAAAGTCAACGTTAAAATAAAATTAAACCCAAAGTAGAAATAAGTGGCAAGAGTGTAAGTAAAATTGCCATATAAATGTGGCGCTCTTAATAAAAAATTTAAACAAAGCGAAAGTGGCTTGAACACGTAGTTTAAGCAATGTCTGAAAATGTCTCGCAGTGAATAATAATTGAAATAATTTATTAAAGGAACTAATATGGAGACTTCCACGCCAATAAGGTATGCAACCAACGCTACACGAAATGCACTTAAGTTGCCAATATGAATGTAAATTTTAAACATACATAAAAAGGTTTGTTATAAAATCAGTTTGTTACCAAGAATTACATGCAGTTTTCTTAATTTACAGGAACTGTTTAAAATGACTACCTCCAGCTCTACTTCAAGAATCCCTTCTCCTCCTTGACACCCGATCTCTTTCACAAATACCAGGGTCGTTTCTTATTGAGTTACACCTAGCAATTATCCAATTTCTTAAATCATCCACATCTTGCAGTGGAGTAGTATAAACTAATGACTTTAGATGGCTCCATAGAGAACTTCACTAACAACAGTTTTAAGTATTAAAAACAGAAAATACACGTAAAATAGCCAAAGGTCAATCAGTTTCAACAAATTTGACACACAAAATGATCAATCACGCATTCAAATTCAATGCCTGCAGCGGTTCGTAGTGATCGGAATGTTGTTAAAAGATAACCATTTTCATAAATTTTGTATTACTTGGCAAGTACAGTAGTACGCCATACTTTTATTTGGGCTACATTTATAATTCGAAAAATACCAAAATTAGATTAGTCGAAAATTTGTTTCGCACTGTATCTTCGGAACAAAGCGCTTTTTCAAAAAACCTGTTAGGACAAAATATCCTTAGAGTAGTTCAGGGAATAACTTACTAATTAGACATTATAAATATTATATCTTGGGAGATATCCAATAAGTTATTTTGAGTAAAGGATAACAGTTGCTTCTCCGAAGATAAAACGTTGAAGTAAAAATCATGTAGGAAGTAAGATATTGGATATCAACCAACAATAATGATAAATTAATTAGGACAATCTATCGCTAATTAAGATTACCCTTATCAAATTAAAGAAAAAATAACTTACTACCATACAGCACTTTATAGAAATGAACAAAAAAAAAGAAAGTTGTTTAATTAATCTAACATTAAATGAAATCTGTTCTGATATGTGGAAGTTTAGATGAATAAAAACAACATGTTTTACTCATGTACTTGTCCTAAAGTTCACCTCTATATTATTAATTTTTAGTGTTTACCACTTACTGCCTGACGGTGAACATTAATTCGAAACATGTAGCAGTTTAAATGTTAGTAGAAGGAGGCTAGCTGAGGACCAAACGGGGTAGGGGAGCCACGCCCAGGTGGTCCAGTCCATTTCCCACCCCTACTTTTGACAGCTTCTTTTCGGGGACCTTTTTCAACCCCAAGATGGAATTTTCTACCCCTTGATGGTATTTTCACCACTAATTTACGCCTTTTTGTCAATCCACCACCAGAATTTGGGGTACGGGGGCGGGTGTGGGATGATCACGTGACATTTTCACCTCTAACTAATACCTTTTTGGCAGTTCAGCCTCTGGGGGGTAGGAAAATGCTTGTTTTGGTAGCCATTTTGTTTTGGATACCATTTTGTCGGCCATGACAGAAAATTTAAAACAGACGCCATACGTCTCCTGGTTTTTGATTAGTGGCGGCCATCTTGTCGGCTATGGAGAGAAATTTGAATTTGTATTCTAATAAGGGTGTTCTCATGCTATCTGATAAGACAGGTATAACATTTCGAAGCTTGTTATCAGGCCTTAACCCCTGTATAGGAGTGTCAGCTATAATTCTCCGGCGACCGCCATTTTATTGTATTTAATTATGAGGTCATAATTAAGTTCCTCCGCCATTTTGTTTTTAATTAAATTTTGACGCCATTTTATTATTAATTATGAGTCATAATTAAATTTTGTAGGCTAACTTGTTTTCCCGGCCATTTTCGATTTGGCAGGAAATTGAAATTGTTTTCTAGTAAGTGGAGCCCTCCCAAAAGGCAGGTTTAGGACTCCGGAGCTTGTCCTGACGTCTTCGCCCCTTGTCTGGTCTTCGACCCCTTAGCGGAAAATTTGGAATACTATTCTAATAAGGGGCCCTCATGCACTAACTATCTAATTACGTGAAGGTAAACAAGTTGACCTTCATTTCAAATTGTGATGTTGAGTCATAATCAAAGCCCTCGGCCGTTTTGTTTTGGCGGTAACTTTGAAATTGTATTCTAATAAGTGGCCCTCATGCTATCTCATGAGACAGATACAGGACACCGGAACTTGCTCTCGGGTATTCGCCTCCAAAACTACGGTGTAAATTTGCTTTTAATTATAAATTATAATTAAATTTTGTAGGTTAGCTTATTTTGTCGGCCATCTTGGAGGCCATTTTTCTTTTGGCGGGAGATTTGAAATTATATTCTAGTAAGCGACCCTCATACCAACTCACAAGACAGTTGCATGACTCCGTAACTTGTTCTAGGGTCGTCACTCCTTGTCAGGTCTACGCCTCTTGGTGGGAAATTTGAAATTGTATTCTAATAAGGGGCCTTACGCTAACATAGACGCCGGAACTTGTACTCGGGCTTTTGCCTCTTTCTCAAAAGACAGAAATTAATCAAATCAGCCGAAGCATGTCAAACCAAATCAAACAATCTCGGTAAAATTAAGCAAATCAATTAATCAAATCAAATCAATTAAACAAATTAATCTAAAAAAAATCACTCTAGATCAAATCAATCATCAAATCAATTAATCAAAGCAATTATCAAATCAGTCAGACCAATCAAGAAGCTGTGCTAACAATTCTTCATAACCTTCAGGTAACGATTCTCCCACTGTATATACCTGGTTCCTATGAGCGACCGCTGACTTTGTAGATAAGGCTAATCGAAACTCAGAGCTAGTACTCTCCCTAAACGTGTGGGCACCAGCGTGCGAAAACAGTGGATCATCCACAAACCAATTTCAATCAAATCAATCTCAATCAATCAAATCGTAACTTACAGCTTCCAAAAAGCAACTTAGAATTCAAAAATACTGGTATGGCTTAAGTTACAGCTTGCTAAAATCAATCACAATTCAAAAATACAAACCTCCGACATTGTTGTTAATATACGAACATCAAATTAGTGCGACATATTGCACTCAATGCTAAAAATACGTTTTACAGTTAAATTAGTAAAAATACCTATACAGTAACAGATACAGTCAAACTCGAAATCAAAAAAGGTGAAGGGATCTTGGAAATATAATTACGGTATTGACCTTGTTTACGTGACTTGATTTTCCAGTTTAAATCCTGTCGGCGTAAAAACCCAACGGAGTTTGATTATGCCTAACTTTTACAGGGATGTGTATAATTAAAAACAAGATAGCGTCATAATTTAACGATGACTCAATTAAAAACAAACTGGCGGAGTAACTTGATTAAGACATAATTAAACACAGTAAAATGGCGGCCGCCGGAGACTTACATCTGACAAGGGGAGAAAACCCGTGAACAAGTTCCGCAGTCCTATGCAGGAGGCTAAGGCCTGAGAAGAAGCTCCGAAGTGTTATACCTGTCTTATTAGAATACAAATTCAAGTTTCCCTCCATAGTCGATAAGATGTCCACCACCAATCAGAAACCACGGCGTCCTATACCATATCTTATGAGCTCTTCATTAGAATACTATTTTAAATTTACTGTCATGGCCAATTAGAAATCAGGGGGCGGAGTTCATGGACCAATCAGAAACTATGCTCACCAATCAGAACACTGTATGCTCGCGCACTTGCCTACCCTCTCGGAGCTGAACTGCCAAAGAGGTCTTAATTAGGGGTAAAAATGTCACGTGATCATATCCATACTCGCTCCCGCGCCCTAAACACTTGGGGTGGACAGCCAAAAAAGCCTTAATTAGGGCTAAAATTTCCATCAAGTGTTGAAAATCGACCCAAAAAAGAAGCCGACTCCAGCCTCAAAGACAGCCAAAACGTAAAAATGCCTTCAAGGGGTTGAACATTAAGGGGTTGAAAAAGGCCCCCGAAAAGAAGCCGGCAAAAATAGGGATGGGAAATGAGCGCCACGTGGGCGTAGATTCACCCACCATTTGGCCCTCAGCCGGTGTTCTTCCACTAATGTTCTAATATAAAGCCTATAGGGAAGGTTCCAAGTTTGTTATCTAATATACATTACCTTGTTTTGAGTTTTAACGTGGACCTCCAATAAAAAAAAATTGGGAACACAATGCCCATACTCGGTCCTGCTGATCTGTCATCTAACTAAGTTTTAATCACTTTAGCTGAACTCCTACTGGAACGTTTCAACAATTTTATGTTTTATAAATTAAATCACAAGAACAGCTACATTTTCTTTTGCTATCCACTATCAATGATAATAATTCTACTTTATACTTATAGAATCTATTTCTGTTAAATAGGTTTTTATTATAACCAGAGGATAACAGAGGAATATTTTTATTTTCTGCGACTAAAATGTTTATATAAAAAAATTTTTGACAGGAAATGTTAAGGTGAATAATAATGGCACAGAATAAACATATCCGCTAAATCACAGTTTAAAATTTATGTAGAAATATGAATGCTTGGGAATTTACAACGCGCATCTCCTTAATAATTCAAAAATAAATTGGAAAATGAATAACGGCTACTTATGACTTAATAGGGGGAAAAATACAATAATTTTCTAATAAATATAAATTGTTATTATTATAATTAAATGGTTCAGTCTTAACACTAGAATAAGTAAAAATAAACAGATTTCAAACAAATAACACTTTACAAAACTCGAGCAAAGATTCAGCACGTTCAGAGAAATATACAACTAAAGAGTACAGCTATAGAATTAAATTAAAATAAAACTGCTAGCCAATAAAACAAGATTGATAACAGAACACTTGTATGTGCGCATCATATACCTAATCGTGTGCATTAAAAGAATGTTTAATTGTCTAACTCCTTTTATGCAACCTATCAAACAGAATTGCGTTTCGAACTTTCATTCCAAACGCCCTCTACGGATTACCCACCTATACTAACCGTAATTTGAGTAAGTATAACTATGTAAACCAAAGATATAAACAATGCTTATAATTAGACAATGTAATGTATAAAAATGGAAACCAAGTATTGAAGCCAGAATCTAAACCAAGTCGAGACAAACTCAGTATTGCTCGTCATTCCTAGATGGCAGCACTACTTGAGATTGTGTTGCAGTACACTATAATTTCGTTTGTATGGTAACAATGAAATTATATTTTATCCAATAATCGTTGCGCAGAAACAAAATAATAAAAAAAATTTGTATTCCTGTAATTTGTAGCTATCTTAAGAACAACATTGTAGAATGCTTTAAACAATTACCATTGATGATAACAGTGTTTTGCATATTAATATCCTGTTTATACAATTAATTTTTTCATTCGTAAAGCAATATAGTCACATTATAATTAAGAAACTATATCATGCTCCTATTTAAATTATGATGTTACAAAATCCTCGCTTATGATATTTTTTTCACAAATGTGATAAAATAACCCAAGAAGGATGTGAAGGATTAACTTTCTTACCCTTATGAAGTTAGCATTACATAATCGGCACCAAACGTGGGACACTGCGCTTTATTTTGTTCTAGAATTGTGCGGTAATCAATGTGTCAGCAATACGCTGTACCATGCGCGTTGTTTTGTGTAGTAATTGCTCTAAAATGTACCATCATTAGTTTGTCAGAAAAACATTCTGTCTCAAAATAATCGTGTTATTAGGTGTATTACTAACCGGATATTTTTAACAACGATACAATCACCTTTTAGCGAGGATTCGTACCGCCTATTTTTAGCCACGCCCGCACTATTTTTAGCTACGATAACAACCATTTCTACTTATTTTTCAAGTTACCTTTTACACCTTTGACAATCTAGTGACTTTCAAAATCTAGTGACTTTTCTAGTGAAAAAGTGAATTAGGATCGGCCTTGTATTACTACTCAGAACTCTCTGATGTGACAAGATCATACTTGTTGTTTTGATTCGAAATTGTGGTAAATTGTGCCGTAGTTAGTTTTTCAGCAATACACACAATTCTCAAATTATTGTATATCTCAGGTGAACTGTTACATTTACAACTCTTTGATGACACAAAGCGCAGGACCAAGGGCGTTCTCTTGTGCCAGAATGTGTCCCAATTATTTTGTCAACAAAACATGCCCTCCCAAAATTATGGCGTTTTTAGACGTGCTGCAAACTTCAAAATTATTTGAGGTCACAAATCGTGGGACCATAATCGTTGCTTTATATCGGTATTCTGCAAAGCGTGCCGTAATTGGTTAGTCAGAAATACACGCCATTCCAACATTACCGCGTATTTTCGATTTACTCTTAAATTCACACCCATTTGACGTCACAAGACGTAGGACCATGCTCGTTGTTTTGTGGCAGAAAAGTGCTAAAATGTGCGATAATTACTTTATCAACAAAACAAGTAGTTACAGAATTATCGCATTGACTACATGTACTGCTAATTCCATAATTCTCTTTTGTCACAAAAACGGGATCGTGCGCGTTATTTTGTGCCGAAATTCTGCCAAAATGTGCCGTACCTGATTTGTCAACAATCCAAAGAGCTTTCAAATGATCGCATTTTACAAATTTACTATTATGTTAAGTGTTTAACGGCACAAATCGCGAGACCCCACGCGTTGCTTTCTGCCGAAATTGAGCTAAAGTTAGTTTGTTAAAAAAAGACTGTCCCAAAATTATCACATTATTAAATGTACTACTAACTTCAAAACCTTCCGACGTCACAAAATTCAGCTTTTGATTCGGAATTGTGCCAAAATGTGCCGTAATCAGTGTGTCAGGAACACGTACCCAAAATTATAGGATTTCTTAGACGTACTCTTAAGTCTACAACCCTTTGACGTCAAATGCTCATTGTTTTGCTTCGCAGTTGTGCCAAAATGTGCCGTAATTAGTTTGTCAGCAAAACACACGGTCCCAATATTGTTGCATTTATTAGATGTACTGCTAATTTGAGACGGAGACGGAGACGGAGAGAGAGGGACAGAGAGAGAAAGGTAAATATGAAATTTTATTATGCAGTTTTACATCTATGAGTCATACCCACCTTTATTTGTATCAAGCTTTAGTAAATAAGTTGCAACGTTATCTTAATTAATTTGGTCACATTTCTAGGATCGCTATTCTATGGAATAAATTGTTTTCATTTTTCTTTACTGTCGGATAGCGTACGTTTGCAGTCTACTTGATTCTCATTGGTGTATTGCGTTCGTTAATCTCGAACCCTTGTTTCCGCTTTTAGTTTCGTTTTTTTTTGTTTTTCTGTTTCCGTGGTTGCAAGGGTACACACACAAAAAAAAAGTGAGTTGGATATTTTTTTTTGCTTCACTTGAACCGCGATTCATTGACATGATTTTCTAATTAAAAATAAAACGGATATTATCCGGATTTCTCGATCAATGAATAATTAATTTTTGTGCGGAACCTGATGCTAGTTCGCGTCACTTAAGTTACGTGATAATTATCACGGTTTTAAGCGTTCAAGAGTGTTGTGTTTCTCCTTATCTAATTCTAACGCTTGTGGTTACCAGCTTACAAGGTCAGTAATTTTTGTGAATCATTTAATGTTATATTTTCTTTCGTAGCGTTTTTTTTTTCCTTTTCGTTTTCGCTTATTTTTCACCCTCTACGTATATTACCTACCCACTACCACTTCGAGTTGATCCAGCGTCGTCAATAGAAAAATAACACCGCTGCCATTTTGAATTTTTCTTACGACTGAAGAAATTCTAATTTAATGACTTATAAAGAAAACTACTGTCTGCTCACACGAACTTACCTAGTAATTGTTTACTTTTAATATTAGATAACTTGCCTAGCTAAAATTTAGTCATTTCAATAAATTATTATCTTACTTTTATAGTCTTAATTTATACGTGAAAATTTCACTGTCACTATTTGCTTATTTGATTTCTTTCTAAATTCATAATTTTGTTTAAGTTTCAATTATTTATCAATATTGTAAACCACTTTACCTTTAACTATGTGTTTGCCTATTGTAACCTAATTTATTAGTGTACCTTCAGTATTCGAATTTGTTGTCAATCAAGTAATTAATGTATCCATTTTCTAGGGCCAACCTATTGTTTAAGGTCCGAATTATTATTGTTTTCTTTTCCATTTAGCTTCTGTAATTTCGGACGTTACATGCGCAAGGAAACGACACCGGAAAGAAGTTATTTTCAGGTGAGATTATTGATATACTTGATCGCTTGTTTACTTCGGTAAACCGAATTCCGAAAGCTTTGTAAGATTAACGTAACTAATATCACTTTTCCTCTTTTTTTTTGTTGCTCGAGGATTAATTTAAGGTAATTTGGATCAATCATTCAATGTTATATTAAAATAATATTTATTTCCTTTTTTTATTAATCAATCCTTACGGGTATCTCTATTACTTGTCAAATTTATGTTACCATTTAGACCATTTATCTGTTTTTGATGGCGATTATAATTTTGTGACCCCATTGTGTCTATTTATTCATAATTTTTCTATGATTTATTTAGTTTTTCGTACTTTGAACTAAGGTAAATTACAAATATAACTATCTTGGAAGTACGTGGCGTCCATTTTTCCTGATTATTATTTTATTTTATTTCTGTATACAATATGTATAATTATTTAACTGTATTAACCCACCCCAATGCCTACTAGCACTGAACCACCGAGCCTTGGCTTTATAAATTTTGTTACCAATTAAAGTTACCGTAACAAAGTGCCTTACTGTTTATTACTACTATATTATTTCCCTGTTTTATCTCTCCTTATTGTTTACTTTATCTATTTCTCCAACCACTCCTTCTTCATATAGTTGTTCCTGTATTCATTTGCAAAGGACCCACCTTTAACTTTTCAGGAATGCGCCGTATTAGAAAAAAAATGCAGTAACTCGTTAACTCTTGACTTTAGGGGGACACTTTCTGGGGCTAATGTTATAAATGTTAGATTCACCCCTCTCCACTGGAGGTACGCCTTAAATTTTTTCAAATGAATTTAGGTATCAAGTCATACCTCATTTAAAAGGTCTGGTAAATCTCTATTCAATCATACGTTTTTGCTTTTGATACCAGTCTTCCATTGTTATTTGATGGTTCTTTAAAATAGTCTCTTAAACTTTTCAGATACCCCCGTATTATATTATGACAGAAAGAAGTCTTGATTCAGATTAATTTTTAACTTGAGTAGGTACTTTCTGACACTCATGTAACCAACTCAGATTCACCTTCTTTCTCAGAACACCTATAGAGTTTTTTCACATGCCGTGGAATAGTATGTTATAACTATTTCAATACCTACCCCAAGAATTGATTTATAAGTTTTTTGGATCACCCTATGCTAGTTTAAACCAATAATAACAACTAAAAGGTCATAGTAATAGCGACAAAAGCAAAAACACAATGACATTTAAAAGTCATGGTGACAGTTACAATGTTCAGTATTGTGGTTTTTATTAGTAAATTGTCATACATGGATAACGCTGTTATTAAGAGTTATGAAAAATGGTTTATGCATTAGCTGAAAGGACCAAAATTATTTTTCTTTAGGGAAAACGTGACGAAAACACTAGACGAACACCTACTGTATTTAATAAAGGACAAATATGTCGATCATAAGGATATGCCAATACTAGTACGAACATTTTTGGAAATAGATTCTGTCTTGAGTAAGAAGCGTGAGGGGAAAAGAGTTTTAGACGAAAACACACAGATAGAAGTAATTGGAAATTTTGCTATGGACTATTAATAGCAGCCTCCACACATCTTTCTGTAGGTACTGTACACACAGCTCTTCATATGCACAAGTTTCACCCGTATAAGATACAGGTACTGAACGAACTAAATGAAGGTGATCCCGATCGTAGATACGTACGATTAACTCCGACGAAATTTCAATTCAAAATATTTGTTTTAGCAACGAGCCGACCTTTTTTTTAATGGATCAGTCAATCGGCATAACTGTCGCTATTGGAGTGATACAAACCCACATATTTTTGGTAAAGGTCATTTCCAAACACCTCAAAAAATAAATGTGTGGTCTAGTATTTTAGGATCCGTTGTTATTGACCCAGTATTGGTTGAAAACAATTTGACGGGTGAAAAATATTTGGAACTTTCAGAGAACGTTATTGAACCTTTAATTGTTGATAGTTTGGAAAACCAACTAGATGACCTAGGGAATTTTTTGGTTCATGGGGATCACTTATATTTCTTGCAAGACGGAGTTCCACCACATTTTGACATCTATGTGAGAGAGTGGTTAAACCAAAATTATCCAGGCAAGTGCATTGATCCAAGAGATGCTATTGAGTGGCCACCTAGATCTCCAGTATTAACACCACTCGTCATTTTTGTGGGGATATTTGAAATTTGAGGTCTACAAAACTTGATGATTTGAGGCAGCACATTATTCAAGCTTGTAGAAATATAAAAGAAGAACCATTCCAAAAAGTGCGACAGGAATGTGAAAGTAGACTCTACTATTGCCTGAATGTTAATGGTGGTCACTTTGAACACATGAATAAATAACTGTTATTTTTTATTAACATTTGTAACTTTTTATCATATTCTTAAAAGATTATCTACGTCATGACATAATACGGGGCAACCTGAAAAGTTTAAAGACTCCATTCTAAACAACGATTAAATAACAATGGAAGGCTGACTTGATACCTAAAACCAATCGAAAACATTTAAGGGGTATCTCCAGTAGGGAGGGGGTTAATCTGACGTTTATGACATTAGCGCCAAAAAGTGTCACCCTCAAGTTAAAAGTTGACGTGTTTGAGCATTTCTTTCTAACAAGGCGTATTTCTGAAATATTAAGGGTGGGTCCTTTTCAAATGAACACAGTGTATATTCATACCAGTAACTACAAAAACTGTAAAAAGGAACGCGATAAAGATGATAACAAAATAAAAACGGAAGTTTTATGACCTTCTTCCGGTCATTTCGACTTCAAAGATAATATCTTCTTCCTCCCTCGCCCTTGTGAAGTTGCGAGGGCAACAGTTGCATTACATAAAACTACATTAGCAAAAATAATTTTTTAACCTGCCTCCCCCGTACGTGTAAAATTTTATAGAATGTAAATGAAACATCTTTTTTTTTACAAATATGTATAATATTTTATAGCAGGTTATTACTATACTCCTGTCCCCCACCCACGAGACCCCTCTTCAGTAGCAAAATTAACAATTTGCAAAAAATTTTGAAATAAGCAGTAGATGATGAAAAATATAATTATACAAAATTTGGGAGACAACTAGAAAAAACACATACATTATAATATAAAGTGGTTTTATTATTCCAATGTTGAAAGAAAAGTTTAAAAACAAACAAAATTTGAATAAAAACATTCTTCTCAGTGAACAGTAGGTATTTAAGCAAAAATATTATAATTATGTAAAATATCGTGGGACAAGTACAAAAAGCATTATCATGCATTATAATATGATAACGGTTGACCGAAAAGTTAAAAAAAAGATACGAAAAATACGAATAAAAACATTCCATACAGTATCCAATTTTTAATTCATTTACCAACGACGAAGTCCGACCTAGCATTAAATGATGACATTCTTTGCCTTGAATGTATTCTGCCTCATAAATCCATCCCTAGCTGTAAACCCACAAACGGATGTAGATACTTCAGTCACGAACTTAACGCATCGCTCGACGCTCTGGGTGTGGCAAGGCTATTTTTTGAAGATTTCGGATGTTGAATTGTTAAGAAATATCATCTGAGGTGCTTTTTGTAAATGGAGGTTCGGTAATCTGGACTTCCTGCCAGTATATCAAATTAATACAATCAGCAGCTTCAAAGTTGAAAAAAGAGATTGTAATATTCTAATTGGACGATTGGAAGACTGGATGATTGGATAACTACTTTCTTTCATAATACGTCGAACTCCAAACTCTCGTATATGAGGCCTTACATCAGGCAACACTTTATGTAGTATGTTTTCCTGATGTCCTAAAAACTCATTCCTTTGTATAACCGGATCAACTACGGTTTTTAATCGCCTGCATAGATATCGGGATAAAGTAATAGTACGCCAAAGATGTTCTGCACCCTTATAACATGAAGGGTTGCACTTGATATGAAACCACATTGGCGTATACACGTTTATTACATATTCAACGAGGGTCTTCAACTCACTTGAGGGATTTTCTGTACTAATATATAAACGCAAAATGCGGTTCGCCAACGCGAATGGACCATTTTACCTGGCTTTTGTTTGGCTAAACTTTGTGAGTGATCACCATTGACAACATATCTCGAACAGATATTTTTGATCTGTACTGAGATCTTTGGAAACGGCTTGTGGAAGAGCAGGTAAACTTCCAACATTTTTTTCAAAATTAACTATGCTTAGTTTTTCACACGATTCTAACATCCACCCAGGAGGACCTGAAAACTCTCGAGGCTCGGGATCCAGAAGTTTGGCCATCTAAATCTTGAAAAATTGGCGAAGGGGTACTTCATTTCCGTGCAGCATATAGACTAATCACTGAAGAGATCAGCCACAATATTCCTCCAGTAATCTAATTATATCTCCGTTGATGCCAGTTTTCACCACAGTTCCATCGCAGCCAATTGCTGCCAACTGGGTAATGTCAATTTCGTTATCGCTAAAAAAAAGGAACGATACTATACTTAATGTCTTTAGCAGAACCCGTACTTGGTATCACATGTCCTAAATATTAACCCTCGGGTTCTTAGATTTAACGTTGTGTGTTCTTCAACTATGGATTGGCGGTAATACTTGGCATCTCTTTTCACTTGCACCAATGCTTCATCTTTACGTCCATCAAAGTATAGTCCAGATACACTAGTAGAAGAAAGTTTATCCGTTAACTTCAGGCGATTTTTCTGCCGTTCTCTTCTTACCTTACTCCGGTCAATTACTTTGATACTACTCCGACATCTTTCAACACTGCAGATGCAAGTATAGCAGCAGTTCTGTCGGGTACACCATGTCTGTCGCATGTATTGGCAAGTGAGGTTAGGTTTAATCTCATTTATGAAGCTTTTATTTTAGTTTCATCTGTAGAAGTAGATGCGTCGATTAGTCACAATCTATTTCTAGTTGTTAGTGTGTAGAACTGGTAGTTTCAGATACTTCAGAAGACATAGATCCCTTTTGAAAATTTCTAGTCGCTCCTTCTCTATCTGCTTTCGTTTCTCTCTTTGCTGAAGTTGTTTTGTTAGCATCTTATCAGCTTTACCTATACCCATCATACTTGTAGTTTCCTGATACAATGAAAATGTTATTTCTTCGCGGGGCACCTTACGAGACATGCAACAGGTAAAACTGGCACAAGAATTTTCATAATGAATTGCCGAAAATTTTTGCCAAAGTGTATGAGTGTTAATTACCAATTTTGAAGCTATAAACACGATTAAGCACTTTGACAAAAATTTATGCAATTCGTCGGCCATGAGTGATATTTAAAAGATTATTCAACGAACAAAATCGACGACAAGTCATGAATTAATTAATTAGTTCTAATTTAGAACAAGTTGCAGGTTATATAGTGGTTTCAATGGTAGTCGGAGTCTGCATTACTTTGACGAACAAAGTAAACGTCAAAGTTCCTGCCGAGAGAAGTATAGTACACCGTGAGGCGTAGCCTCAAGGTGAACTAGTTCTCGAAACAGGAGAATAGTACTTTTGGTGGTGGACAGACAGAAGATATTGTTTTATTAAAAAATAGAAAAACGGTGTTAACAAGAAACATATAATATATATCCATATATATATATATATACAGTGTGTCCGGAAATTATGCACAAGCACTTCTGGGGCGGTTACTACTCGATAAATTAATCTCACACGTTCCTATAACGTTTTCTTGAAAACTAAAAAATAATTGAATAATAAGGCCTCAAAGTTTGACTTTTTAAATTTTAGTCTTTTAATAGTTATTTTGTTACTGGATCGATTCTCTTGAAACTTGAAATACACATTTTTCATATTTTATTACATTATTGTACCAAATTTCAGTTCCAAAAGGCCTATTCTGCACTTAACCTATGTATTACGATGTATCTCCTTTTCATTTGAATGTTTTTTAAAATTTTCTATGCATTCGTTTAAAGAGAAACAGATATTCTTTAAAAAAGGTTGCCTTGTTGCATGACGATAAAATGAACCGTTTTCGAAACATACGTCTTTAAAATTTCCATTACGAAGGGTGCGATAAATTTATTATTACATTTACAAAGCGTTCCCTTGATAAATATTTAACTTAACTTAACCTTCACCCCATTCCCTTGCAGGGTAGGCAAAATAATCCCTGCCTCATTTATTTTTCATCCACGATCTTTCTCCATACCTTCGTATCTCCGCATACATCCCTAGTTTCCGCAAGATTCATACATTATCTCTGACATGCCCCTTTATTTTTGAAACTCCGGCCTACCAGGTACGGCCTTACCTCTAAGATCACCCACATATATTTTTATCGTTAATCTTGCGTTGTTAATTCTCTCAATGTGACCAAACCAACGTAATGTACTACTTCTATATCTATCCATCATCGTCTTTTCCTCGCCACACTTCTCAGGAATCTCATACCCACGGTATTTATTTTTCTTTCGTGCTTTTTTTGAGATACCCATATCTCACTTCCATACAGTACAGGCGGGTCAAACACTCCATTATAGATTGCTCGTTTCACAGCTAGGTCCATGCTATCATTTCTCATTATTGTCCACATACTTCCAATCACTTTCCTTCCAGCATTGACCCTTCATCCAGTCTCGCCCTCCATTGTACCATCTGCATTAAACATTATATCCAGATATACTCGTCCACTTGCTCCACAATTCCATCTTGCAAAGTAAATACTCTACTCTCATTTCCACCTTCCCAATTGAACACGACAATTTTAGTTTTGTTCATGTTTATCTTTAGATCTATTCTCCCATAGACTGTATCAAACTTCCTGAGGGCAGCTTGTAGCTCACCCGCACTTAATAAGACTTTTGTCATCTACGTACACCAGAAGTCGTACATTTACGTCACCAAAAAGTACATCATTTGTATCGGTACATGCTTGTCTAACACATTTATCCATGTATACATTGAACAACCATGGTGACATCACACAGCCTTGTCGCACTCCTTGCTCAATATTACAGTATTCACTCACACCTCCTCTTACCCTAACCCAAGCCCGCATACCGTAGTACACTGCACTTATTCCGTTTATTAGACCTTTATTTACGCCATATTCATTTAATGTTTCCTACAGCTTCTCCCTATTCACTCTGTCGTATACATTCTCCAGATCTACCAACGCAAAGTACTGCTTCCTTTTACACTTTTCGATCACCTGTTAGAGAGCAACCATCTGATCGACACATCTTCTCCCTGCTATGAGGCCACCCTCCACATCTCAAATCTTAGTTTGTGTAGTATCCCGTACTCTATCAATCAGTATTCTTCCAAATACTTTACCAGGCACGCTGAGCGAACTTATTCTTCTGTAGTTCCTGCAATCACTCTTGTTCCCCTTACCCTTATACAGTGGTACAATGATCACGCTCTTCCAATCCCTCGGCACTTTTCCACACATAAGGTATACATTGAATAATTCACAAAATCTTCGTATAAGCTTTGCACCTCCATACTTTAGCATTTCACCAGTGATTGCATCTACGCCTGCTCCCTTGCCGATTTTCAACGTTTCTACTGTTTTCTCTACCTCATTTATTCCAATATCCTTCTCATTTTCATTCCCATTCCTTCTACATTCTCGCCGATTTTCAACGTTTCTACTGTTTTCTCTACCTCATTTATTCCAATATCCTTCTCATTTTCATTCCCATTCCTTCTACATTCTCGTTATTTAACCCTTCAGTCTTACTTTCCTCATCACTGTACAGCTTTTCGAAATATTCTTGCCAGCATTTCCCCACTTCACAATCGTCCCATACTATTTCGTTGCTCATGTTCATCACTGTTTTGGACCACGTTTTGAATTTTTGCCCCAATTCCAGGAGAGTTTTTTGTTTCCCTCAAAATCGTTCTGCATTTTTTCTTTTTCGACAGCCATCACTTCTTCTTTACTTTATTCTCACTGCCTCCTTCGCTTCTTTGTTTCTTAATCCGTACACCTAATACATTCGCATTTTCTCAGTCTCATCTTTTGTAGCAATCATTGCCATGTACGCATCTTTTTTCTTACATACTGCTTTTTTCCCGATTCATTCCACCAAGCACATTTTTTCTGTCTACCTACAGCTCTTCCACATATCCGCACGGGATAATTGACAACACAGTTTTTCAAGCTTATCCATGCATTTTTAACGTCAGTGTCTTTTGTTTGTCCGTTGCACACTGTTTCATTCACATTCAAGTCTTTATTCACAGCATCTGCGTATTTGATTCACGCATCATTATCCACAAGTTTGTCTACCCTTTTCCTGGACGTTCGCATTAAATTTGCTTTCCTTTTTCAGACCCACTTTTGCCTTAAACGCACTCCCGCTACAACCAAAAAGTTGTCCGATCCACACTACGATCCGCGCATTACTTTTGTGTCTTTCACCAGGTTTCTAAGTCGCTCATGATACACTGTCAAGTCTGTCATACTTTTAGATTCACATCTTTGTCATGTATACATATGCACATGTTTATGTTTAAATCACGTATTAGATACAAACTGGCTTTTCTCAACACAGATGTTTACCAGGCGTTCACCATTCTCATTGGTACACACAGAATTCCAAGGTGCCTTTCATACATTACATTTGCAATGTAAAATTCTTTACCATGCATTACGCGTACCGACTAGCCGTTCATTCCTTGCACAGTCGTCAGCAACGGGACCTGTCTGTTTCTACCTTGACCGCCCCTTGTAGCCAGGTCGATCCGACGCAATTGTATTGTTCTCTTGAGTAATACCATAGCGAGCAGATCGTTACTGGCAGTATACTTACTGTATGAATATCTAAATGTATGTATTCATTTTTTCACTTACATATCCTTCAATCACATTACGTTTCTACCAGATTGCTTCCTACACGATTCCTGCCTCTTGCGCCACTCACCGACCTTGCTGTCATTTATTTGGGATCAAATGCTTCAATTATTCTTAATTTACATTCACCAGAGTTATAGTAGATTCTTTGATGATTCATAGAGAGGAATGAGAGGGAGGAGAAGGAATGAGAGGAGAGAGAGAGGAGAGGAGAGGGAGAGAGAGAAGAGAGAGAAGAGAGGAGAGAGAGAGGAGAGGAGAAGGGAGAGGGAGAGGAGAGGGAGAGGGAGAGGAGAGGGAGAGGGAGAGGAGGGAGAGGGAGAGGAGAGGAGAGGAGAGGGAGAGGGAGAGGGAGGGAGAGGGAGAGGGAGAGAGGAGAGGGAGAGGGAGAGGGAGAGGGAGAGAGGAGAGGGAGAGGGAGAGGGAGAGGAGAGGGAGAGGAGAGAGGAGAGGGAGAGGGAGAGGGAGAGGGAGAGGAGAGGAGAGGGAGAGGAGAGGGAGAGGAGAGGGAGAGGGAGGAGGGAGAGGGAGGGAGAGGGAGAGGAGAGGGAGAGGGAGAGGGAGAGGAGAGAGGAGAGGGAGAGGAGAGGGAGAGGAGAGGGAGAGGGAGGAGAGGAGAGGGAGAGGAGAGGAGAGGAGAGGGAGAGAGGAGAGGGAGAGGAGAGGAGAGGGAGAGGGAGAGGAGAGAGGAGAGGAGAGGGAGAGGGAGAGGGAGAGGAGAGGGAGAGGGAGAGGGAGGAGGGAGAGGGAGAGGAGAGGGAGAGGGAGAGGAGAGGAGAGGAGAGGGAGAGGGAGGAGGGAGAGGAGAGGGAGAGGGAGAGGGAGGAGAGGGAGAGGGAGAGGAGAGAGGAGAGGGAGAGGAGAGGGAGAGGGAGAGGGAGAGGGAGAGGGAGAGGGAGAGGGAGAGGGAGAGGAGGGAGAGGAGAGCTCGTCGTCGTGTAGTTGTTCAATAAAAGGTAATTGTTGATTCATTAAAAGAAATTGGTCCCGTTATTCTTCTTCTCGACATGGTAATCCAAACTCCAGTTTTAACTGGAGGTATTGGAGTTTCAATAATTACTTGGGGATTTTCAGTTGACCAGGTTCGGTAAATTTGGGAATTAGTATAGCCCCTGAGATGCAACCATGCCTCGTCACTGAAAATTGCTATATTCAAAACATAATCGTTATTGAGATTTTCGTTAACCAGGTACAGTATGTTCGACGCCTTTCAATATCAGTTGGTAGCAATTCTTGTAATACAGACATTTTGTAAGGGTGTATTTTCAATTATTTACAGGCCCTCTGGCATGCCCCATACGAAACCCCCACAATTATAATTAATAAATAATCTAGATTTAGCAATAAAAGCAAATTTTACTCAATTACCATTGACAATTTAACGATTGTTGTACCCAAATCAAGGTGGCTTGTGCCCTGTAGTTCTACACATGTTTTACAACAATCCTGTACTAGATAAGCTATCTTTAATTAAAACTGTTAATAATAGGTACAGATTTCATTGTTATGAACGTTTAAAGATATTTAAAAACAAATTCTAATGAATAATGATGATCAAGGACCTGTAGGCTATTCTGAACTCTAGTTTGTCTAAGTCGACCTTTGATGGAGATAGTTCAGCTACTAAAAGGTGTTCGGTGTTTTTACTCTTTTGTGCTACGCAAATGTATTCTGGTTGTTAACTGTAAATAGTGATTAACCTGAACCCGTGGAAGCGATTATTGGTGCAGCTAGCTTCCAAACGAAGTATTCGTATATTTTGAGGGAACAGGTACAAATGGAACTGAATTGAACAACTGTGGCAACTGAATGTACACATTGAAAATACAAGGCAAAATCCTTTGCGAAGACGTAGGAGATATTTTATATTCCAGCCACTTTACTCACTCGAGTTTTAGAAGTGTGCGTATGTGTGACTGTGTGTGTGCGCGCGTGCGCGTATGTGGGCGTGTGTGCGTACGTGTGTGTGCGTGAGTACGTGCACCTGACTGTATTCTAATTGTACGTACAAATGAGAGCATATAATTTTAGGCTGCGGTGATTTTTGGTAGGGGGGATCATCGAAAGAAGCACCCAAACGTCTAGAATCCAGTGTTTGTGACGGCCAACGGTATTGCTACCTTTAAACATATTTTAAGACTGACTCGTATGTATTGCGTTAAAGGAACATTACTTATGTTGACAAGTACATGTTTTTTTTTTAATTCCAACTCTTCAGCATAAATTAGGATGTGTAATGAATAACTTTGACGTCTTTAAAAAATTAAAATATAAGGCAAATATGATAGTGGTAGCCCTATCAGAACAAAAAACATTCAAATATATGTTGTTCAACTACCTATCCTAGACTCTAGACGATTTTAATACCTATTTATTGTCGTTTATTAATTCTGCAACTGTAATTAGCAAACATCTAATACCGAAACGACATTCATAAATATGAGTCTCTTCGCAATGGCCCAAACAGAAATACAAAACAAGTTTTACAGTCACTATACATGATGTTCCTTAATGATATTCCGATACTGAAGGACTTGGCTCTACATAAAAAATAAGACTTTTTTTCTTATAAACATGTTTCCTCAAACGCATCGTTTTTGAAATGCAGGGTGTCAAAGTTTAATTTTTTTTTCGTTTTTTGTTTATCCCGCATTTCGTTTACAGACGAAGCAAATTTTTCGCGAAATACCATCCAGAATTTTCATAACAATAATTTGTGGGAAGTAGAAAATCCATATGAAATAACCGAAACCCATTTTCCACAC